>JARLTB010000101.1:12465000-12807500 GCA_030141615.1 Unio pictorum | reverse complement strand
TATTTTATATTGTTGTTTATCGTGTTCACTTCGATTTTTTTATGTTCCTAAATATTCGTATGTTTTTACACGCACGCACGCACGCACGCACGCACGCACGCACGCACGCACACACACACACACACACACACACACACATACATACATACATACATACATACATACATACATACATACATACATACATACATACATACATACATACATACATACATGTACATTTCCTGTACAAAATGTGAAGATAATACATAGACTACCCGTCATATACAGAGAAATGCTTGGTCTAATTCTTCTCAAGTCTGTACATGCCACAAATAGGTATAATTCATTTCTTTTCGAATGCCCCCATAATTATTATACATTCATCCACCTTCACAGTTGTTTGAAATCGAGGCCAAAGGTGATCTACCGTTTTCTTTCAGAACGTGTAAATTTGTAATGCTATTAACGTTAGATCTTTGATATTACACATTTTACAATTAACAGAAAGTTCATACTTTATCGAATTTATATTTTGCTAATATGCTTTCATCGATATTTCCATCTCAAATTGAATGAAAATTACGGAAACAGTCCCATTAGGCAATGCAACTAGTGTACTTTATTATCATAAAAAGCAAATGCGAAACTGTTCCCTATGCACTCATCATACACACTATGACAGGTTAAGACAAGTAAAGAAAGTCTATGACATATTTCTGAGAGAATTTAAACTGTGTGACTGGACAGAATATCCTTATATTTCTTCTAAAGCAAGGTTAAATAAAGCACTTAAACATCCAAATTGATACGGGGTGTAGGAAAATTGGTTTGTCAGAACAGGGATATCAAAGATGCCGACCGATTTTAGGATACGTGTGTGTGTGTGTGTGTGTGTGTGTGTGTGTGTGTGTGTGTGAGTGTGTGTGTGTGTGATTTAGACTTTTTAACGTAGCTTTAATTTTTTTTTAGTCATATCGCTACGATGTCTGCAGTTTGACAGTTTATAGTGATGCCGCAGACATGTAGCATGATGTCCCATCCAGTCACATTATCCTGACACCAGGTCAACCAGTCCTTACACTGACCTCTTAATACTGAGCGACAAGCAAGAAAACTGTAAGTATCATTTTAAAAAGTCTTTGATAAGACTCGGCAAAAGATCGAACCCAAGACCTCTCGCATCCAAGGCGGATGCTCTAATCACTAGGTTACTGGAGCGGTCAAGGGTATTGATGGCCATCTACAAGCTGGTTAAATACGAAAAATTAATCAGTCGGACTGGTACATACCTTTACTTTTAACCACGAGACAAGTCCAATTATTCAATGAACTTCAAACAAACGACACACGCGTGAAAAGTGAATCCTTGTTAACACCGTGCATAGTAACCGCAAACCAATGACAGTAGTCATCATGTCACGGCTGATGGTGTTTCCAGATATTGATTTTTTACAATTCCTCGCCATCTGCATTATTGTTAAAGAGTTAGCAGTAATCAAAATAAAAAGTTCCTTGTTGGTGAACAACACGTCAGTGTACTTTGTTAGTGAACAACATGTCGATGTACTTTGTTAGTGAACAATACGTCAATGTACTTTGTTAGTGAACAACATGTCGATGTACTTTGTTAGTGAACAACATGTCAGTGTACTTTGTTAGTGAACAACATGTCGATGTACTTTGTTAGTGAACAACATGTCGATGTACATTGTTAGTGAACAACACGTTGATGTACTTTGTTAGTGAACAACACATTAGAGTACTTTGTTACTGAACAACACGTCAATGTACTTTGTTAGTGAACAACACGTCAATATACTTTGTTAGTGAACAACACGTCAGAGTACAATGTTAGTGAACAACACATCAGAGTACTCTCCATTCATCTCTACATAAATTCAGCATGATATTCCTTCCATTTATGAACTGCTATTTTTAATTCACTTCTTGCCATGAAAACGAAACTTTCAACAGCATTTCGGATTTCAAATCGTTTGCTCTTCAGACCCAGTATAAAACAAATACAATCATCTAAATACTCTGGTTTATTTCCCCCAGTGATACAGATATTGGGTTTATTTATTTTCGTTTCTGCTAGAAGATACCGCATACTTCACAAGTTCCGGTGTTTTTCGACGCTGATCACTTTTATTTAGGAATTATGGGATTGCGAACTACAAGCAAGATTTAACTACCTCCGAAATTGAAGAGGTTTACACAATGATAAACTACACACTTCCGAAAGTCAAGATTTAACTTAATGCGTGATCAACCAGCGAATAGAACTTGGATCGCTAGAGATGTAAAACGAGTGTTGTTTACTTCAACATTCAAAACACCCAAAGATTTTGTTTTTATCAATGCAAACTTGCGAACGACCTCGCAAGTGGTGGTGGTGGTGGTGGTGGGGTGTATGTCTACAGTGTAATCTTCTGTTACCGTCATTTGTAAGTCAAAGAGCGTGAAACGTAAATGAATACGCCAGGTCTACAAGTGTCACATTAACTACTGAAAAAACTACCTGGATAATAACTTACAGGTAACAATGATCAAACAAGACCTTATATAAATAGTATGGGCTTATCAATAAATCAAAAAATTCCAACCACATAGACAATAAATGTATACTTCCGCCTTATTTATGTGTTCCCTGATGAGAATAACTAAAAACAATAAGTAGGTCCATTTTTAATCAAATCCTTTTCCGGTTGACAAATATTCTCACAGGTTACCAATGAATCAAGTTTGGCTACTGAACTGTTTTTCTGCCGCCAATTAATCGGCGGCAGTATTACTTTGTCTTGCTGGCTTTTATGTTCGTATATATCCGCTTATTCCGACACATTTATTCGTTTCCAGTTATTCATCCGTTTTTGTAAATTCTTTCCCTGAGCTGAATTATCAACAACCATTTTTTGTGAAGAAAAAAACTTTTATTATTTGGTGCTACTTAGAGCAGATACTTGGAACTATTTTCTTTTACAAAGCGCATTCGTTCTGAACATCGTCGTCTGTTTTCGATGCGAGACTGAAACATTTAAGTTCGAGGTTAGTCCTACGGATCATACCTCATTTTTACCAATAGCTGCAATTTGGACCACCCCGGTTAATTACGAAACATGGATTAACAGATAAGTTGCGGCTGTATCTATATTTGTTTCCTTCTCATTCATTCATATAGTCAAATCCAATCGTAAAATAGCCGAGTCGATCCCAATGTATTTCATTTTCGATTGATGTTTTCGCAGTTTCTGGCGAACAAAATGTATGATTTTGTTGTAAGTTACAGCACCGACATCAATCCGATCCATATTTTTGATTCGCAGAAATAACCACGATAGTCTGAATATCTCTGACAGATATTCAGAAGAAATCGTAGTAAATCAGAGCATTTCGGATGGATGAATATCAGGTTCGATGAGCGAATAGCAGGTTCTTAAACAATGATCGGTGTTAAAAAAATAATACCCGACGACGTTTTGACAATCAATGTAATGCCTGCAGTTTTAACTTTTAATTTTGTGTGTATCTTTGTAATAAATAAATAAAACGGTTGAAGACCTCATTCTGTTTCATACATCTGGGATTATTGCCATCGTTGATGTTAGTGATGACACGTCACCTAGTTATTGTGACTTTAATGATGTTATTATGAAATGAAAAACATCCACGCGTTTGACAGCCATAAAAAACAGCTCTTATTTACATCAGAGGTTTGATTTTCTAAATTGCTGTAGAAAAAGGAGAGGATATTCCGACTGGTGGCACATTATACAACGATTGAAACATCCTCAACCTTTTATGTTAAATGCTGGGCAAACAACCTCGGATGTAATAGTGGTCATTCCAAACTACATTCATAGCAGTTGTTGTTATTCCGTGATCATAAAATCACTGACGTCACATCAGTTCAATGACCTCTCATCACATCGATCAAATTGATCAATATTTTTTTAGGCTGAATAATATATTACGTCTAAACGCTTTTTGACTCGTCTATCTATTGTTTCCTTTTTTGGATGTGAATACCTTTCCATGTTACCTGCTGTTTATTTTCAAAATGTATAATTAAGCTGTGTCTATAGTGAGAAATGCGATCACGTGGATTATACGTACTTAATACCATACATATTGGGTTAGCTTTAATTTGCTTATTGAATAAAAAGGTATAAAAGCTTAAGACATGTTTATCCAGAAATCGAACATGCTCTGAGGCAATCGCTGCTATCACGGCTGGTAAAGTAAACGCCATCCTAGAACTGCCTTATAAAATCACGAGCATTTTAAGTCATCCAGGGTTCTTTACACGTTGAATTAAAATTTTTAAAATGTTCTCTCCTCCGCCAACTGTGGCAAATTTGGCAGCTTCGGTAGTTTCTCTAATTTGTCAAAAAAATCAAATACATTTTAATTAAAGCAAAATATCTAATTTTGTTTAATACAGTATAACACTTAAGACAACATCATATTTTTTTCCTTACAATGACTGTAAATCGATATAAAGCATCAGCCATTAATTCATGAAATGCTTTCCTAACTTAATATTTGTTATAATGACCTAAATAGACAGTTGCCATTAAATAAAAATGAACAACTAACTATTCTTGCATTTATTAGGTAATGGTTTTATTTACGAATAGCCTTTTACATGACGAACACAAGATGTTAAAAAAATAAACTCGGCATGCGGTAGACCTCTAAAATATAGGATACATTTTAGAATATTCATTGAATTAAAATTAATAACAGCTGGAGCAAGCAGACGTGTATCAGAATGTACATTGAGAGTAAATTTAATTAATTTGAAATAATATTATAATTTAAATTCATCTCCACTCCATGTCCTTTTTTTTGGTCTCTCCTGAGGAATAAACTTCTAGAGCTCGTTAACAAATATTTATCCCATATATAATGTGCATTTCTACTACTACTACTACTACAACTACTATTACTGCTGCTGCTGCTACTTCTACTTCTACTACTACTACTACTTCTACTACAACGGCTACATTGTGCATATTAGTGTTTAAAATATAGATTTTAAACTATCTCAAAGAACACAAGAAAAAAGTAGCATCGCTCACTAAAATAAAAAATGTTATTCTTTCTCTTGTTTCTTTTTCTTTAATTAAATTGCGTTCATGATTTTTCAAATAATTACTATAGTATATGAAAAACTAATTTGATTTCAGTGGATTATATATATATATATATATATATATATATATATATATATATATATATATATATATATATATATATATATTAATGGTGTCAATTCATTTAGATGTGAAATCTTAAATTACACATTAATAAATTAATAAGAGTATATGTTTAATGCAAAGACGAAATCGGAACTTAAGATATGATAACATTTAAACAAATGCAAACCAAAACAAAATTAAAGAATTTCTGTATGTTTGGGACTTGACGTAAATTTCATTTTACTTAGTCATGGGTCACATTAAAAATATCTTTTATTTCCGATTCAACTGATTTGAATAAAAACTATTTTGATAAAAATAAAATGAATTGTAAATATTGTGCAATTCTGAGAACTGAATATTGATTATTTAACTAATCACATCAAAGAATTGGTCATGGAACCAAATTTCAAAACTGTTAATCCCTCTCTGTCTGTCTGTCTCTGCCACTGTCTCTGCCTCTGTCTGTCTGTGTCTGTTTCTATCTGTGTCTGTCTGTCTGTCTCTGTCTATCTGTCTTTCTCACTCTGTCTGTCTCTCTGTCTTTCTCTGTCTTTCTATGTCTGTCTGTCTCTCTGTCTCTCTCTGTCTCTCTCTCTCTCTCTCTCTCTCTCTCTAAACGTACAACTTGAAAAGGTTATATTTATGTAAAGCAATTCGTAATCATCTCATTCCGAAAGGACAAATCGACATTTTAAGTGAATATACAGTATAAACAAAATCATATTGTTCAAGTATAGTTTAAAATGTGCTTTTTTAAATAATAAAAGCATTTAAATGTAAATTAATAGTAGCATTCCTTCCTTTTCTGGACAAACTTCTTGCAAAGTGTCAGCAAACGCGTGTCAATTTTACCAGCATACAAAAGTAGTTAGTGCATAGGACACATGAACACCCGCAGCATGGGTCAATGGGGGCACACACACACACACACACACACACACACACACACACACACACACACCTTTCTTTTCCGACAGGTTTAATGATGCAAATGAGGCTGAAAATATGTCACAGGATTCTGTTCACGTTCTGTTTTAAACTACACAATACTACGGATAGGACAATTAAGTAAAACTTATATGCTATATTCCCCAGTTTTCTTTACTAGGTCTTACTTTCATTCAGTTTTCTTTACTAGGTCTTACTTTCATTCAGTTTTCTTTACTAGGTCTTACTTTCATTGAGTTTTTTTACTAGGTCTTATTTTCATTCATTTTTCTTTACTAGGTCTTACTTTCAGTCATTGTGCTCGAACAATTTTAATAGGTTGATCTCTTCTAGAATGTCAGTACGCTGAATTAAACTTTGGAGTGAAACCTTAAAGAATGACAAAATATCTAAAACGACTCATAATCACTTCAACTCTTTTAAAATACTGGACTCAAAATGAAATAATTGTCATGCTTATATTTCAAGTTACAATGTTAAATGCTTCATCTTAATTACATAACGATGATTTCGATTGATATAAATATACATTAGCTAAAATAAGAAACATTTCTCAAGATCGAGTGTTATATGACACAAAAATATATGGGCATGTTTTCGAGGAACATTTTAAACATTTTTGCAATTATATTTTATTGTATTTAAACTTTTTCTGGAAAAACGACATGTATTTTAAATTTGATTCGTATATAAAACTTAGTTATTTGACTTTCTACAAGGTATTTAAATGCATTTTCAGCAAAGGGGTCCCGGATGTCAGAGCGGTTTCAGTCTATCTCCATTGCAGACAACTTAAATCACAACTCACTTTGCAAGAAACTCACATCTCACCTCAGTATGTATGGGCTCGAGGGTCAGCTTGACCATCGTGGGAATGTTAGAAAGCTTGTCAGTAAGTAGCTTCCAGTGGTTAGGTGTTTTTTTTTTTGTGTGGGTTTTTTGTTCAGAGGTCATCCTGGGTGAGGTATCCCCCACCAATATACTATTCGCCATGTATAAATATGCTGAAAAAATGGTTTCAAACCAAAAACAGCAAAAGCTTAGTTGACTGAGTGATTACTATTGATATAGTTGCATTGCTAACAAAAACTGCACATCTAACATACAAATAAACAGAGCGTGAAACGAATTGCTCCTTCAAATTACCAAAGCAGATTTATCATTAGAAAAAAATATATCGTATTTAATGATGATTGATAAATAGGTATGATAAACTTTAAAATATACAAGTTTAAATTGTAAAATGTGTTTAAAATATGTTAAAAAGGAATATATATATATATATATATATATATATATATATATATATATATATATATATATATATATGTGTGTGTGTATATATATATATATATATATATATATATATATATATATATATATATATATATGGAGAGAGGGAGAGAGAGAGGATTCATACAAGTAGATTTAGTTTTTCCACTGTATGTATGCATGTATGTATGTATGTATGTATGTATGTATGTATGTATGTATGTATGTATGTATGTATGACCATTTTATCCAAGAGATATGGAAAAAATAGTCAATAAATACCGTGCATTAAATATGATTCATTATGATAAAGAATTAAATTTTCAAATTAGATTCTAAATATAATTATACGTGTAATATATATCAGTCCCTGAAATGTGCAAACCAGCACGACTCTCATCCTCCCATACATGACTTCATACAAATTGATTTTATTAGCTACTTTTTCACGAGATCGAAATACCCTATAATCTCCACGTAACCATTTTGAGGGGATTCGGTGTTGGTTTTTCCTTGAGAGGGGGGGGGGGGGGGTAATAGAGGAAAGATAGATGGACAGATATAAAAAAAAATTGAGTGAGGGGATTGGTAAATATATGAATTCTTATTTAAAATGTTAGAATGTATAAAATTGTTAAGTGTAACATTACCAATCATTTTGCAGTACACGCTAATAGTTTGTAAAGATTGATCGAACTAATAACTAAGTAAATAACAGACCATACAACTAACTTGCTACAGAAACAACCCTCAACCAACCAACCAGACAAGCAACCAACTAGCTGGTAAACTAGCTATATTGCAAGCCAACCCATTAACAAACACGCAAATTAAATATCTACAATAAACTGTGCGACTGAAATGCGAACTGATTGAATAGACCATAAAACTGACTGAAAAGTGATTTGTTAACAATTGATGAAACTATATTGATGTACACATAGTAGAGACAATTGTTCTAACATCAATGTTACAAAATCAACACTGTTGTACGCGTTAAATATTTTGACGTTAATGCCAATTATATGAAACGATCTTAATTACTAATTAGCGAACTTAATTACTAAACTTACCTTATATCAATTAAAGATGTTCCCAGATTCAAATTTGGGGACTGTAGAGGCTGTCTAAAGAAATCCCAATGAAAGTAGGATTGGTCATTCATGATTGCAGCACTGCAAAACAAATCCAAACTACAATGACAAACTTCCTTGTCCTCAGAAATCTTGAATTCTGTTTCTGTACCGTAGACGTGTGTCACTTTATAATACAAGATTTATCCCGCACATACAATCTCGCTCTCTGAAAATAATGTAGACTTAAAAATAAAAATAAATAAATATTTGTAGGTAGAGTTACGATGGTACAGAGTTAACAAGCATAGGGCCAACATTTCCTAACAGTCAAAACTCACTTTCATTTTTTAACTTGGCTTTGCTAGGTAGGCACTACATGTCGCTAGTGTTTGCATGAGAACAGATTCCTCGTTTCTCGCTTGGTTGGAAAAACAGGTTGTTGAAAAGATTTGGGTTAACGAGCCAGGCGAACCTTGACACTGGGCCAAGTGGCTTGTGCAAAGAAGTTGGGTCGGCTGCGACGAAGTGTCTCTAGGGTTGGCGTTAGCTTGCGCTAAGCCAATGCCAGCGTCCTGTCTCCGCCCCGCTGTTACTAGCTGAAGTGTATATTTCACCGGAACTTGTCATTCATTATTTAACACCGCCCATAAGCGTGGAAGCAAGGTGGCACCGCAGCGCCGAATTAGGGGATGGGGAGGGGCAGGTGTGAAGAGTGGTTGGATATTGTTTTTCTTGTGGCTTTAAAGCCATTTCTCAGCACACGAAAGAAGAAGCAAACCTCTGGAAAAACCACTGACCCACTGGGAGCTACCTGGAAGGTTTCTCATATACCCATGTAGGACTAACCCGTGCGGACACGGGTGATATGTCAGTGACTTGTTTAAGCGAGCGTCTTAGACCACTTGGCTACCTGGAGTTCCAAGAGTGGTCTGAATGACCGTATGTATGTATGTATGTATGTATGTATGTATGTATGTATGTATGTATGTATGTATGTATGTATGTATGTATGTATGTATGTGTGTGTGTGTGTGTGTGTGTGTGTGTGTGTGTGTGTGTGTGTGTGTGTGTGTGTGTTAGTTTATTCAATCAGACATAAGTTTATAAATTTATAGTGCTCCAATTTGTTGTGGTCTCTTTATTCATGCCGAGTATGTATTTGTGTGTATGCATACTCGTCAGCCAAGGGTCCTGAATCAACTTCATTCCAATGACTGAAACGGTATCTTTCGCTCAGGTTACTTATTGGATGCAGCTTGAAAAAAATAAAATAAAAACAACTTTAAAAAAAATTAAAAAAAGTATCCCGGATGGAATCGGATTACATTTACCTGTGTTGAAAATGGGAATAACCGTTGAGAACATGACGCATTCTTCATTTTATAAGATCCTCACACGCCCTTTTCTTTCGACATTAATACAAGGAGACCATGTGCAATAAGAACTATTTAGCAATGTATTTCGTAAAGCTTTTATCCGCGAGATGTCGCTTATTCGAGACACGGTTTCGGTTCACTAAACACGCCGAGTCCATTTGCAAATAAGGCGTGTATGCTTTAGTTTGCACAGATGACGTGTTTGCATTTTAACAGTGACCTTCTTTTGTTACTTGTTCAATCATATATTTTCTCTCTGACATTTAGTACATTTGAATTTCTTTTCAAATGATTTATGCTTACCAGTGCTCTTGAAGCATTATGCAACTTTGTACGAGAATAAATGTTTAAAAAATTGATCTTATAAAAAGAAGGCTAATACACTACTCGGTCAGACAAGTCTAGTCTAAGTGTTAGCTTATGACCTACATGCTATTTACCTTGAGATCGTTCTGATGAAAATAGCGGAAACCTCCTGCCTTTTTACAATATTATATATTGTTACTAGTGTGTGGCCTGACAAGGGAGAGGAGAAATTCTTATATACATATATATATATATATATATATATATATATATATATATATATATATATATGTATGTATGTATGTATGTATGTATGTATGTATGTATGTATGTATGTATGTATGTATGTATGCCGGACGATATGAAGGCTTCTACGTCATAAACAAGCTTTTTGTTTGTACGCGATCATTTCCTTTGCCACGCCAAGACAATGCAGAATACATTATATCATGAATAGGTTTCATGACATATGATTGCGATGAGGATTACAAATTGCGCCATGGACGATTTCGAACACGTTACTTTTGGTTACTGTGCACGAACACACAGCCAGAATATCATTTCTAAGTTCCGACAAAAATCAGAAAGCAGAGTCCCACAAAGAATAGACATTTCAAGGAACGTATTCTAAATGTAGTAGTCAATAGTATGCTTGTGTTTTTTTTTTTTACACACTTACGCTAACAATTTGACAAAAGAAAGCACTTGAAGCAGTTTAGTGCAAGTTTAGTTTTCCATCCATGGTTAGTTCTGATATTATTTCAGTTCATCTGTCATCTTTACATTCTGTGCCGTTATTTGGTATATTTTGTTATTAAATTAGTCTTTTCCTACGAAATTAGGAGCGGAAAAAACCCCAAACGGCATGCAATTCGAGATATCGCCCTATCTAGTTACTTCGTACACGTACGTTAGAAATATGACATGATAGAGTTTAGATTTGGTGTTTCTTCGTCGCTACTAACTCGATACATCAAAATATATCTTGTCGTCCTTCTTTTTTATTTCTTGATGCATACAATTTACTTTAACGTATAAAATAATTATAAACCAGTCTGCTCTAGTAAAATGGGCCTCTTTATTTAGTTTAATTTTAATTTTAAAACAAACTAACAACTTTAGATGTAGACTGGGTCTGACTACCTACCACAAAACGTTCATGAGAGGTGTAGGAGCCGTTTTAGCGTTAATAATCCCTTTTGAAAACCTATTTTAAGCTAATATATTGATATAAAAATCGGCCAGGTAGAGGTACAGTGTACTTCTTAATTTCAATGATATCCTCATGTTTTGAATGGCAAGTTTACATGTAAAGCTGTTTGAGTTGGTTAAAAAAACTTTCCTTTTCCTTTCATGCTTTCAACTATTTGTAAACATTCTTCACCAAATTGATTTCTTTAAATATTACGTCTTTAAAGATATTTAAAGATTCTTTTGTCAGTAATTATAATATAAAATTTCGTAACTGCAACCGCCACTTTACGTTATATTAATGTAAAAATCAGCCTAAAGAAAACCGAAAACACCATATCTGACAACAAATGGCGCGTGTAATTCAACCAATAGGAGATCAGCCATGTATGACGTGCATTGGTAACGGATTATCCTTTTGATTTCCATCGGTTTATGTAAATGGTGCATTAGGAACAGTCACAGTATATACATGATTTAATATGTAAATATTGTAATATAAATCTATTTAAAGTAATTGAATGAAGGTTTCTACTAATCAACGATCTCTCATACCTTACCAATAGCTTTTTTCTCATATTGAAAAACAAAACAAACATTACGGCACGTATGAATTTAACGTGCATACTCTGCTGTAAATATGTAAAATGCAACGTTACTTATTATAGTATAACTCGCAACTATGCATAGACCGTTCTCATGAAATCGAAGACAGGGTTGAATCTGAGATGCCGGCCGTTATGCAACGGCAAATCTGAGTCCACGCTGTTCGTAGTTTGATGTGCAATTTATTCTAAAGACGTAACCATACGTTAATAGTTTGTGGTATTCAATGGGATCATGATAACAGTGTATTAATTTGAGTTTTTTCTTTCTTACTACATTAAGTACAAGCTATAAGAAGCATTCGTATATGTGCATAGACAAGTCTAAAAATCAACGAGAAAACATGACCAGAAGGGCTGCATGTTCCAAATCGAATGAATGACATGTCCAATCTGAGTTGCTTATAATAAATACAACACTATGAAAAA
Organism: Unio pictorum; assembly: GCA_030141615.1. Classification (NCBI taxonomy): domain Eukaryota; kingdom Metazoa; phylum Mollusca; class Bivalvia; order Unionida; family Unionidae; genus Unio; species Unio pictorum. Next base: position 12,795,108 of record JARLTB010000101.1, on the reverse strand, counting down.
ATATAATACGAGCTACGTCAGTAATACTAGGTGAAGCTTTAATATGACTTTGGTGACTTTATCACACAACTATTGGTGGTTAAAAATTAATACTAAAGCTTTACGTGTGCATGTTTAAGGTTTACCGGCACGTCAGTACAATCTGACTATGCAGAGCCATGTACATTTTTGTATCACAAAATGGTACACAAAAAGCCAAAAAAAGGATGAAGTCCCTAAAATCCAAAAGTACATTTTTTTCCGGTATGAATGTTTTTAAAAAAATAATCCAAGAACTTCTCGGCTCACTCGACGCATCCCATGGAATAAATTACTTACAGTAGCCGGAGGACACATCCTTTGGCACAAAGGATGCGTACACTAGCAATAGCTATTCATAACTAAAAGAACTATCATAAAAATACAAATGTGAATTCCTGCTGATCTCATCCGACCTGAATAGAAAGGGGGTGTGTTTTAGATGTGACAATACATAAGGTACTGTCGTAGGAAACCCATCCTGGGTTTGGGAGGATGACGAGACAACTATATAGTCTAAGCAATTGAGTAAGGGATGCAAGAAACAAGAACTTTTTTTGAACGTCAGTGCACTGGATTAACTTCAGTAACTCTTTCCTAAGCTAATTTAATGAAAGGGTACATATTCAGTTACTAACGCCTTATATTCAACAAGTTTTATACCCTGAGATCTCACCACAATACGTGCACCAGCGTCTTTATTTTGCGTCTATATCTAGATCATTCTTTTGTCTACATACCAGACCACAGTTTCGTTCATTTATTGTATGTGCAATTTCTGTCTTGTAGGTAATGTTACGGCCAGCCTCGCATTTTCTATTGCAGACCAATGGGAATCGTATCGTTGCTTGTAATTGATATGTCATACTTATACTATATACATCACTACAAGGGAGGAAACTTCTCTCCTTACTCACGCGACCCATTTAAGAATAAAAGCTGTTATTTCAAGCTGCATTTTGGAGAGCGTAATAAATTTCAAACCGTGATTGAAGTTGTCGACGTGATAAACCGTGTTTGAAGTTGTTGACGTGATAAAGCGTGATTGAAGTTGTTGACGTGACGTGATAACGTGATTGAAGTTGTTGACGTGTTAGCCATCTGGGACTCAATCTATCCTGTTTGGCGAACAATTAAATGGGGGAAAAATCATAAGTGTTTTTAAATCATTCTCAAAAGTCGGATTGAATATTTTAAACCATTTGCTGATCCGAAGGTGACTACATGAAATTGTCAAGTAAATAGATTACAAATATGACGTATCTGACTCCATAATCGTTGTACCTTTCCCTTTATAACATGTACATGTCTGCGTTTGCGCTTTCAACTATGCATGCATTCCAACTCTTTCTAATTTTTATCAACATATATTTTTGGATAACTTTGATTATCGCCATAAAGATTTAAGGTGCCAAAAGAAATACAACGGAAATTTCAATAAATATAATGCCTAAAAATATAACATATTTTATCTTATTGTTTTATTCGTGTTGGGATGTTATGTTTGTGGTCATCTAAAATTTTCAAAGGGCAACCTCATTTTTCCAGTTAGTATGCCCTTAGTAAGCTAACGTTTATAATATTTGTAACACACACGCACGCACGCACGCACGCACACACACACACACACACACACACACACACACACACACACACACACACACACACACACACACGTGTGTGTCTTCCAGGGTACTCGAGCCACTGAATTACCTCTGATATAGACTACTGGTGGTTATGCAGGAAATAAAATGAACACTTTCTAATATTACATCCCCAACCCCCACCCCGAATATTAACTTTTTTCTTTCTTCAAAACGTCATTCCATGGAGATAACATTTTAAAATATTCAATAAATATAAACTTAAAAAGGTTTGTCTCTGTCATTAACCAGTTATGATACAGTAAAGTTTGTCTCTGTCATTAACCAGTTATGACACAGTAAAGTTTGTCTCTGTCATTAACCAGTTATGACACAGTAAAGTTTGTCTCTGTCATTAACCAGTTATGATACAGTAAAGTTTGTCTCTGTCATTAACCAGTTATGACACAGTAAAGTTTGTCTCTGTCATTAACCAGTTATGACACAGTAAAGTTTGTCTCTGTCATTAACCAGTTATGACACAGTAAAGTTTGTCTCTGTCATTAACCAGTTATGATACAGTAAAGAAGCTGCAAATATTCGCCACTGGTTCTCCTAATAAACTGGACATATTAGGATTCAGTTTGTTTTCGTGGTCTCCTACCAATATACAGTCGTTAAGGAAACGTTTAATTTCTTACCGTATATACCCACTTTTATGACGAGTCCATCTACGTATTTAAAAAAAAAATCAACAACATAGACCTTAATGTTCCGCCACATAATGCGCGTGCATATCATTGTCTAGTCTGTTTTCTGTTTACCCACTAACAAACTGCCCCAATCTGCAAGCTAATTAATGGACGGCAGATCTGGATCTCTGCAGTTGGATTTGATTTAACAAAGAATCTTACATTATCCTACACACACACACACACACACACACACACACACACACACACACACACACACACTGTAGGATAATGTAAGATTCTTTGTTTCAGAATAATTAGATGTAAATACTAAATTCAATGGTTGCCACCTTCAAATATTTGGCTCAGATTTTAAGCCGGACGTTTTTTTTCAGAATGTTGGAAACATAAAATATCACCCATATTTTTTATACAATCATCCTTGTTATGTTGATTTAAATCTTAATAAAAACAAGAACGTTTTGCAATAAATGTGGATAGATTTATTTCGAACTTGGAAAATAAAGGATTGAAATAAATGCTCACCATTATTATTTTTCTTTTATTATTCAGGCTTCGTAGTTAACCTATTGTCAAAGGGATGAAACTCGTGTAAGAGTATCTTAAAAATAACAATATTCATGTCTCTTTGTTAAAAATTAATAAATAAATAAATAAACAAATAAGTGTGTGTGTGTGTGTGTGTGTGTGTGTGTGTGTGTGTGTGTGTAAAAGCTTCCTACGAAAATGAAGAAAATAAGGTCAATAACGCCAAACTGAAGCCTCTAACTAACCGAAAGATTTTCTAATTGGGTTAGTTTATTTTGTTACTTAATCATGTCAATTTTTGTACGTGCGTTCGTTTACAATAGGACGCTTCATTGAGGGTCGCACTCTCTCTGATGCTGTAATTAAATAATTTTTATATCAGTTTCTTAACCAAATTTTTGTATCAAGACCTATACGATATCGCTACCTACGATGATATAAATTTATCGTTATGAATCCGTGTTGGGTAGTTTGCGCACGTGAAAATAAGTTTTTAACGTAATTATATCCATATCTCCTGAACACCAAGTTTGATGAATATTTCTAAGTGTATGTTGGAAAGAAACTCGCGAAGAAACTCGGACAAGCCTTGTGGGGAGACAAATAATATAACCCCTAGGCTGGGATTTCATTGTCTCGGTCAAAACCCCAACATAGATTCTATATATCTCTGATCACTTTCGAAATTTGTGTATATCTCTGTGTAACATAAAATATATCTGTATTTTTATGTCTGCCTCGAGAAAATATTCTTGCTGGATTTTATTGTTTGTCCAGCATTACATCATCATAAATAACTAAATTATTAATAAATCCATTAAGTTAATCAAAACTTGGTGCTTCATCAATATTGGTGATAAAATTAATATCACCTTCTTTATTTAATAATATTTCGTTCTCATTAAAATCTTTAGGAACATCGTAGCATACCTGATGATCTACAGATGGTGCCACTAAATATAATTTATCCCACGTGAGCCATCTCATTATCAAATTAAGTTGTGTCTTTCTACTTCCAGACGGACCTATTATGATCATTCTGATAGAATTCGGTAGCGCTGGATCATTTTTCACTAGTTCTTGTTTACGTGTCGCTGAGAATTAAAGTACATCCATAATATAAATATATGGATTTATATTGTTTGCGTTGTAGAGTTAAAACTCCAATCACTGGTTTGTCCACAGTTACAACATGAAATGGAAAATAGCATATGGTGGAAAATGTGCAATATTGGACAGATTTTGTTTTTACCTAAAATTAAAAAAAGAGATGGCTGTGATATTGCACATTAATATCCTCATTTCCAGGAACCCCATGAGCTAAATACCCAGGAGTGAAACATCTTCCTGGATATTTTGTATGTGATCCTGGAACCCGACTAGATATTCGACTTGACCAATGAGAGCAACCAAAACCTGGAGATTATCCGGTAAATACTATTGATCAAGCATATCACGTTCATACCATATCAAAATACAGATTCACAACTTCGACATAGTGCAGATGTGAAGTTGATACACTCGTTAAATTCCATTAAAAAACCCAGTATCAGAGAATCACTAGTTACTTGGTTAGTAAGATCTGCTATGAAAGGTAATCTAGCATTAGCGGCTGGTAATTATTCAGCTGATTATAATAAACTAATGGAATTGATTTATTATAGCCCAAGCTATTGGAGGCGTAGCGATTAGTAAACTGGTAGATGATGCAGATGTTACACGTTCTGTTTCTGCAAATTCGTTAGCACGACAGGCAATATAGCAAATGTATCTACCACCACCTAAACAAAAATATTGTTCCTAATGAATTTCATCAGGCAGATATTTTGTTTTTGCCACAAAATACTATTAAAATTGAGATGTCAAAATGCCTACAAATAAAAGTCAACTGTCGTTGACGTTGCAAGACTATGTAAGGAAGCAGAAGCGTTATTAACTAAAACTGATGCTAACATTGTATTAGCTTTGGAGCGAATTTATCAACGAGGAGCCTTGCGATGGCCTCAACTACTACCAGTTGATCCTGACAAGGAATTTCTTGGTGCATTATCATCATGACGAAAATACATGACGCTTAAACCAGTCGAGGACATTTAGCACTTCATCGTAGGCAGGCAATCATTTAACCATTTAATCGGACACTTGCTGAGCGGATTTTTGGATATCAATATGCAAAAGAAATAGTTAAAAAGATATGAGTTTACGTTAATGGGCTGCATGACTACCAAGTGTGATAGCTGCATTAAATGACAATATTACTCGTGCAATGTCTGTGAAACCTACCAATACAATTACAAAATCATATACTAACACAACAACATGATTTTTTTCAATAAAACCAGTATTAGGTAATGTGACCGTAAGATATTTTAAACGAACTTGGTGAACTTAAAGGTGGTAAAAAAGAGCGACTGTTCCTATCTGGAGTGTAACTACAAATAAAATTAAAGTGTGGTGAGATCTACGGGTAGACCAGCACTATACAGAATAGATTAAACTGCTCCTCAACGAGGATTTGTACGTGAACAAGTACAAGTAATTCTTGAAGATACACAATTATCACCGTCTTCACTTAACTAGCGTCTCAACTTCGAATACACTTAATACAGGTCAGTATCACAGTTTAGTGCGTGTGGTCAAGACTACTATCAATTCTATCTAAGGTAAATTGTCTTGGATCATTATTTGAATATTGCCACAACATTACTGTGTTACAGCTCACACAATGATTATTTTGTTGTTGTTTTAATATCATGATAAGTTCAGCGTCACGATCAAAGTCGCGTTTATTTTTTTGTTACTTTGTTTATAACTGAATAATTTGTTTCTCAATATATCATCGCTAACAACATCGTTATTTGTACCAATAGTTTCTGTAAAATTTATTATAATCTTCCGCAACTGAGATATTTTTCTGACTCAAGATTTTGCGAGATAAACTAACTTTGACCATTAAGTTCTGTCATCTACAATCCAAGCAACTGTATCAGATAATCCTTGAGATGAATGAGTTGTCATTGCATATCCCAACGTTTATGATGTTTTGTTCTTTGAGGCACCTTGAATAACACTGACTTGAACTAAGCAATATCATTCTACATAATATTTTGTTTCTCTGACGATCCTGGTATATCAACTTCAATATTTTGTTTGCGTGTATCTGCTGGGCGATAACACAATGATACGGGTATGTTTGACTTTTTTTCCTTATGTAACAAAAATAATTTGTTGTTGAAGTGTATCACGAACTTTCTTTGTACTTGCAGCAATCAAATCATATGGTCTCCACAGATTCCAAAAATCGTTTATATATGTTTCTGAAATTACTTCATGCATTATTTCACGCTGAAGTTTATTCGGTTGTAGTTTGATTATTTTATGAAGCTCTCTTAATTCTGGATCAAAGCGCTCTATGATCATCAATTATTTCTTCATAATAATCTATAATTCCTTTCAGCCATTCATGCGGAGACAATCCAGTAAAAGGTGGTGGTTGACCACGATCGCCACACATAAACACATCAGCAGTTTTTGTCAACAGCCAATCAAGAAATATTTTAAATAAATCATTAGATATTGTGCATATTTCATTCCAAATGAAGATTTTGTGGGATATATTTTTAACCCATTCTTTCAGGAGTCCATTTATCTCCTTTCCATCGCAAAATGTTATTATAAGTGCATGATTTAACATTTCTTTCATTTCTCTTGCGAGTTTGTGTGTAGGGGCTAAAATGATCATATCAACGGAGTTTGACGAACTCTGTCGAAATAATTCGAAAACATGAGCTGTTTTACCAAAACCTTCCGGTCAAGTGAGATAAACTGTCTTATGTCTAGTCACATGATCATACACTGGCGGAGCAGTTGATAATTTTAATGTCTGATATTTTCTCCAGTAAATATCCTTGATGTCAACGTCGGCAGATTCAGAATAATTATGTAACGTTTCTTGTTTTATTCTCCATTCGCCTCTTGATACACCGTAAGTAGTGCTTATATAACAACGAGTCAGCAATTCTGAATATTTTATTTCGATATAAAATGAATCCCGTAGCAACCCTAATCGCGGTTATAGGAAATCTGTTTATCATCGATAATAAATTACCGAAAGATACGCGAGCATTGACGAACTTAAATGTGTAAACTGCGACATGTCTGCGTTTTTTAAACTTACAAATTTGTCTTCGTTGCGTCAACAATTACAAAATCAAAATTCAGCATCTCCATTATTAATCTTGTATAATGACGTTTATGATCATATCGTCCTCCTTAGGTAAATTTACGCAGAAATTCTTCTGCCAAGATCTTTTGCGGTTTCATTTTCAAACTCTGTACCTACTTCGTTTCTTAAAAATGTCTACAAAAACAGACATAACAAATAATATGAATATCTTTAGCAAACTTCAATGACTAGCCAAAAGAAGAAAGTCAAGTTAAAATCCGATATAGGTCCATTTATCGCAACTCTGCTTATCCCGTGTGTTGTATGCCCACGATTTTTTAAAATATCAATGACATTCACCATTCCAAGAAAACTTCCGGGATAACACGCTGCCATATGCACTGAGATAATATCTTTATAATCGTATTTCCACAATCCGCCGTGTCCATATTCTCAACAGCTTAGCATCACATCTTCAAGAAATCCAATCGTGTTGGTTTCCACGAATTTTGTTCTCTTACTTAGTGAGCAGCAGCTGATGGAGCGGTAAAACAATTATTCAGTAATTGTTCAATATTGTCAATCTGCGATGAAAATTTCTGCGCAAAATCTTTATTTCTCCGTGAAGAGATTCTGAATGATAATGTCATCCATTAGGTCGTACAAATTGAACATAGTTTTCATTATCGGAACTTGAAAACAACGACACGGATACAGGATCGCTTTTAAAAAAAATCAAAGAAATATATATCAACATCATAAAATCTTACGGTTCGATTTCGTGGAAATATCGTTACTGCATTAGTCCACGCATGCGCATTGGGATCAATAATTTAAATCGAAGATCCTTGTTATTTTTTAAAATATAAAATCTCTCCAGTGATCGTTTTCATTATTATGGGAAATATTAGTTTTTTTTCCTAGCTCAGCCACGTCTTCGATAGATGCTCTGGTATGTGTAACTATTTCTGTCCACGAGCTTATCTTGTTATGTCTAATATTCGTTAAACCGTTAAATTGTATCGCATTTGTGAAATGTTCCGTTACTATTCGGCTGCACAATTTATTTTGGAAAATTTAATTGGTTTCAGATCATGAATGCTGGGATCATCAATCAGCAGATATGTCCCATAAAAAACCGGTGTTACAGGATACGCTCCTTCAAAATACGGTTTCTCTTTACCAGTCGATGTTCCTGGTTATGGCATTTGTACTCAATATAGCAATTTTTTCATAATGAAGGATAAGATCATGTTTGTTACGGATCTCCAAGTGTCAGTTTATGTTTCTGCTAATAAGATAAATTGCATTTTGAGAATATATCTCTGCTGTTCGTTGGTCGTTAAGCGTAGCATTGGTGATGAGTATGATTTTAAATGTTGACCACACATGAGATGCACCATCGTTGGGAAAATCTTTCTTGGTGCCACGAGTACGTTCAATCAGATTTTTTGTGAGATCAAAACAATCTTGCTTCGGTATGTCAGGTGTTTTTCTGTCAAAATCAAATCACAAATAATCTCTTAAACTCCTTATATATATATATATATATATATATATATATATATATATATATATATATATATATATATATATATATATATATATATATATATATATATGTATATATATTACAAAGCGTGCGTCGTGGAAGTCAAGTACCAAAATCGTGCTTGAAGTGTGCTTGTTGGAGTTAGAGGAGAAATACGGTTCTGTGTACAATGTGATAGTAAAAATACAGAGCTGAAAATATATTATGATAACAAAAATAACCCCGACAGTGACAAGGTTACAAAAAGTTGAAAAGACTCTGGAGCAAGATTTGAAGAAGAAAAAAAAATGATTTATACAAATATCGATTTAGAGAAATATTGATTTAGAGAAACATCGATTAGACAAATAATATTATTTAATAAAATGAAGCAAAACGAGCTTGTGAAGCATCCAATTATCAAGAATGGTATCATCAGGAACTGTCGATTGAAAAACCTAGTCGGTTATGTTAATATTACTTCTGGTTATCTAATGTTTGGTGTTAATAGGACGAAAAAGTATTACTCGCTTACATCTTTTTGAAGTGTTAATATGGAGTAATTCAAGACGGCCTTGTGATCGATCATATTGATTTAAATCCGAACAAATCATATCATTCATTTACGTGCTGTTGCACAAAGCCAAAATTGCCAGTTCGGTGAAACAGGTAAACAGTACATTTTCAAGGGTTATTGAGTTTGTAAATACTGAGACTTCTGAAGTAATACTATTTCGATCTATAAGTGCAGCCGGAAATATTTTGATATCTGAACGTCTTCGGAGCGCTCACCTGTTATTATGTACTTTGTCGAGTACTGTATGTGTTTGTCGAGCTAAAGCTCTTTTATATATAATTAATTTTCGAGCTGTTATTTATTTTGAAATATTTCTAACATAGCTTAATAAGCCAAGAGCATATGATACTATCGAGTTTTTTAAATCTGAAAATAAACAAATATTAATCATAGTGATAATAATTTTTGTTCTGTTAATAGTTTGAAGATCTTCAGATCTAAGATTGATTACTCCGTTATTGATGGCGATTAACGAGTTCATCGTTGAGATGTCTCTATCATCGACGCATTTCTTCATCGTTTGCGTCGCAATGTCATCGTTTGATTCTGGTTCTCCAAGATCAGTACTTTTAATATTAGTCATATTAATTACACCGGATATTGTATTGCCGGATTTTTGTACTCGATTGCGAATATTATCTGATTACTTTTGACGATAATATTTTGTAATGAAAGATTACTGGGTTTTTAATATTTTCCTTTCTTATCTTGAAATGCAACAACTTCATTTGCAAGATTTAATAATTCGGATATTTCATCACTAATGATTTTATTTACATTTTTGTGCAATATTCCGTCAGTTGTTTGTTTTTTGTTCAGAGAAAGATCTGTTTAAAATATCAACCATTATACCTTAAGATCTGTTTAAAATATCAACCATTATACCTTAAGATATGTTTAAAATATCAACCATTATACCTTAAGATCTGTTTAAAATATCAACCATTATACCTTAAGATCTGTTTAAAATATCAATCATTATACCTTAAGATCTGTTTAAAGAGATAGCGGTTACTTGTATATATGTGCACGACTTAATTAGGTGGTTTGGTTGATAAAGATACAGCGTTAAGTACAGTAATTGCTTCACGGCCACATATTGGTGGATCAGTTATTGTCTGTGTTGACAATGTCGAAAACCAGATCAGATAGGATTTTGTATATAACAAATTATTTCGGCGAAAAAAGTCTTTACGAATCAAAATAAACAAATCCACGTGGACCAATTACGTATGTAACCCAATGCGTTCCTGTACCACAAATATTATCGAACTTAATGATTCCGGTTTCAACTTCATTGTAGTAGTTAGGCAAATGATCACGCATATAAACACCTCTATAGATTTTAATAAAACAATTAAATCAAACTTAGACATTGAAAGTATCAACGTAGTGTCCCGGTGAGTCTGAGTCCTTTTCCTATAGATGAGTTTCTGGTTATCTGAATCCTTTTCCTCCTTTTAAAAGATCTTTTCCTGTTATTTTATCAACAGCCATTCTACCAAGACCGCCAGTAACATTGCTCAAAACGCCAAATGCAGCCGTTTTGCAATGATTGGGGTTGCAGCAGCTATTAACACTGATAAAGCTGCAAGAAGTGGAAATATTCTGTTTTTATTGAATCTTTAATGGAACTCGGAGAGAGAGAGAGAGAGAGAGAGAGAGAGAGAGAGAGAGAGAGAGAGAGAGAGAGGGGGGGAGGGAGGGAGGGAGGGGGTACGTTGAATTTTGTTTGGACAGTCGCTAGAAATTTTATCTTTCTTTAATGTTATTTTTGTTCCACATTTACTTGCAAGATTTGATTGTAATTGTTTTATCTGATCAGAAGTCATACTAGTGACATTACCGTGACTATATGAAATTATAATATTATAAGCAATTTAATTACATGTTTTCTACTGGGGCATCGATGACTCTCATGCATCCACCAACACATTCAAGTAATATCGAGTTATCACTGAGTATGACAGCGATTGCTCTGTAAACATCAGCGAATAGTCGAGCTACACGAGCTCGGAAGTGTATATCAACGACTGATTGCCTAAACAAATCTAAATATTCCAGCGAAAAATAATAGATCGGATATAATGTTGTTAAATCTCCCTGAGATATCTGCAAACCAGTATCTTAATTTTGATCACGTCTCATAAATGTCATCAAACGATGATAAGCACGTGCAATGTGATTATTTTCAGAATTTAAGAAAATGTCTTCAGAAGCTGTTGATGTCAATTTATCCTCAAACAAACATCAGAATCTCCAAGTGTGCCATTACTAATGGATTTAATTTCTTCGAATTTAGTCTGGAATTTTCTTTAAACGCGATGAATACATGTCGTAGTGAATGAACACCTTGCTGTGATGCTATATGCCATGCAAATAAGCCAGAAGCATTAAGGGATCACTATGTGGTCATCTTTAACCATGATACTATTGAATTATCACACTGATTCATGAAAGAAAGTAATGTTTGTTCTTCGGCGAGCGATATAATCATTATTGGCATACATAGCGAAAGTTTTGTTAACCTTACTTGACCTGCATCAACTGCAGTAGGTCGCCAGCTTGCACTGTTGTCTGTAGCGTTTCTGACAAGTACTACGGTGTGTTTAGCACCAAAATGACTTATCTAACATTTCTACTGTTACGTGCTTGGGCTCGAATAAGCAGCAACACAGAAAGAGTGAAAACTAACAAGCTTGTAAAACTTTAACAATGATTTTATTAAGTACAATTATTTTCATAAAATAAATAAACTTACAGTTTTAGAGAATCAAATCCAACATTAATCCAATATAGAATTCACAAAAATAATCCACTAATGGAATTGTAAGAGTCCTGATAAATAAATGTTCTAATAGTTCCAGGTTCGAATCTTGATGATGTAATCCAAAATGGCTGACAATGTCACGTGGTACAGTTCTTGTTTTTAATCATCCAAATGAATATCATAAACATATGTCCTTTTTCCAGATAATTCTTCTTTTCCAACGAATTGACACAAAGTCCAAAATAATTAAACTCAAACAGATAAAACACAACCAATAACTTACAATAAGCCCAAAATCTATTAAAGTTAGCTTCTAAAACACAGCTATATATATTGTAATTCCCTCGTAAACAAGAGGAATCATGTGAGTCTGGAAGGTCATGGAAAAAGTACCTTCTTCAAGTCACGTAGAGATAGAATGAACCAGAAGGAAAAATCAGCCACTAATAAAATGCTGTCCCCGAAACCAACCAATGGAATTGAAGACCTGTTGACAATGTCCAAAACAAGGTCAAATAAAGAAGTATCCAAGCCAAGGTCAGCCTGTTTATCAGTAAAGTACAGGTCAACTGAATTTTCTAGAAAAATTTCCCATTTAATGAATAATAAACCCTAAATGACAAATTTGGACTTAATAATTAAAAAATCAATAAATTTAAATCCAATAGCCGTAACACTACAAAATCAAAAGATGTGGGGTAGTGGAATTGGACATCAAAATTCTTCATCGCTGTTCAACAATGATCTGAGTGCTGCGAATCCCAAGCTGAAATTTTGAATTTCCGATGCAACTTCAGTTCCAACTGCATTTAATGTTATGTTATTTTTTTCCTGGATAATCAGTTGTATCCTTTTGAAACATCATCGATGGTCAAGCTGATCTCGAGTAATCATAGGAATATTTTCCCAGACCCAATATTTCCGAGACACGATTCAATATCTTTTCCGGGAATCATGTTTGGGGCTGTATTAAATAATGACATAACACCATTGTTACTAAAACGAACTCAATCACTAATTCCGTTTGCTGTATCACCTGCTTTCAAAGTATACCGTCGGTCGGTCAATGAACGCCTCAGCTGGCAAGAAACATTTACTTGTATCCTGATCACGTAATTCAATTCTTACACGTGCGTTAGTTATATGTGCATCATATGAATAATACTGATAATCAGTCCCGGATTACCCATTAGGCAGAGTAGGCAACTGCCTATGGGCCCCGCGACTTTTATGGGCCCCATCAGGGGCCCCCATGATACCTTGACCGTGGGTCTGGGACCCCAAAAGTTTGACTGCCTATGGGCCTCCACGGTGCTTAATCCGGCGCTGCTGATAATCGCGCACGGATTCATCTTTGAGAAGTGGCGCACCCATGTCAAATTATGGATAAGATATATGTTTCAACAATTTATCAATTTGTTATCGTCTAACTCGAATACCACTTCCTGCTATCAGATTAACAGTTATATTATCTTATGTGAGACGTCTTCTGTTTGATATTATGAGAAGATTGACAACAGCTTTGCTTCGGCTGTGGGTATAAATATGTTGGGGGAAAATCCCCGTTGTTTTCTTTTCATAATGGCAACAATGATACTAATCGATCCTTTTCTTTAAACAATTAAACATTTCTCCTAATAATGTTTATATTACTTTTGGATCGTTCCTATTTTACCGGTCCCTAAGTAGACGATCCTTCGCAAATGTTCTAATATTTAGTTTATTTGCCGCTAATGTTTTAGTATTACGGATTTACTTGCCCAACTGTCACTCATGCACTATCGTACCATATGGCTCACTTAATGCTTGGTATTCCCAAAGTAAAGTTTGTACACGCAATGTACAACTGATCGGTGTCTTCCCGGACCTTGAGCTTGTTGCCTTTATGACAATTCGTCGACATGTTTCACTGAAACGAAAAAATGAAACTATATATATATATATATATATATATATATATATATATATATATATATATATATATATATATATATATATATATATATATATATATATATATATATATATATATATAAATTAACTATCAGTGACTTAACACCCGCTGAAAACTGAGTAAACAATGGGCAGTGTTCGCGAAACTGTGAAAGACATGTATCAACAATAGCGTTTTCTTCAACGTGGTCTAAATAGTAAGTCCTAAAAAGTTACAAATTCGACAGAATACTTGCAACAATCAAGAATATGGTATACCACCGGTTTATGAATGAGAAAAGCAGAATTTAAATGCAAATTTCTGGATGGATGGTTAAAATTTGAAGGAAGGATTTTCGCACGATGGTAACTGTACAATAGAGAAGCATAAAAAATAGCGACGACTAGTGGCAGCAAGAGGAGGTAAAAGGAAATTATTATTGCCCATTGTCTATATGATGCGAAAAGAAGAAAAAACGAGTTTTAGAGATTAATTGAGCTACACACCAGTTGTATATAATAACTGAAATCGTGTACAAGGTTCCACACATTTATAAAAAACAGTGTATCCAAGGCTAAGTGTCAAACCTGTCCACTTTTGTAAAGTAACTACGACAAAATAGAACCTCATTTATTATGATATTGTTTCGTAATCGTCTCGATAGTCAGCGATTTCGCTATATCAGAAGGGGATCTATAAAAAAAAACTATTAAATATATGACCTTGTACATGTTATATTCTCTAGATCTGTGAATAAAAGTAGCAACAATTTAAAATATCGTCTGTTAAAAAAAAAATCGCTAAATAAATTGTAGGACCTAGAAAAATATCCGTTGTACTAGAGAATATGAAACGGCATAAGAAAGGCAATGTTCATTATTTCTATCACTGAGGAAAATAATTGTATTCATTTTGGTCTTTGTTCCTTCATTCTAAAAGTACAATTTCTTTGAAGAGGCTCCATTTATGGAATTTAGTTTCTCAAAACCCGAGAATACAATATCATGACGAAGGTATTCGTATTAAACAAATGAATCCTAATAAACTCAGCATTAACTATATGTGTAAAATGTGCGAACAGTAAAGCCACATTTGTATATTGAAAAGGAAGTATCAAATTAGTAGATAAAGTTATTCATGATTAAATTGATGCGGTCGTCAGAACAAAAAACGTTGATACTGGCTATAAAATCTCCACATAAATTATGTCTACTAGAATCTAAATTTGAACAAGAAGGTTCCATAAGTAAAGTCTAACCGCAGGCGTAATTTGAATGATCATTTATTCTTACTTCGTAGTGTCGTGTCTGATAATTCCTCAAGAAGGATTTTTTTTTATGATGTAAAGCACTGTTCATCAACAGCACCGATGGCTTTAATCCCATAATCCTGGGTCTCTGCTTTAGGTGAATAATCTCTCAGTGTTTATCGGCACAAACACCACTATTTTGATAGAAAATGAATCACCTAACTGATTTTTATAAGTTTGTCGAATGTTTTAAACTGTTATCTATGGAACATTATTAAAGTTTATAATACTACCAGTACTTCAAAACAAGGCCCTAGAGGCGATAAATGCAATAAAGGAATTTAGTTGGCTTTGTTTAAATAAAATAAAAAAATTTACATTTATTATTAATGTATGCCATGTGTTATACAACAATTATAACATCATGTCAGTCACGTAGAGCGTCATATTGCGATAAAAAAAAATGTACACAGTTAAATTAAGAAAATACACTTCCTCCCCACCTAAAAAAGCAACCACTATAAATATGTGCCAATATAGAACATGAATAAGATTAGACGGCTATCCTATCGCATATTGGTGGAAGAAACATGCTCATACAATATTATTTATTACATATTTAATAATACAAATACTCTAGCCACATACAAATTGTGCATGTTGGGATATTACCACTTGATTCTCAGGCTTCATCAAAGCATATACAACTTGCTACATCGGCATTTTTGCTTTTCAAAACAAATTCCTGGCACGAATCTTTTTCTATGATCTATATAAAATTAGCTTGGTAAAATAAAACGATAGATCTTCTATTCGGCTTTTGTCACAAAACACGCATCTACGATGATTAGGAAGGATGTCACAATGCCGACCAACTGTCTGGATAATGCATTTAATAATCGGTAAATCAATTCTAACATAAACCTGATCCGCAAAAAGTATAAATTATTCACTCTTGTGATATGCTTATTGTAATGTATTTAGAACTAAATTCCAATCATAAATTATATTGTATTTTAAACGTTGTTTGAAGTTGAGTGAAATTATTATTCTAGGTGTACACTTCAAAATGAAGTGTACATTTTAAATGACGTTTAAATGACGTACTTTTCAAAGAACAGTGGTTGAAACAGCTGTGGCAATAGCAATACACTGCGTTTGAATTGCGTACTGTAGAGAGATTACGCAATAATATAAATATGGATAGGTCAAGCAGTGCTGTCCACTCTTATCAAGACTATCAATCGAGACCAACAAAAAACAATCAAATAGTCTTCGATTCGAGTTTTGTCTGAAAATTATTAACCATTCAGAAATAAAGAGGGCATGCATGTAACTAGATTTGTCAGTGCGAATCGGCCTGTTCTTTTCAAAAAGAAATTCAACCTTTGTTCGCTTTAGTAATGTATTACATTTATTGTTTATCTTGATTTAATATATAACATAATTTAAAGTTATGATGGGTGTCGAGAAGTGATGGTTACTTTGTTTCAATCATGCCCGCAGTTAACAGTCAAGACTGTCCCAGAGTCAAGATAAATTGTAGGAACAATTCCACTCAAGGGGCAGATTTTTACGTCAGACACGAGGCTTTGCCGAGTCCGTGACAACACGCAGCTTCCGAACTGTGTACCGCAGATGGCTTGCGCAATAAAACAATTGTTATTAGGTTAGAGAACAAAGACCACACTTAGCCATGAGATTAATTGAGACTGATAAAATAGAATGAACTTCTCCTCGAGTCTCTTTGCTCTAGAAGTGATTTATCCATCATAATTAAAAGTTAGTGAAAACAAGTATGTTTAAAAATTTAACCTTTATAGCAGAGCGTGTTTGCACGAAATAAGCCATATATGTATTTAATTAGATTGGCTATTCTGAATGAAATTTTAACTTCAACCGCCGCTCACTTTAACACGTAAATGTGTTTCATTCCATCTTTATCTTGATTATAGTGAGAGAAAATATAAATATTTTGCAACAGTGTCCCTCACTGGAAAGCACTATTGGACACAGATATACGATATTTTACAAGATATTATCCACATTTGTTTTTCAGTACTGAACTTTCCACTGTGAGACAATCAATACAAATCATATGTTAATCTAAAATACCTTCAAAGACGATTTCACGGTGAAGTTCTTGCAATAGATTCACCGGCATTTCTTTGAGAGACTGTACCGTAAACAAAGTAACGTGCAATGGAATACATATTTCACTTCCGGATCATCACCAAGACCTTATTGCTCACTGTACACTGTCGCAGAAACTAGAGCTGTACCGATGTCACTTTTTGCCAATTATGCCGATACCGCGTATAGCCGATTATCAAAATTGCCGATACCGATTACGAGACCGATTATTTAATCCAATCTATTCGGGCTCTTGAAACAATGTGTCCAAATAAATTACTACTCTGTTGTCCACAGACCGTGGGGGTGGGCGATTTTTTTTTTTTTTTTTTTTTGCAAACAGGAAAGTTTCGCGGCACAATAAATATGTTCTAATCACTATGTAAATTGAGGAAATGCTTTTGAGTTTATTGCCGACTTTCTATGAGCAAAGGTCGTCGGCTTGCTTTGACAACAACAAATACTTGTTATTGCTGCGGCAACATCAGATAATTGTAAAACATTGATATAGAATTGTTTTATTTGTTTAGCATATGTCGGTGGTTCAAAGGTACAGTAAAACCTGTTATGACTTATGAGAGACCGCCCCTTCTGCCAGATGGTGGCTTGGTGAAACACTAACAAAAGAAATAAAAAATAATTTTAAAAACATCCGGAAATGATTCTCACTTACTAGTATTAAAGACAATGAGTTCGTTCACCCTCCAGGCATTACGGATTAACTGAAAGACAGACGACGTACTCAAACATACACTGAAGCCCTTTCAAACAATTTCTCACTGGGACATAAGGACTATCGGTGTTTTGTGAGTTTTCATAAAGATAAAGAAAAAACACAAACCTCAAAATTGACTGTGTATATATCCATCATTACTCCCTCTGATGTTAATCTTACTTTTTTTTTTGGGGGGGGGGGGAGGGGCACCAGACAGATGCCCCCCCCCCCAATCAAAAAAAAATTAAAAAAGTTTATGTGTTTGTGTGTTCCCCCAATATTTTTATGTTGGTTTTTTTATTTATTACTTTAACTCTAAAGACCAATTAGTTTTCTCCATCGGGGTTATAAATATTTGACAAGGGGTATTTTGATTCCTAGTGTATGTTTTAAGTACTCCTTTCTAGTTGGGATTTGACCTACCCACTCTAGTAGGCTACTTTTAATTTTGCTGACCATGGCTAGTGGTCCCTTCTTATCCTGGTGTATGTTATGTGTTTGGTGCTATTTGTATGTTTGCTATAGGAGTATATTATATACTCGTGTATTTGTTTAGGATAGCCGTTTCTTTTTCCAAATCATACCAGTTGTCTTATTTTGTTATTTATCTTCGCCAATATGGAAGATAAAATTTTGAAAGTTTTTAATTCAGTTAGTTAAATTTTTGCTTTTAGAATTTGGTATAAATTGAGGTGTATTATTTTAAAAGGTTAAGTGTGTCTCAATTTAACTAGTTTAGTAGTAAAATAGGTCCGTTTTCCTTGAGACAGAAACTATACAAATTTATTTGGCTGTACAGTTCCTGTCTCAATTTGTCCGGCCTCTAGTTATTTAAATTGTATTAATAAAAAGTCCCAAATTTTTTTAAGTCCCTTAATTTGGGAGTCTTGGCTATTACGGGATATAGCCATGACAGAGAAAGCATGGATTTAGAATCCAGAGAAAATATCAAGAACGGTTATAAAGAGAAGACAGAGTAGAATGTATTTGTTAACTTTTGGGTGGTGTTTTCTAAACACCTCCACAGGCCTGCTCACTTCGCGTAGCGCCCTGTGATCTAGCCCTATGGCGTCCTCATTTATACTTCCCCCTCACAATCTTTTATTATTCATATATATACATGTATTATAACATTTTTTAAATTTCAAAAATTTTAAAATTGTAAAATTTAAAAACTTTAAAATTTAAACTTTTTTTTTTCTTCTCCAAGTTAAATAAATTTTAGTCTTGGTTCCCTAACCTTCATTAGTGGACCACATCTCATTAAAGTATTCGTTATAAAATCCGTTATTAGTCGAACCAATTGTTTATTGAAATTTCTGTCCAGGAAGAGTAATTGACGTCTGTCATATTTGTCTACCTTCATTATTTCGATAATTAGTTTGATCCTTTCTTCCTTTGTTTTGTCACATTTTGTAATTGTGTGGTCTTTTGTGTATGGGGCATTATTGCATAGAGGGCAGCTAACCGGGGTCCTTATTAATCTTCGTTTAATTGCCACTTCGCCTGTTAGCCAGGCGTTGTGGAGGTACGTGTACATGATACTTTGTACCTTAAACGAGTTAATGCCGGACCAATGCCTCCAAACTCTGTCCCAGTTTACAGAAGGGTATTGTAATTGTACCTTTGATATATATTGATTTGATCTTGATTCCAAAAGCCAGTCATATGTTCTGTCATTTCCTAATACCTATAATTCCTTAATGTCCCTATACCTATATAAAATTTCTTTAGTTTCCCTATATAAGTGTGGTGCGACTATTTTTTTCACTAATTTGTTTTTTGTGTATATTTCTTGTTTGTTTCGCATTCCAAATCCTAACCAAAAAATGTATAGTGCCTCCCATGGTTTCTGTGGTGTAGCATTTAATCTTTTAAGCCTATTTAAGATTGTTTTTAGTTTTAATAAGGGGGAATTAGGTAGGGCTAATCCCCCCTTTAATTTTGCTCTATATAAGGTTTCCTTATTTATGTAATGTGTCTTGAAATTCCATATGTAGTCTATTATTTCGTTGTCTATTGTTGCTAGTGTTTTGTTTTTAATGTCCACAGAGTTTATTAAATATGTCAGATTTGAGTACATATATGTTTTTGCAACCTGTGAACGTTCTATTAGACTAAGCGGCTTTAGAGCCCAGATATCTATTACTTCTTTTATTTTCTTTTTTACTTTTAAGCAGTTTTCCTTTTCTTCGTTGGCCCCGAAGAAGATTCCCAGGGCTTTCACTCTATTTTTAATTAAGTGTGTGTGTGTGTGTGTGTGTGTGTGTGTGTATGTGTGTGGGGGTAACCCAGGGTGGTTTCCCCTCCAGTTTCCTATTTTTAATATTTCCGTTTTATCATGATTTATTTTCGATCCTGAGGCCCTCCCAAAGGCCTCATATTCTTTATGTAAGTGATTAAAATAATTCGTATCATTAATAAAGTTTGTGCAATCGTCGGCATGTTGTAGCATTTTAAATCCCTCTTTTAAGTTAGGAATTTTTAATCCTTTGATATTAGTATTGTTTCTGATTTTTATACTCAGAATTTCAATTGCCATTACGTATAATAACATCGATAGTGGGCATCCTTGCCTCACTGATCTTTGTATATTAATTTTTTGGGTTTTCGCCCCATTTACTTCTACATTCGCAGTTATTTCATTGTACATTATTTTAGTCCAATTCAGGAAGTTTATTCCAAAACCAAATTTTTCCAGTACTTTTTGCGTGTAATTATGTTCCAATATGTCAAAAGCTTTTTCTTGGTCGAAGAGTACCATAGCACATTTCGAGTTAGTTGTGTTTACAAAATCTATTATTGTCCTAATGTTAAGTATATTGTCATGTATGCTTCTATTTTTACCCCCGCATGTTTGATTAGTGTTTACTATGGTGTTTACTCCGTGCTTAATCCTATTTGCCAAAATTCTGCTCAGTATTTTGTAATCCGTGTTTAGGAGGGAGATGGGCCTCCAGTTTTTTAAGTCTGTTTTGTCCCCTTTCCCTTTGTATATTAAAGTAATCAAACCCTCCCGCATGGATTTTGTCATTTTGTCGTTTTTTAATAAAATATTATTGGATAATGTTTCTAAAATTGGTGCCACCTCACTTTGGAATTTCTTATAGAATTCCGCCGTGAGGCCATCTCTACCTGGTGATTTACCTTTTGCCAATTCTTTTATTGTGGTTAGGACTTCTTCCACAGAGATGAGATCATCGCACCGTTTCTTGTGTTCTGATGATATCATCTCACATTGTATTGTATTTAGATATTGCGTGATTGTGTTATTGTCTATGTTGTTAGAGGTAAAGAGTGTTTTATAATATTTATAGATTTCATCCATTATTTCTGCTTTAGTTGTAATTTCAGCCTTATTAGTGACTAATGCATCAATTACCCTTTCCCTGCTTGTATAAGTGGTGGAATTTTCCCACCCTAATTTCCATTCCCTTGTTTTATATTCTCTTAACTTTTCTAATTGTTTAGAGTAGATCTCTTTATCCCTTAAAGGTGTTGCGTCGTTATTTATTAGTCTTTTTAAAACCTGTCTCTCTATTTTTTGAATCCGATTACGTTTAGTTGAGTGATATATTGCTATTTGCTTTACTTTTATTTTAAACTTATTTTAAACTTATCCCAATCTGTTGCAATATCTGATATGTTTTTTCCCTCTTCATTTGTAAGTATTTTAGGGATTTCCAATTTTATTTCATTTATTAATTGCTCATCCTCTAATATCGAGTTATTTAACCCCATCTATTATTTTTTATCACTATTTCTAAAGTTATTAGTTGATGTTAATCTTACTGGCTATTCACATGACTTTGGCACTACAATGGCGGTTAGCGACATGTACTTTAGTCTGGTTTACTGCAGTTTACAAATGTTACCGGACGCTGGAGTTGAAAATTTCGCACAACTGGCAGCAAGATAAATTCTTTATAAATACTTTATTAGAGCAATCTCTTTGTTACAAAAGATTAATTGATGGTTCGATGTGTTTATCTCGATATATGGTTATTCGACTATACAGTAGTGTTAGTTAATGAGCAACTTGTTTGCATACTGCATTTATCCCGAGCTCTAGTGTTACAAAGGATTAAGTTACGGTCAGTCAAAACGCGACTGTATATACAACTTTTATCAGGAAAATTTGGTTATTTAAAAAAATTATTTGCATCGGCACCGATTACTTTTGCCGATACCCGATTATACCGATTGTGCTAATAATCGGCCCGATTACGCGTACGGGCGATTAATCGGTACAGCTCTAGCAGAAACACACACAGACAACCGCACCATGAGTTAATATTCTAAAGAATAAACAATTGAATTAAAACCCATGCAAAGAATCTTTCAATCTAACTATTGTATCAACACCAAAAGGAGACACGAAAAATGCTCTACACTTGACTGGGACTACATTCGTGGCTATGAACCGGAATTATTAATTGTGATCTGATATTCTATTATACAGATAAGGTTCGATACCCAAGAAAGTCCCGATTGACTGCACCGGCGTGTCATTGGGAAAGGCACTTAACTTCTATTTTACTCATCATGAAGTAAATAATATGTTTACAAATTGCAGTTAAAACACCCCAACAACTTAAAATGACATAAAATTACCAAATATCCGCATTCACCGAGTATTAGTTTTTTTTTAAATAAAAAAAAATCCATTTCTTCTTTGCCCCATACCACTTCAGCCAGACTCGTACGTACTTAAGGTACTTTTTCACCAGTAGCTTGTACCCCATGTACAGGCAATTCTTTTGTTAGCTTGACCCATAATCGTCGTATGTACTGTCTTCCCTTTCCTCCATGTGGAAAAGGCGCGATTCTGGTTTAATAGTCCAGAATCGTTAAAGCGAATAGGACACAGGCTATCTGCGAGTCGAGCGTCTATCCGTTTCAGTTTTGTTGGTTATGGTCCCTACGAGGTGGGTATATCTGGTGTGCGATGCTACTAATACTGACACTGCATTTTCAGCCACGGCACTATCACCATTCCTTTCCCGTTCGAGCACGAAGGGACCAAGCAATATTTGTTCGCATGACATAGTTCTTAACTACCCAGTTTCATCCACGTGCGCGTCTTCTTTCCCCATCGAACTACGTTGAATCAATACAATACTAACCAATGTCAAACCATGTAATTCTTCTAACTGGGGACTTCACTGTGTAGGCGTGCTAGACATTAATCTTTTGTGGCCGACATTGATGATAGTCACCAAAAGTTTACTATCCATTTACTCTATCCCAAAATTTCATCACAAGTTGCCAAGTATTTTGTTCGGTAAGCATGTATGCTTGTCGACAATTGTTTTCCATGCCTCAAATCAATAGATTCCTACAAGATTTCTAATTGATTAACTTCTGAAAACGAAAGATCTGGAATAAAATTTACATCAAAACTATGCAATTTTCTCCAAATTCTTATTAATAAATAGAAAAGCCTGAGTTCAACAATACACAGGAATAAGAAGAAAACATCTTGGTTGTTATAGACCTGCGTGGTATTGCACTTTTATGTTTGTTATATAGCTTTATGGGGTATGTAATAGCTATCGGCAAAACTCTCATGGATCAAATGCAAATAACTTTCCTATCGTCGAAAATAGCGTGGTTACATTGTTCCTTACAATTTTGAATGATAACAATTGTTCCAACTAGTCCAAGCTCTCGTTAACTTTCCAGACGTCTTAATTAAAATTTTCATTCGAAACATATTTTTACTGGGTCAGAAATTACTTCCATCATTTAAATACCATCTCTCTCTCTCTCTCTCTCTCTCTCTCTCTCTCTCTCTCTCTCTCTCTCTCTCTCTCTCTCTCTCTCTTCTAAAATTGAACTTCATTACCTCGGCTGGATGTAACATTACATCATTGATTGTGCCATTAAATGAAAAGCAGTCTATCAGTCTTTACTCTAATCATAACGAATAGTTCTTGTTGCTACAGTGATTTTCTAATATTGAAGCGAATTAGTTTTCTCGCCACATTTATCTCTTTGATGTCACGTGCGCGTGTTCGCGAGTCATTGGGTCCTTTAATTTCCTCTGGCTTGATGATCGTTTCTTTTCAAAATGTAGATATTTTCCACACAAAAAAAACGAGAAAATACAACATTTTGCTGTGTTTGGTACGGGAAGGAAAAACAAATTACAAACCCATTTGTGCTTTTTTAAAAACTATCCATTTTAAGCGGGTTCGAAACTAATGGATCAAAGGGATTTTAATAGCAAAGGACATAAGGCAAGATAAATAAGAGTTTCCTCCCTTATCTGTACTTCGAAACATTTAAAGAGATGGAAAAAAGACTGGGTTATATTTGTAAAGAAATATAATTCCTCTGGTTTTCCTCACTGGTTATACTGGCTGTTTAAAAATAGTCATTGTATACCTTAAATATTGTTCCATTTATTTTGGTGTTCAGATTTATATGTGTAATATGTTTAATAGATTATACAGCTTGGCCTTTGCCTTTGTGTATCTTTAAACAATTCCTATGTCCACTTGGTCGTTTTCACGTCCGGACTTTAAAGAAACATTGTGAAAATAAAAAAGAGCTTAGTTCGTTTTTTTTTGTGGTTGCATTTGTTATATTTTTTGGGGTAACTCATTCATTGCACTTTCATAAGCTGATATAATCTAGAGTGTCAAAATTCGTTGTCCTTATTTTAATAACTGCTAGATATAATATATTTTAGACTTATTCAGGCTGGTGTATTTTGGCACAACGGTTCAGTAACGTTACTAAAACTGTGTGCACAGATCATGTGCAACTTCCATAAGTACAATATCCGAAGAAATATCAGCCACAGAAAGTAACATAGAGATATTCCAAACATTCTCTCCAGATTGCATCTAGGAAATGTAAATAACATCACATTATCCCCACCATTCTCTCAGAAGTTCATAATATCTGTAGAGCACTGATGCAAAATTAGGAACGAATTGGCAGATGTGTATGGCATTAAGGATTAGGGATTAGATAGAACACGCTCTATAAGCCTAATCTTAACATCAAGCAAAGAATTTTCAGGATTCTTTGTAGACGCAAAAGCTGTGTTTATAATGGTTGCATGAAGAAATAAAGAATTCCTAGTAGACGCAAAAGCTGTGTTTATAATGGTTGCATGAAGAAATAAAGGATTCGTAGTAGACGCAAAAGCTGTGTTTATAATGGTTGCATGAAGAAATAAAGGATTCGTAGTAGACGCAAAAGCTGCGTTTATAATGGTTGCATGAAGAAATAAAGAACTGTACGTACTTTCGCAATAATTTTCTGATAGTGAAGCGAAAATATTTGTCAAAATTACCTTAGTGAAAAATGTAGTCCTAATATTTGTCGATTTTATTTGGACAAATGTACTTACAGATGTTTTACATTTACAAAATAAAACGTTGTATGATGTTCTTTTACATTAAACGTAATAGCACGATTTTGTATGGAGCCTAATTTAACAACTTCAATATTTGAAACAAAAATCTTTTGATATCCAGGACAGTCACGTACCAGTATCATATATTAATACACATATTTAAATCAATCCTTCCAATTCCAGGTTTTAATTGTAATAGAAGTTTTTAATCAACAATGTCAAAAAAAACCCAATATTACAATATCATTTAACACGAAGAAAACAACAATAAAATATCAGTTGAAGTTGTTGTAGAACACAACATTGCATTATAATTCTACTTTGCCGTTCGAAACAACAATACGATATGATTTAACGTTGCCGTAGAATACAACATAATTCTACTTTTCCATACAAAACAACATTACACTATCATTTTATGTTGCTGTGCAAAAACATCATTACACTTTCATATTACGTTGCCGTGCAAACGTCATTACACTTTCATATTACGTTGCCGTACGAAGAGTAACTAGTTTGATTGCTGAGCCTCATGAAACATGCATTCATTCTATTAATGATTTATTATTGTACTTCAGTCACCGTTATGCAACAGCAGTACGAAGAAAGACTTTTAAAATTACGCAGTTCATTTGTTTATTTTCTATGTTTATAGAAAACACATTGCAATATTACACATCTTGTGTGGTTATGAAATGTTGTATGTACGTCTTTGATCATATGCTCAATGCGGTAATTGTCAAAGGTTGAAAAACAGAAGATGAACAAATAACACAATTCTTATAATTAATTCCTCTAAGACTGATATTCAATCTCTTATTTTAAACGCATCATAAACAATATTTTCCTGGTGAATATAATTTGTTTAATAATTTCTAGAAGTTAACGATTCAAAGTAATTGAGCATAGTTGCTTTATTCCAGAAGTACTTTTGAGTTAGGTTTATATGCGTAGTATTCGCGGGACTCACTGAAGTAAGATGATATTCATCTTCAATATCATGGCTGGCACAGAAAACATGCAATGTCTTTCACTTCTATCGAGTCGTCTGCTTCCATACCTCGAAGTTTTAGTTCTCAGATTAGTTTTAAAATTGGAATAAACTTGGAGCAATTTATAGAATCCGGAAACGTCCACACTAAATCTATTTAAATCTCTGTAAGAAGTGTACTCCAATAAATAGTTATTACTAGTATTTAAATTCATTTTCAGCATATAAATGCCTACATATAATTCTCATTATAATATTTGTAAAAAAAATTTCATTCGAAAGCAATATTTAACTAAGTTAACCAGCCTTAAATATTCTAGTGGGATTCTTCCAAGAACTTCATATGTCGACGTCAGAAGTGGATAATTTTCCATTCAACACATATTTAAAAACCTTCAATGTATACGTTCAGTAACGTGAGCATGGTGAAACACCTCATATCGTTGCTAATTTAAAACTGGAACAATATAAATATAAAAACCTTTCAAACATTAATTATATTTTAAGTTAACACATTTTTAATACAGACAGCAAATTAAAATATTCATTACCTCTACTGCCTTTCGTATCATACGATGTTACTTGATCTTTGGAAAAAATTTCATTACTCTTGAAAACAAGACCCAAGTTACTAAAATTTTCCACGACCTCAATATTGCTGCGGGCTTCGTACTATTTTAAAGGAACACCTTTTCTAAAGACCATACCTTTAGCTTTATCAAGATTATTTTTTAGATTCCATTTATTAGAATAGTCATTTAAATTATCCGTGAGCTTAGTAAACCCTCAATGGTTCCTGCAAATAAAATACGAAATCGTCAGCAAATAATGTCAAAAGTAAAGACAACTCGTCTAACCCTGTACCAATATAACTCGCAGATTGTAACGACATTTCCAGATCTTCAATAAATAATTAAAGAAACAGTATCGGTGATAATACCTCACCTTGTGTCAAATCTACTCCATACTAAAAATACAGTCACTACTGTTCTCACGTCTACCAATGTAGAAAGGCATCCTTTATTTTATACAAATCATGACACGTAAGACTCGAAACAATCTTTCTCCAGATTTTATCTCTGACCCAACTAAATTAAGATCAGCGTAATCTCGGATCTTCCACTAATAACGAATTCCAGATTCTGAGGTCGAGAACTAAATATTTCAAAATCTGTTTTTACTGTCCTTGATTAATTCAAATTCCTTTACTTCATTTAAGACCTCATTAAAGAAATTCTTCCTTGACCCGATTGACCGATGTAATAAAGCCTCCAGGAAACAGAATTTTATTTTTGTATACAGATATCACGCGTAATAAATAAACCAGTAATAAAGGGGTTATATTCACCGATGACCATGGATCAATTCTTTGCTAATTCCAAAGATTAGCTAAAATCTAGTTCCTTAGAATTCAATAACGTCAGAATCGCGAACCACCACATATCTTTGCTGATTTATAACTGGAACAATATAAATATATAAACTCACCTTATTCGACTGCAGGAACAAACTTAAAGACCTTATAATGTTTCCTACCTTAAATTTTTTTCAGCAATTTTTGTATTCTAATTTCATGGTGTGTGTGTGTGTGTGTGTGTGTGTGTGTGTGTGTGTGTGTGTGTGGGAGGGGGTAATCATATCATTATAGATGTAAAGCGCTTAGAGCTTCTATAGATTAGGCGCTAAATAAAGTCCTCCTTATTAGTATTATTATCATATTTATTAGTATAGCTGTAACTACAGTTAAAATAATAATAATAATAATGGCTGGATAGCTCAAGTCAACGACTGAAGTGAGCTAATGATACCGTTGTCCATTGAGATACATGACGTCACACGCCATCCTTTGTGTCATGAGATGACCCAGTGCATGTATCCAACACTAACTATCGCACACAAACAGTACACAATTGTGTCGACATTTACTCACAGTGTCGACTATTCCATTGTTTGCGTGATTGCAAATCTCTAGCGATTTAACGTCATGAGTACATTGCTGTCTACGTAGCAGATTCAACGTCATGAGTACGTTGCTATCTAAGGAGTATATTCAACGTCATGAGTACAGTGATTTTTAAGTAGCAGATTCAAAGTCATGAGTACAGTGGTATCTAATGAGCATATTCAACGTAGAGAGTACAGTGCTATCTAAGGAGTTGATTAAACGTCATGAGTACAATGCTATTTAAGTAGCAGATTCAACGTCATGAGTACAATGCTATCTAAGGAGTATATTTATTGTCATCAATGCAAGTGCTAAGTAATAAATTCAACGACATGAGTATAGTGCTATCTAAGTAGTAAATTCTACATCGTGAGTACACTGCTATTTAAGCCTGACATTCAATGTTATGAGTACATTACTAAGTATTAAATTCAACGGTAGAAGTACAGTGCCATGAAATTATTATATTCAAGGTCTGAGTATAGTGATATTTAAGGATTAAATCCAACACCCTGAGCACAATGCTCTCTAAGTATTAACATCAATGCCGTGAGTACATTGCTATCTAAGTATTAACTTCAACGCCATTAATTCAATGCTATGTTATTATTAACTTCAACGTCATGAATACAGTGCTAAGTATTAAATTAAACTCCGTTAATTCAATGCTATGTTATTATTAACTTCAACGCCTTGAGTACAATGCTATGTTATTATTAACTTCAACGCCGTGAGTACAATGCTATCTAAGTATTAACTTTAACGCCGTGAGTACAGTGCTATGTTATTATTAACTTCAACGCCGTGAGTACAATGCTATCTAAGTATTAACTTTAACGCCGTTAGAACAATGGTATCTAAGTATTAACTTTAACGCCGTTACAACAATAATATCTAAGCATTAACTTCAACGTCACGAATACAGTGCTAAGTATTAAATTCAACCCTTTGAGTACAACACCGTGAGTACAATGTTATCTAAGTATTAACGTCAACTCCATGAGTACAGTGCTATCTACATATTAACTTTAACGCCTTGAGTACAATGTTATCTAATCATTAACTTTAACGTCATGAATACAGTGCTATATAAATGATCTCGAATGGGAAACGATCAAATATTGATTTTATTTGAAGAAGTTTAAGTATTCAACGTGTTACATAAATTTAATATAAAATCATTACCCATTTAAGATTCTTTTTATCATATAGGTTTTTTTCCAGTGGAAATTATTTAAATGAAAAGAAGCACGAATAATTTATGTTCATTTTGACAGACGGTGCACCTTTCATTTGTTGTGCATAAAATATAGTCCCAAACAAAGTTGAACTAGCAATACTCCATTTTATAACGATACAATCATTTTTCAAAACAGAATGATTAATGCGATATGTGATTGCACATTGATTTGGTACGGCAAAGAGTAGGCCAAAAGTACATGTTTACCCAAAATTGCCACTTTGAAAGCTAAACATTTCATTGTTGCGATTTTTATGTGCAATAGGATTACTGGATGCAAACATTCCCACATTTACTGAAATGCATTTTTGACCGGATATTTTTATTTTATTTGACTGGAACAATTGAATGTCCAGAATACGTAAACGAATTTAGTTGAGTCGGATTTGCAACCCATATGAGCTGCGTAATGATACTGAGGATGGATAAAGTTCTGTCAGTTAGGATAACCATTTATGTCCAAATTCTTCTGTAACAATTCAAAGTACTTGTGCGTAGTTGCTTTATTTCTTAAAGTAATTTTGAGTTAGGTCTATATGCGTAGTATACGCGGGACTCACTAAAGTAAAATGATATTCATCTTCAATATCATGGCTGGCACAGAAAACATGCAATGTCTTTCACTTCTATCGAGTCGTCTGCTTCCATATCTCGAAGTTTCAGTTCTCAGATTATTTTTAAAATTGGAATAAACTTGGAGCAATTTATAGAATCCGGAAACATCCAAACTAAATCTATTTAAAGTCTCTGTTAGAAGTGTACTCCAATCAATATTTATTACTACTATTGTTACGTCTATTGGATTTAAATTATTTATTTTTTAATTGTTAAATCCAAATTTGTCATTTAGGGTTTAATATTCATTAATTGGGAGATTTTTCTGGAAAATTCAGGCTGACCTAGACACTAGCTGTAAACAGGTTGACATTGGCTTGTTGACCTAATTCCTGACCCTGCTTTAGACATTGTCAACAAGCTTCTAAAACTATTGGTTAATTTCAAGGACAACTTTTTATTTTTAGCTCTTGGGGGTAGGAAATATCTAGATCTTTCTTTGAGTACGTGATTTACTGAAGGCAGCCTCTTTCTGTGACCTTCCATGAACTTTCATAAAATCACGCAATCACTTGTTTACTTAAGAAAACAGGTATATGAATTAGTGTTTGGGATAGAACAGTTCAGTAGAATCTGGGCTTTTATAAAGTTAATAGTTGTGTTTTTATGTTTGAGTGTTAATTTTAATTACCTTGTTCTGGACATTGTGTCAATTCATTTCGTCATAGCAAGAGGAATTATTTGGAAAAGAACCTCTATTCATAATATCATTTGGATGATTATAAAACAAGAAAAGCATCACGTGACATCGTCAGCCATTTTGGATTACATCGTCAAGATTCGAACCTGGAACTATTAGAACATTTATTTTTCATTACTCTTGCAATTCCATTAGTGGATTATTTTTGAGAATTCTATATTGGATTAATGTTGGATTTGATTCTCTAAAACCGTAAGTTTATTTATTTTATGAAAATAATTGTGCTTAATAAATTATTTGTTCAAATTATACAAGCTTGTTAGTTTTCACTCTTTCTGTGTTGCTGCTTATTCGAGCCTAAGCATGTAACACTATTTAATTTAATTTGCAGAATATAACTGCCTAAATATAGTTCTCAGTATCATATTTGTAGAATTTTTTAATTCGAAAGCAATATTTAACTAAGTTAACCAGCCTTAAATATTCTGGTGAGATTCTTCCAAGTATTTCATATATCGACGTCAGAAGTGGATAATATTCCATTCAACAAATATTTAAAACCCTTCATTGTATACGTTCAATAACGTCAGCATGGTGAAACACTGCATAATTTTGCTAATTTAAAACTAGAACAATATAAATATAAAACCTTTCAAACATTCTTTATAATTTAAGTAACACATTTTTTCTTCAATACAGACAGCAAATAAAGATATCCATTACCTTTAGTGCTTTTGTATCATACAATGTTCCCTGATCTTTAGAAAACATTCTATTGCTCTTGAAAACAAGACCCAGGTAGCCAAAATTTTCCACGACCTCAATACTCCTGGCTTCATACTGTCTGAATGGAACACTCGCGGCATATGCCGTTACCATCTTAGCGCCATCGAACGATACCCCCATCCCCTGCATCTGTTCCCAAAAGCTTGGACAAGGGGTGATACAGCACTTTAAGAAAGGAGTTTGATATCGACGGGGCGGTGTAAATGTTCATCATGTTGCATTTTTTTTTTTTTTTGGGGGGGGGGCACCAGACAGATGCCCCCCCCCAATCAAAAAAAATTTTTAAAAAGTTTATTTGTCTGTGTGTTCCCCCCGATGTTTTTATGTTGTTTTTTTATTTATTCTTTAATTTCTAAAGACCAATTAATTTTCCCCATCGGGGTTATAGATATATGACAAGGGGTATTTTTTCGCTGCCCTAGTGTATTTCTAAGTATACCTTAATAGTTGGGAATTGACCTACCCACTCTAGTAGGCTACTTTTCATTAAGTTGACCATGGCTAGTGGTCCTTCTTATCCTGGTGTGTGTTATATGTTTGGTGCTATTTGTTTGTTTGCTATAAGAGTATATTATATACTCGTATATATGTTCAGGATAGCCGTATCATTTTCCAAATCTTTTACCAGTTGTCTTATTTGTTTATCTTCTCCAAGGGAAGATAAGAGTTTATTATTTTTATATATTGAAAAAATTAAATTTTAATATTATTTTCCGAATTTGGAATAAATTGAGGTGTGTTATTTAAAAGGTTACGTGGGTCTCAATTTATCTAGTTTATTTTGCTAGGTCCGTTTTCCTTGAGGCAGAAACTGCACAAATTTATTTAGCTGTGCAGTTCCTGTCTCAATTTGCCCGTCCTTTAATTATTTATCTTAATAAAGTCTCCAAAATTGTTTTAAGTCCCTTGATTGGGATTCATGACTATTACGGGATATAGCCATGTAGAAAAAGCTAAGATATAGTATCCAGAGAAGAGAGAAGAGAATACTTGCATCTATAGAGAAAGTATATCATAGTAAATACATATATTAATTACGTTGCATTGGGTGTTTTCTAAACTCTTCCATAGGCCTGCTCACTTCGCGTAGCGCCCTGTGATTTAGCCCTATGGCGTCCTCATCTATACTTCCCCTCACAGATTGTATAATACTCATTGTTATAGTATAATTATTAAAATAATGTAATTTTTTTTTCTTTCTTGGAATTTAAAATTTTAAAATTTTAAAATTTCAAATTTCAAATTTCAAAAATTTCAAATTTAAAATTTAAAACTCTAAAATTAAATTTTTATGTTTACTATATTACATTAAATTTAAATTTGAAACTTTGTTCCTAACCTTCATTAGTGGACCACATTTTATTAACGTATCCGTAATGAAGTCAGTTATTTGTCTAATTAATTGTTTATTGAAATTTCCGTCAAGGAAGAGTAATTTACGTCCGTCATATTTGTCTACCTTCATTATTTCTTTTATTAGTTTTGTCCTTTCTTCCTTTGTTTTGTCGCATTTTGTAATTACGTGGTCTTTTGTGTATGGGGCATTATTGCATAGAGGGCAGCTAACCGGGGTCCTTATTAATCTTCGTTTAATTGCCACTTCGCCTGTTAGCCAGGCGTTGTGGAGGTACGTGTACATAATACTTTGTACCTTAAACGAGTTAATGCCGGACCAATGCCTCCAAACTCTGTCCCAATTCCCTTAAGGGATGTTGTACTTGAACTTTTGGTCTATTTTGAAATGATAATTTTTCTAGAATCCAGTCATATGTTCTATCTTGTCCTATCTCCCAAATTTCTTTAATATCCCTATACTTATATAATATATTTTTAGTTTCCCTATATAAGTGTGGTGCGTCTACTTTTTTCACTAATTTGTTGTTCATGTATATGTCTTGTTTGTTGCGCATTCCAAAACCTATCCAAAAAATGTATAATGCTTCCCATGGTTTCTGTGGTGTTGCATTTAATCTTTAAAGCCTATTTAATATTGATTTTAGTTTTATTACGGGGGGATTAGGTAAGGCCAATCCCCCTTTAAATTTAGTCCTATATAACGTTTCCTTATTTATATAGTGTGTCTTGAAATTCCAAATGTAATCAACTATTTCATTATCTATTGTTGCTAGTGTTTTGTTTTTAATGTCCACAGAGTTAATTAAAAATGTCAAATTTGAATACATATATGTTTTTGCAACCTGTGAACGTTCTATTAGACTAAGCGGCTTCAGTGCCCAGATATTTATTACTTCTTTTATTTTCTTTTGAACTTTTAAACAGTTTTCCTTTTCTTCGTTTGCCCCAAAGAAGATTCCCAGGGCTTTCACTCTATTTTTAATCAGGTGGGGGGGGGGTAACCCAGGATGGTTCCCCCTCCAGTTTCCTATTTTTAAAATTTCTGTTTTGTCATGATTTATTTTTGATCCCGAGGCTCTTCCAAAGGCCTCATATTCTTTCTGTAAGTGATTGAAAGAATTTGGATCATTGATGAAGTTTGTGCAGTCGTCGGCATGCTGTAGCATTTTAAATTCCTCTTTTAAGTTAGGAATTTTTAGTCCTTTAATATTTGTATTATTTCTAATTTTTAAACTCAGAATTTCAATTGCTATTACGTATAATAGCATCGATAGTGGGCAACCTTGCCTCACTGATCGATGAATATTAATTTTTTGGGTTTTCGCCCCGTTAACTTGTACATTCGCAGTTATTTCATTGTACATTATTTTAGTCCAGTTCAGAAAATTTATTCCAAAGCCAAATTTTTCCAGTACTTTTTGCGTGTAATTATGTTCCAATCTGTCAAAAGCTTTTTCTTGATCGAAAAGTACCATAGCACATTTCGAGTTATTAGTGTTTACGAAATCTATTATTGTCCTAATATTAAGTATATTGTCATGTATGCTTCTATTTTTACCCGCGCATGTTTGATTAGTGTTTACTATGGTGTTTATCCCATGTTTAATCCTATTTGCCAAAATTCTACTCAGTATTTTGTAGTCGGTGTTAAGAAGGGAGATGGGCCTCCAGTTTTTTAAGTCTGTTCGGTCCCCTTTCCCTTTGTAAATTAAAGTAATTAATCCCTCCCGCATTGTCTTTGTCATTTTGTCGTTTTTTAGTAAAATATTATTAAATAATGCCTCTAATATTGGTGCCACCTCACTTTGGAATTTTTTATAAAATTCCGCCGTGAGGCCATCTCTGCCTGGTGATTTACCTTTTGCCAAATCTTTTATTGTGGTTTGGATTTCTTCCACAGTGATGAGCTCATCGCACCGTTTCTTGTGCTCAGATGAGATCATCTCACATTGTGTTGAATTTAAGTATTGCATGATTATGTCGTTGTCTATGTTGTTAGAAGTATAAAGTGTTTTGTAGTAATTGTGAATTTCATGTTGCATTTTGAGACCGAAGACCCAATTGGAATAGAGGACGTCAACATCCTGCGTGGGTACAATGTACAAGGTGAATATGTAATCCTGGACAGTCACATAGACGTTCAGTCGCCAGTCTTTAGCGAAGCCTCTGCCACGTCGAATTCCGCGAGTGATCTAAACTACTGGAATATCACGCCCTTGTCCATGCTGAAGAACATCCAATGGGCGTACGTGGAGTTTGGTCACAAAGGGCTATGAAACGGACCCAGCGGCTATAATGTGGACATGGTAAACCTAATTATGGCCACGGCTATAACGTGGATCTGGCAAATCTAGATATGACCGCTTATTAACCCTTCACCATCATGGAGATTGGTAAATGTGATCACTATTCGGAACAGTTTGGCTACTCACGCCATAAAATCACTCGAATGGATGGTAACGGACCGCTATAGCAGCCATAACTGTATTTGCACAAGAGCGATCACAGAAGTTCGACCCCATGATACACCCGATGATCCTTGCCAGGCTTGGTGGTACTTTATCAAGCCTGGAGAAAACGCACTATCTTCAGTGAACGTGGCCCCTATCATTCTGCAAGGAAGTCTAGATTATAATCTCGTACATAACAACATACAAAAGTTATAAGGAAATATGTCGAATCATTGCTGGCAAGCCCAAAGTCGGGAGCGCGAACGACTGCATGAGCAAGACGCGATAGCTAGTTATTGATACGGGACCATTAATATCACACATATGTACAAAAGCTATTGTTCTACATGATTATAACAAGGCACATCAACACGTACTACGACGGCTCACATCCATAGTACACCCACCCCCGAGTGCTGTGTGAATTTAATGTAGGTATAGCTGATACGTATTGTTTAAGGTAAAGCATGTAAATGAGAAATTATTTGCCTAGTGATAAGGATGACTTCAGTTGTATCATTATATTTCTGCAGCTTGTTACATGTCACCGACTTCACATTAGAAATGCGCCTCTCTGCGCCTAGGATGGTAGCTTCATTTTCAGTTCGGCAGTTTGATTTGCATATTTGAGTATCATCAGCGTACAAATGGTGAGACATCGAATGTCGATTTATGACACTTGAGAGCGGCTAAGTGTACAGAATAGAGAACTGGGCCAAGAACAAAAGCTTTGTGGAACACAAAATATAGATCAATTCGGCTAGGGTGCTTTAATTTACAGCCAGAGTTTGTGTTTTTGATGTTGTTGACAAAGTAGGACTTGAACCTAAGGCTGTCATGAATATCAAATATATGCTGGAGACGGTTTAATACTATATGAGGGTATATTTTGTATAGGGACGCAGGCAAGTCACAGAGGATGAGGACTGTAATCTTTTCAATATCCAAAAGCTGAAAGAAGGTCGTTAACTGCTTTCATTACAGTGCCGACTGCACATTTCTAAAATTACTATTTGAATTTAAGTAGATACAAGTTGGGATAGAAATAAATTCCTAAGTTAGTTTTCATGTATGGGAGGTTATAAATAGGGCGGTAGTTTTTTAAATTAACAATCTCAAGCGTCGGTTTCATCAAAAGAGGTTTTACAATGGACTTTTCTTTAACGATGATGAGAATTTTCCGCATGAGAGAGAAGTATTAATAATATCGGTTAGTGAAGTCGATATTAAATCTAAGCACTCGAGCAGCAGTGATGTTGGAATCGGATAGCATTCACATTACTTTGGGATGTTCTTCATCACAGCTGAATGTATTAGATCTGTTGAGACAGGTTCAAATACTTTTAGAGGTTACCGTTGATATTCTGTTTCAGAACGTTATGATGACGACGAGTCAGTTGAAATGTATTGTCAATGGAATGTACTTTGTCACGGAGGAAATTTGTAACAGTTTCGGACAGTCAACCAGAGAGAAGGTTGTTGGAAGTGGTGTACAATTTGTTCTTGACATTACCTTGTTTATAATCTCGAAGAGCTCTTTGAAGGCGTAACTTTGAATGGTCTTAGAACTGTAGTAGGCTGATTTTGCTTTTGCTTGAACTATGTATGTATTAGGCGCACAAAGTCGTTTATTAATCCTTGACATTAGCTTGTTCGCAATCTCGACGAGCTCTTTGCAGCTGAAACTTTCAGTGATCTTTGTACTGTAGTAGGCTGATATAGTACATATATGATTCATATGAAAATTGTAAGCACTGATAGGACCTCCCCCTCCCCGCCCCCGGTAATGGAACACACGGCTAAGTAACGATAATACATGGTAGCAAACAAAATACCACCAAAATCCATTTCAGAGTGATTTCCATTGAGTGATAGGGCCTAAATAGAGGCAAATCGTCGAAACATGGCGGAGAACTCATTAAAGTGTTCATCTGACCTACATATTACACCATAGTGATTATTTTGAATATGCTGTTATCAATACATCTCTTTAATGAATGCTGACATTGACAAAGGGATCTTTGCTAAAATACTGCTTTAAATATATAAATGGCGCAGATATAACCTCCATCATATCCACATTTTTGTAAAGGAATTTAAAAATCAAACTTGAGTAAATTTTCACTGGTTGCATTTTGTACTCCACTCCGCTAATGAATATATTGACTTGCACATATCAATTTTTTTTTACCCTGACTACGTATTTAATGGGATTCTAATATACAACTTGACAATCAGTACGTGAAGACTTTTGTATTTATCTGTAGTTGGGTTCTTTTTATGAGTTTTAACTCCACTTTTCAGCACATGATAATGTGTACATGACCTGTATATTTGATTGAGGAAGAAATCGGAAGGACACCAGAAAGAACCACATACACACGGGAAACTACTAAGAAGCTTTCTAACATACCCACATTATTCGAGCCAAGACTCGAACTCACGTTATAGTTATTTAAAGAAATACGAATTAGTTACATAAGAAAGGCTAGCTAACATCTCTTCCAAAAGTCGCTCATCCATGGACATTAATGTTGATTAAAACTGCATGTCAAATACATACATACGTACGTACGTACGTACGTACGTACGTACATACATACATACATACATACATACATACATACATACATACATACATACATACATACATACATACATACATACATACATACATACATACATACATATATATATATATATATCACAAGAGGTATACAAAATGAACTCTTAAATACATGAGGCTTAAACACCTAAAAAAAAATCGACGATACATGCGCACATTGCTTAGTTGTTTCTTGGAACTTAATATCATAAAGGTTTTCACCCTTCCACATTTTTCTTGTCTTCGGATAGTTAATTTTGCCTTGGAACAATACCGGTAGTTTCTCGGAACTAAAAATCACAAAGGCATAGACTACCAATTACGAGGTCTTTTTTCCCCCACGTAGTTTAAGAATACCATTTTAATCTATTTTTAAAAATCAAAGCTAAATCAAGACTGAATAAACAAAGCCAAGAAAATATTATACAAACAGCAATCAAATCACTGATAAGAAGTAATGGGCCAGATGTAATTTTTGGCAATTAAACTGAATTATTTGTATTATCAATGAAGATGGTAAATACTGAAAATATTTGTCACCTTTTCACATAATTGATAATTGATCTCACATAAACATGACCAATATTTTTACAGCAACCCTTAAACAAAACCCAACAATAACAAAAAAAAAACAAACAAGAAAAATCACTGTGAACCTTTATCATTAAGCACTTTCTTAGGATTTGTGGCAGCTTCTGTGCAAAGGTTATCAGCTCGATCATCGTTTCATTCTGCCTAATAGTTAATGTAGCAGTGTTATCATGATTCAAGATATTTAAAAAAAAAGATACAGTGAACACGTGTAATTTATAAAAAAGGATTATATTCACGATATATCCATGGTTTACGGAGACATTTTGCAAAAATATCTTATTGAATCTTTGCGATTTGATTGGTCGGAACCTAAATGCAAAACGCAGTTCACATGTTGCTCAAGATAAATCGCATGGCAGATTACACAAAAAATGTAGTTTTAATGCCAGTAAAAAATGTCGACAATATATCATGAATTGAAAGTTAAATCTTGAATTTCCCCATCCCAAAAATAACTTCGTTGCTTCCTTGGAAGCCATTGCCAACGTTTGGTCCGATATCTGATGTAGAGACAATGTTATTGTGCACAAACTGCTTTTCTTCTTTGTCACAGTGAGCTTGAATTTTGACCGTTCGACCGTTCGTAGGACTTCTTGCCTAACCCTATTGACAGCCGTCCACAAAGTTTTAACAGTAGATCAAATTGGAGTTTTTGTGTGGAAAAAAAAGTTTTATTCTTTTGGCCACAGTAGTCTTGAATTTTTTCATGTTGGCCCACAAATCTACATGTTTTTCATTACTTTATGTACAAATCATCGACACAGTTTGGTGATTGTAGATGGTGATATTGTGAAGAAAAAAAAGCCAACAATTTGTATAAATGCATTGCAGTAACCTTGACATATGACCTTTTGACACTGAAATCGAGAGGCGTCTTCTTTATCCCAGTGCAAGCCATCTCCAATATTTGGTAACTGCAGATGGTGCACAACTCCAGTTATTAAACGGAATCGAAATTGGTAAAAGACGGACAGTTTGACAAGGGCATAACATAACACAATGGCGTATAAAAACATCTGATTTAGAAGCAGTTCTGAATTGCTCAGATATTTGGGAAATTCCGAAGACTAATATTTATCCGGGAGATAATTAATAAATAAGATTCATTCATTGCTGTTCCTCTATGTTGCTACAGCACACACAAACGCATACATAATAAATGAATTCACATGATGCAGACAAAAATAAATAGGATGCGGGAAGTCGCGGGTTCGAACAACGGCTGTGTTACACCAAAGACTTTTCGAAATGGTTCAAGCGGCTGGCTCGCTAGGCGCTCAGCATTAAAATGTTAATGATAGGACTGGTCGACCTGGTGTCAGGATAATGTGACTGAGTGGTACAATTATTTGCGGTATGATGCCCCAGTGATATACATCAGTACAAGCTGCCACATTGCTGATATCGTAGCGATGTGACTGAAAAATTCTTAAATATACGTTAAAAATCCAAAAATACACTCACATACAAACATACATAGACATGTATAATTGCTTTAGTGCATTGTTATATCACTGAGATAGATAGTAAGATAAAGACATTGATTGATATATGTTGCACCAATACGTAATGTTAAGAATAGTTATGACAATAGTTTTGTGGACATACAATTTAAAAATTCCAGTTTGAAGATTAGAAAGTAAATGTATCGTTTTGTTTGTACCAAATGTTTATCGATCACCCAAAGATTAAACTATTACAGAACACTGACACTGTATAGAAATTTTATGTTAGAATTTCCTGAGAATTATTAACAGAATATAAGAGAAAAAAAACAACACACATTAATCATACTCTTACTTACAAAATTAGTTTGATAATGTCATTTCAGAACTTTGTTTTCCTTTTGAATCTCCCGAGTCAAAAGTTTGTTTGGCTTTCATTGAAAACCTGTATTGCATGCTGAGTCTAAATTAGGTACCAACTCTCGTGTTATCTCGCAAGACTGGAATCTAAATTGATGGGCAAGACAGCTGTCATCCATAAAAAAAAACATACTAAATGTTAAAAAAGATGAATAATTCTAAAACA
Source organism: Unio pictorum (assembly GCA_030141615.1). Taxonomy (NCBI): domain Eukaryota; kingdom Metazoa; phylum Mollusca; class Bivalvia; order Unionida; family Unionidae; genus Unio; species Unio pictorum. The sequence goes on along the minus strand of JARLTB010000101.1, from coordinate 12,754,568 downwards.
ATTATCTAAAGGAAATATTTTACTACACAAAGGATGTTAACTTTGAAACGAGCGTATTTTTAAAAAATATATATTACAGAAAAAATAAAATAATTTTGACTCTTGACCACTTTACGTGGATTCATTGTTTCAGTGCAAAGGAGGACAAGTAGGAAATAGCTCGTTCATCTATCTACTGGAGTCTGCTGCAAATTTTCGTGCATTTTTATTTATTCCAGTTAGCGAATAACTAAAGGGAAGAGTATTAGATATCTCTAACTTTAATTCTAAAACACATAGATCCAAATCTCGTTTACTCTGTCGTGACAGTGTAAAAGAAACTATCTACGCCAACGATGACAACGACAACGACGTAGGAAAAGTTATCTGTTAAATGGTCATGGAAAAGATTAATTATTGACTTTGTTTGAAATGGCTAATGGATACGCCCACACATCCAGTGCTATATGACATTGGACTAAATTGTCCATGGTACTAACTTACTAACTAAAACGCTAACATTAAACATTTCATACTGAAAATGCTCCAAATATTTACATAAACGGCCTGTTATCTATACTCGTTTAGTTTCTTTTAACATATCTTTAAAAAAAATTGACTGAAATTTAATGAAGAATATGCATATCGTTGAGGCTGAAGAGGAAACTAATTATGGTATATTGTCAATAAAACGAGTCTCAAATAGTCAAATGTTGACCACAAAGACGGATGTTTCTCTAAAAGGGACAATATGTTGAAATTTTTTAAAATGTGAATTTTCGGAAAACCACAAAAAATGCTGATGTTCATTGATGTTGAGATAGATAGTTTGATAGATGCAGTATATCTCCAATAATGAAGTCACCTGAAATTTTACAATTGACATTAATTTGTGGAAATTTAAGAAAAAATTGTTTATCGATAAACCAAAATATCCAGCTTAAAATTACTTTTGCTAAGAAGGCGTCCTGTACTTATTATATAAATATTGATGATGCTAGCAGAGTGTTCGGAAGGTTGATTATAAATATATGAAATATGATTTTGATGCTTTATGTCACCCACATTTCAGTCAATCAGTTTTAATGCAATTTGTTTGACAACACATTTATCGCCATAACGTAACAATCAAAATGCCATAAAAACTTCATACCAGTTGTTATATATTATATTCTGATTGTATCTTAAACCTCCCACTGACAACATAATCCTGGAAACAGGATATAATCTTTGAAAATTGTAATAAATGGTTTTAATACACGAAAACGTTTGAGAACAGGACAATAAATTACAACTCAGAATTTGAGAATACCTGTGATAATGTTACTGCTCTTATGCTGAAGAATGAAATATCGAGTTATCTAGATCAAGAAAAACAAAGAACAAGTAAAAAAAATTATGTTTTAATGAAGCTATGTAAAGAGCTTTTGACAAAATAAAAAAAGAAAAGGCCCACGCTGACAGACACTTCTCCCGCCGTACTAAATTTCGGTTTGATCGATGAATCACTGATGTACTCTCGATTAAGAACTGCTACAGCGACCACCAGGATATAAATACCATCAGCCAAAACTCTCTGTCGCATTTGAAAACGGAAATCAAGTGCTACAGTTCAACAACAATGACAGTCTGGACTATAGAAAACGGTACATCCAAAATGTTCGAAATTGGAAGTCCACGATTTTGCAACGACCGTGACCTTGATCCAAAGATAAAATGGACGAGTAAGCATGCCACATAATGAATTGTTTTAGTTTCATGAGGACTCGTCCCAAGTATAGTGACACCGTATCAAGCAGTTTAATTGTGGTCTTGAAAACAAAAGACCCAAGTGGGATTGATATGGCACACCTGAATAACATAAACCTAAAAGCCAAATGCAAAATCAGTTGGCCAAAATCTGATAAGAAGGACGTTTTCTTTTTAAAAAATCTGCCCATGGTTGTTGATAGCATATGTATGAAAAATGAGTTTCAAGGATTCTATAGTTTTTTAATCTTCAACCATAACTGATCGCACATCGGCATCATTTTACCAATATTAAAAACTTCTAGTACCAGGTAGCAATGCGTCAAATTCTGTCTAATGCTTTGACTGAAATAAATTTGTGTAAATGTTTCCTTATAGTTAAGAAGTCGCTTAAGAAAATTACTGTTGTTTAGCAACGACAGGCACATCTGACTGCAAATCTGCATCAATTATAAAAAGTTGAAAGCCTTTAAATCCTGAATGATTGCTGTTAAATTAGGTATAGTTCTCTGAAGCAGTTTCCAAATACTCATGTACATCTTTTTAAAAAAAGTAAATGTAGCCATATTTGATGGCGGATCGTTATCAGTTGTAACAAATTGAACCGCTTTCATGCCAAGATATTTTATTTTCAGGGTAGCCAAATTCTTGTAGTTGTCTAAATATTTATTAATATTTAGTAACTGCAGCAATATATGATGGTCAATCCACATTATTTGTAAGAAACCGAAAACGCCTTTATGCCAGAATACTCTGTGCCATATTTGGTTAAAACGTGTCTGGCATCTTCTGCGAAGTTGAAAATTGAAATTGTAGACAATTCAACGGACGAATGACCATACCATAGCTCACTTCCTTACGACCAAGTCAGATATAGCTATACATGTTTTCGCATAGCACCGCAGCCACACATACAACACTCGTTTGGTCTTGGATTACATATTTCAGATGTATGCAGTTTCGATGCTGACTGTACCCTCGGTATCAACATCAATTTTGCAGGCTCGTTGTTTCCATTTTACGGGTGTTACGAAACACCCAAATCCACCCAAATCCACACCCAAATCCACCCAAATCCACCCAAATCCACACCCAAATCCACCCAAATCTACTAAAATCAGCCCCAAATCCACCTCAATCCACTAAAATGAACCCAAATCCACACCCAAATACACCCAAATCCACTAAAATCAGCCCCAAATCCACCCCAATCCACTAAAATGAACCCAAATTCACCCAAAATCACCGTAAATCCACTAAAATCCAATAAAATCAACCCCCAAATCCACCTAAATCCACTAAAATCAACGCCAAAATCCATACAAATCCACTAAAATCAACCCCAAATCCACCCGAAATCCACCAAAATCCACTAAAATCAACCCCAAATCCACCAACCCAACAAAGACGTTGTTTTCCCTCCCGTCAGAGTTGATGCCATTGCGAAGGAAGTGATGATTAAATATTTTACGGACTAAAAAATATTATAAATGACCAATTGGAGAAAGTCATGTACTAACGGGCTATGACGCGGTCGGGTTCTTTGGCTCTCAACTACCGCCTTATAGCGGGGTCACACTGTGTGTGTGTGTGTGTGTGTGTGTGTGTGTGTGTGTATATATACATACATATATATATATATATATATATATATATATATATATATATATATATATATATATATATATATATATATATATATATATATATATATATATATATATATATATATATATATACTATTTTAGGTGGGTTGTAGGCAGTTCCGTCGTCCTCATACTCATGTAGTGGGCAGATCATATATCAACTATACACACTTATTTACTACACAAGTAATTGCTTTATTCATGTGTAATTACTAATTTTACCATTAATACTGGCTGCCATGTATAGCCTTTCATGTGCTGAAAAATGGTGTTAAACCCTATAACAACAACGATCATCAAAACTAGTACCTCCAAATAAATGTGCTTTTCAGTGAATTTATGTTGTTTACTTTTTTGTGTCTTTAGTATACTTATATTTAAAGTAAACTCTATTCATGCTGTTAATAAAGTGGTGACTTTTCTTCATTATTGTTATACAGTGCAACAAATTGTTGCTATGTGTCAATTAAATTGTAGAATTATTGTAGAATTATTGTTTGATTCGGTCTTTATATGCAGCATGCACTGTTCAACAGCTCTTGGTCAACAGCCAGCGTCTCGATATTTGTAATAATGTGCATTGTTCTCGGGGTTGGAGGTGTGACGTTGTAAATTGAGGTATAAATTATTAATACACATGTCCATGTCAAATTGGTCCATAATTGGCCGTAATAAGGTGACGTCAAAATTTGTTCCTGGTTATGAAATTCCGTGCCATTACAAATATTAAAAAGAAAAAGAAAACATTTTCCTGGTTATGAAATTCCGTGCCATTACAAATATTAAAAAGAAAAATAAAACATTTTGCTTCAGGGTATGATTTCGTATATGCCTCTGATTGTGATAGGGTGCTGTTATCTGCATAGATAAATAATTGTTCATTTCATGATCTTTCACGAGAATCGAAAAATATTGAAACTATTCGACGTATTTCATAATGTCATTTTAAATAATCTCAAATATACGAGTATGATACGTGTATCACATGTCAAAAATGAAATTCAGTTTTAAAGAAACGAAAAATTAGGTTACATTACTGACTGTATATTATATTCGGATGCATTCGTCATTAAATTTTCAATTTATATGTCGTCATGCGTACAATATTGGAAATTATTATATGGTATAATGATTTCAAGAAGAGCACCTGCGACAGAAAGAACTTTATCCCTAACGATATCCGAAATACTCCAAATATTTTTATTTTTAAGGAACGTTTCTCTAATTCAACTCGTGGGTCATCACACTGTTATGCTACATATATCGGCAAACGTCACCTTTATATCCTACATACTAAACTTAGACACACAGGTAGTCAGTTCCCTTAAATCAGGCCTTTAGGGGTCGTCCATTTAGTACGTACGCAAAAATAACACAAAATTTGACCCCTCCCCACCCTTGTACGCATGCATACTTTTTACACACACACACCCTATGCGTACGTACATATGACTGACCACCCCCTCCCGTATAGAACTTCCAATATTTCATCCACGCAGAAATGACACAGGATTAATAATATTCAAATGTTGAATGAAACGGAGTAAAACAGACAGTCCTCAGCTGCTGTATATATAAAAGAAATAAGTTGCATGTTATTAAACTTTTAAAAAGTTCGCCAGTGTCTGCTAAAGGTCAGACAAATGCCGACTGAACCCAGTCAAAACTGGTTACGTATAACAGGAATTTCAGCAACAAGCTTAACGTCAGGCTGAATCACAACAACCGCTGTCTCAATATCCACAGCCTCGCTGACGTCATCATCCAGGTTTTGATTCAAGTTCTCAGTGTCGGTAGACTCAGTAGTATGAACGCTTTGGTGTCGTCTTACACTGGCCTGCGACGAGTGATACACGCCGCATACAGGACATGTGCGCTTGATAATTTCAGATTGTGCAAGTGACGGACAATGCAGATCAAATGACGCATTAAAAGGAATTTTGGATCCAAAAGCTAGCCGCTGTGCAAGTGAAGTGTAGTATACATGCGTCGGATCCTTTACAGATTCTGGCTCAGGAATGCTAAGACCAGCGGTAGAATGTGTAAGTACAACAGGTCCTGGCAGGAAACGATCAGGAAAATAATTTTTCCATGAGGTGCGCCATGGGCGACAGCAGCCGGAATCATCACACTTAATGATCTGCAAAAACTATTGATTCTTCCTAACGTGACGCGCGACCCAATGGACTTCTGGTTCACTGGGTGGTTCACGCTCTACTGTATCAATATATTCTGCATAGACATCATGCTTATCCAATACTACTGCGGATCATACTTCTGCCAGTGTTTTTCCTGCCTGCTCAAAGTTCTTCTTTTCCAACTCCGTGTCGATTGTTTTTCCTGATGCATTGAGATGTGACCCGTAGTGATCATGAGATAGTACTAGTCCAGCTAGCTCTCGGCTCACTGGCGCCATCCGGCGCTCAACTCTGTTGTAGGCTGAATAATGTGGTGCGTGGGTGCCTGACAAATCCACATCCAGATCCCAATCAATAAATCTAGCAGCTGCAACCTGTAACGGTTTGGGAAATCTTGGATTCTCGTCCGGTCCTCCATCACTCGCCACGACCACTATTGGTTTCACACAATCATCAGCTGTGCACATCAATGGCTGGAAACTTGGAATTGAGCGAAGACGTTCCATATCATGCCCATGTGTAAAAGCTGTACTGCTGCCGTGTTTCATTGAGCGCAATGCAATATATGTAGGACCGGAGTATGTCACAGCGTCGATTAACTTCCCCGGAGTCACGACACAGGCAGCATAGACAGATGGAATTAATTTATGGCGAGACGCGATATCAAAGTCGTGATCTGGCAAACGCACCGCATACTCGAGATGCATCAGTATAGGCGCCTGTTTTGTCGCTGCCGGAATTCCAAGGGGCACTTTAGCCTTGTCGTCTTGGCTGAGGTAGAAACACACATCTTCTCCAAACATAGAGCATATTTCATCTAGGTATGACATAGATGCAAACGCAAATGCTACATCTATGTGACGGTCATGATACTTGGCAGCTCTTATCAGTTTTACAGGTACGGTCTTTATCTATGTGACGTTTACCTTCCATTGAGCTAGATCGTCTAGGCAGAAGGCGCAGATACGTCCCCGACCTTGACAAATGATAGCCTTGTTTTAATAAATTTTTATGTAGGTCATCTAACGTCTTGCACAATCGCATTTCCTGTGACCGGCGCCGGTCGCTGGCAGCGGCACCAATCGACGCAATGTCAATAATTGCTTCGAGAAGATCTGGGCTGTCGTCTGTGATGGCTGGTCTACCACGTGTATCTCTTGTAACTGTCGTAGTTTTTGCCTGAGATTCGGTTGTTCCTCCACTATGTCTTCGAGAGTTCGTTTGATTTTGAGACGGCGTTCACGCTGCCTTGTGGCCTCTTGGTGCAGTCGCTTCAGTTTCATTTTTTTTTTGCTTCAGATTCAATTCAACTGACTTCATTTTCTTCTCTCGTTCTTTGGTTATGAGGCATGCATCTCTTAAATGTACTAAAGCTAGTAGCTGTTCTTGGGCATCAGAGATGTCACGTTGAACACTGTCCTGTTGTGGAGTTACTGCTGTTTTCGTGATCTTTGTGGTAGGATCAAGCATGGCTGACGTTGATGGACTTGCAGCGTCACCAGCCGATATAAGAGGCAACACATCCGATGCACCTGAAATCATCATTGCAGGTGCTAGAGCGTCAACGTCAGCATGAGCAGATATCTTATGCACTTCAGGCTTCGATACAGTCGCTGCTGGTGCTTGTGCGCGTGACCAGAATGAGAGAAGACTGCTTCTACTCGCCAACGCTTTACTTGCTAGATCAGCAGTAACATATTCATATGTAGTATCACCACGCTTTATTTTCTCCCATATTCGATTAGTTTCTTTCTGTTGTTCTTGTTTACTTGCTTGCGATTTAGCTTTACACACAGCTTTGTACAAACAGTTATACTTGACTGCATTATCCATCGTGATTTTTTTAACCAATATTTTATTCACGAATGTCAAGTGCCAAATTTTTCGTGAGTGAAATTCAGTAATTAATTCGTAGGCTCGCCAACAATTAACTGTCTTGGAGTAGAGTTTTGAACGAAAAGAATGTTAGTTTACCTCGGTCAGACTATTACAATATTTAGAGTGAAAGCGGATTGAGTGCTTGACACGCGTACAATAGGTGATTCCTCACGTAGAGCTGTCAGAGTGATTGGAAACAAATGATAAGGTGACATTTCGACCCTAAGTGGCATTTTTGGCATCTTGATAGACGAGTTTCAAAAGGTCCGTAGGAATAGCATTTATTCCGATTGGGCGAATGTATAGGAAAGGGGGTGTGTCGGACCCCAGAATCGGGGAAATATATACTACGTATCAAACGAGGTTAGTCAGTCTGAAAATTTCTCTGCAAGAGAGAAACCAAAAGGTAGAAGTAATTACCAGGACTCCGAGCGGACTTTAGGAAAGACGTTCGTAAAACTGTGGTATAAAATTGTGGTTCCGGGAAACTGAATGTGGAATGATTGTAAGACGCCAAAAACACAAGGTATTTAACTCAAATTCACCTTTATCATGATGTAATGTATATGCTGTTTTTCTTTGTCATAGATGCATAATGTATCGATCCTATGATACAAATAGTTCAGTATTACATTGATTTAATAACGTACTTTAATATGTTTCTTTGTTACAGATGCATGAAGTGTTCATATTTTTGTATGGATAGTCGGTTTTACAGTGATTTAATAACGCATTTTTGAATTCTGAATTAGCATTTTTTACCTTATATACTTAGGTAGGTAAATGGGTGGTGTAGAAAACCCGCCGTGTACATTTATGATTGGAAAGTGTTACATTAATTTGAATTTATCACATTAGTGAATATGGATTGTGTGTTATGATATATTGCCTCACTTTACGTAATGATTTACGGGAATATATGACTTTCCCAAATTCTGACGTCGATAATTAGCAGTATAGCTCTATTGATCTGAAGACTTGTGTAGTATTTGTTAGCCGTATAAATGATAACACTGATAGTAAGATCTGAGTGTTCGAACCTAAAGACGGACGGACAATCGCAACTCTTAAAGTAACGAGATACTTAGGGCGTTTTACCCTTTTCTTTTACAAGGAAAATAGTTTGTTTTGAAAAGAGTGAGAATCAGAGAGAAGTCAAAGGAAAAGAGAAAAAAGAAGTAAGAAGTTAGAGTGTGGAATTCCCGTTCAATCAAAGGGCAAGCTGAAGTCGGACGCACGCAGGAAAAAGGAAAAAAAAAACCAGTCAACAAACAAGGTCATTGTGAATCACCCAACAGTTCAATGTTAATGAACATTCGATTCCATGATGAAAGTATTATCAGTCATTAACGGTTAAATTCATCTATTTTATTAGTGTTATGAATTTTAATTAACGTATCTGCTATCTTAAAGCTTCGGGTTTTGAATTACTTCTGAACGAAGAATCGTCAGAAGGAAAGAACATTGTAATTTATTGTGTCATTCTTCTTTTAATTGTATTTTAATTAAATTCATATTTTATATTTACGGGGGCTCGTGTGTTGTCTTTGTTCAAGATACCGTTTTCAGATTACTATATCCATTTCAACCGGGCATATTACACCGTAGAGGTCATTCCTTAGATAAACGAGAATTAGCGGGAGGCGGTTTCGAGTGTTGTTTGTACAAGTTGCGCAATACCTCTGACCAGCGGCTTGTGCAAAGTTGTACTAATAACCTTTGTTAACCGGCAGCACCTTACAACGTATAATAATAATTAAAACTCTGTGAACTTGTCAACTATAGTCTATAAAATATAATGACAAACTGTCATGGCATTAACAAGCCGTAGGCACGAGTGTATCCGCCGAGTTACATATGCGTGTTCATCCGCGGATACACAAGTGCCGAGGCTTGCTTACATTTTGTCTTTATCACATTCCCGTTATTGGTTAATAAGTTGTTTGCGTTACTCTAGTCAAGAATTTCATCTGCAATATTAATTACTTTATAAAAATAAAGTTAGCAGTAATACTTGATTGAATATGGTAGAAAGCAACACGAGCCTGCGACCTTGACCTATGCTGCAGGGGCATTATCAGGAATCACACCACAATTAATACTTCCATTTCAGTACGAATGTAGTTCCAGTCTATTTTTAGAACATTTTTTCCTCTCTCATTTTGGTGGTGGTAGAAGAGTTATATTGATGCATATTTGGTATGGATTTAAAGGTAATTGTTTATTCTTGAGAATATGAGCAGAGAGAGTGGTTGTCAGTGTGTAATTTGGCGACAGTGCACATGGAGTAATAAGGCCTTGGTGATGATCCGGAAGTGAAATATGTGTTCTGTTTACATGCTGCTCTGTTTACAGTGCAGCAGCTCAAAAAAATGCCGATCAACCCTTGATAAGAATTTCACCGTGAAGTCATCTTTGGAGGTATTTTAGATTAACATATGATTTGTATTGATTGTCACACTGTGGAAAGGTCAGTACTGAGAAATATATGTAGAGAACATATAGTAAAATTAATTGTGGTCTATGTCCATTACTCAGCGGCGAGCGCGCCTGCTAGTTCGCGGATTAATCTGTGACGTCATTAAAGTAGATTAAATATGTAACATGTCTAATCTGGTTAATTGGTATGTAATGGCAAGAATGTGATAAAATAAGTGTGTCGACTGAACATCTGATGTGCTGAAAAAGTACACCAATATACAGTGACAGTTTTAGTCGGAGCAGCATCAGCATGAAAGTCTGCAGTTTGAATCACAGCCTGTCTACTCAGGCCTACAGTTAAACTGTAGGCCTGTTGTGTCAAAATTGACATAAACGTAAACAAAGGCTGTATTTCAGTTACATGAGGCTACATATATATTATATATAATATATGTATATAATTCAAGTTTATGTCATAAATACTATAATGTACTATTGCACAGCAGACTGAGGTTCGGTGTGATATCCCAGACTGCACTGCGCATGATTAACATATAAATTTCCAATATAGTATATCTACTAGTTTGAAAGCTGAAACTATGGAGCATTTACCCCCCCCCCCCCTGTTTCTTATGCGTACGTACATTGTCAGTAGACCCCCCCCCCCATACGCAAGCGTATGTATTTGGGTCACCACCACCCCTCCCCCTCCATGCGTACGTACTAAATGGACGACCCCCTATCTGGTGAATTTAGTTAACTCATTCACGTGTGCGCGTGATTATGATATGAAGAAGTTGAACACTTTACTTGTTTATGGCCCCATACCTAATACCCATAGATACAAGCTCTTTCTCTGTCTGTCAGCACACTCATTGGCTAAATCTGGATTTATCATTGAAAAGTGACGAGACTATCCACCTATAATAAGATGTCTTTCTGCTTATCTACCAAAACCGAAACAAAACTTCCGGGGAAATCGTTCTTCATTTCATCAACAAATGTCAACTAGTATTGTATTTAGTATTTTAAAAAAATACTTTATATTCCAAAATATTTAACAAATATATTTTGAATACTGCAGTCATGGAAACTATGCATAGGTTCTTAGCAGTGGCGTAGCGAAGTGGGGGGGGGGAATGTGCAGGTGGGTCATCGCGTTGGGCGCCGGTGGCTTGGGGGCGCCAAAATGGGGCCCAAATTGGTCCAAAGTATCAACATAACTACGCAACAAGGGCAGCCGGGGGCGCACATGTGAGTGTTTTGCCCTGGGCGCCGCAAATTTGAGTGTTTTGCCCTGGGAGCCAAATATCCTCGCTACGCTACTGGTTGTGAGAGTATATATCATTATGACCCCTCCCCCTCGACTAATATTCTCTAATTAAACTAATGGATTCAAAAACATGCGACATAAAGTACTTCAGATTCATCCGAATACACACAAGCACCCAGGATCTGACAAGTATGTCGCAACTATGTGTAACGTACTTTCCATTTTGTTACATAAAATTAAACTAAATATGCAGCATACCAGCTATACATACACAGAGATGCAGTATGCTGCACACACATTTTGCATGCCCTCCCCCTTTCATGTCTTCATATTTGGCAACTTGTCCAAATTCGATTGTTACTATTTCCTACTTCCAGTTTTTTTCCCCATTACAGTGCCTTAAACTAGAATACCTCGAAAACCCATGTTGATATAAGTATTCATTCAACAAAAGTAATACCGTTAGGTGTCTAAAATGTACAGCAATGTGTTGCAAACAGATTCTTCAGCAACATTTGATCACTTTTATGAATTGGTTGCATCACACCTTACAAACAGTGCATCAGTGTCAGCACATTTATTTATCTATTTATGTTTTAATTAATTTTTTCGGGGGTGGGGGATTTACCAGACAAGTTTGGCTATAGCAATTGCAAAAGGAGAAGCACAGAAGTGATACCTCTTAAGCTGGTAATTTGTTCCATTAAAATAAAAATATCTGGTGACTGGAAAGTTTGAAATACTTACACAAATACTTCTCTCTCTCTCTCTCTCTCTCTCTCTCTCTCTCTCTCTCTCTCTCTCTCTCTCATGTTTGTCCTTTGAAATGTTATATCTATTTTAACACATTTAAACGTTTGACCTTGTTATTTCACATACATTCCAATCTTTGTTAAATGAATGAGATCTTTAGACTATTTTTTGTATCTTTTGAGAGAAATCGAGATGAGTTGGGGTTGATTTTAGTGGATTTCAGTGGATTTGGGGTTGATTTTAGTGGATTTGTATGGATTTGGGGTTGATTTTAATGAATTTGGGTGGATTTGGGGTTGATTTAAGTGGATTTTTTAGTGGATTTGGGGTGATTCTGGTGGATTTGGGGTGGATTTGAGGTGGATTTTAGTGTATTTGGGTGGATTTGGGGTGATCTTGGGTGGATTTGGGGTTGATTTTAGTGGATTTGTATGGATTTGGGGTTGATTTTAGTGAATTTGGGTGGATTTGGGGTTGATTGTATTGGATTTGGGTGGATTTGGGGTGATTTTGGGTGGATTTGGGTTCATTTTAGTGGACTGGGGTGGATTTGGGGCTGATTTTAGTGGATTTGGGTGTGGATTTGGGTGGATTTGGGTGGATTTGGGTGTGGATTTGGGTGGATTTGGGTGTTTCGTAACGCCGCCATTTTACCAAGTCTATTTTACACTAATTTGGTAGAGCGTCCACTCGCAATCCGACTGACACGGGTTCGGTGTCCCTTTGAAAATGCAATCAGCTCCATTTTCCTTGGGATAATAAAGCTAATAATGAGATAAAGGTGCCGTTGAATGTTAAAACTAATCCAGCAAAAACAAACCAAACAGATATACAGTTAGAAATAGATTGTCTGTGTGCGATCTGACTGAACGCTCAAAACAGTAAACGCTTTAAGAATCTGATATAGAGAAAGTTAACTTATAATTACCATGGTCATAAATGTCTGAACTGAATCAAGACATGTGTTTTGATATTGCAGGTGATTATTAAATATATCTAAACTTTTTTAAGCTCGAGTCGATTCCATTTTACTCTATTCCTATGATGTGAGCCAGTGATACTTGTTATAACGTACATCAAGAGGCAAAACAGACGAAGCAAAAATCAAATATTCATGCTACGAAGAATGTATCATTCTCTTGATAAATACAAATTGCGACTTGCTAAATATCAGTTTCGTGGCATTTCTAGTAACTAAATTCAATATTTTACTTTCAATTAATGATATATTGTCGAAGTATTTGTTTTATATTAATGGCGTTAAAACTACATTTATTGTGCGTTATCTGCCATGCAATTTAGCTAGAGCAACACGTGAACTGGATGTTGCATTTAGGTTCTGACCAATCAAATTGCAAAGATTCAACAAGATATTTTTGCAAAAGAAGTCTCCGTAGACATGGATATATCGTGAAAATAATCCTAATTGATAAATTACATGTATTCAACTCAAAAAAGATCACTCAACAGTATTGAATAATTTATATTTTTGGCATTTGCTTGTCGAACGTTTGTTTCTTTGCCCGTCTAAATTCCTGTAGACATAGGAACATGTCACGTTTTCTTTGAATCAGTCAAACACATAATTTATTTCTTTGTCGTAGCCAGTCTGACCTCCTACGTTGACTACTGTCACGGGAAATTCTCAATTCGTGACAGTTTAACCATTAATTCAAAGTTTGCCGTTTTCCTAACAGTCTAAACAAAAACTAAATGCCTAAATGCCTAAACAAATGCTTACAAATGTTTAAGTTCAGAACAGAGTTCTCCTATCGAAAAGACATTACGAACATGGCAGTGTGACGAGTGATTCGCGTCCGTTCTCTAGAAATCTAATGAATGGTTCTCTGGTCTCAGCTAATGGGTTCAAGATAGATCGCCAGAAATTTGCTCCGTCACAACAAGCATGGCTGCTTCTCGCAAATTATTTTGGAGTGGGTTAAATGGTTCACATTGCATGCATTTATTAGCATCACGGCTTACTTTAAATTTGGCTTTGTTCGTACTTTTACTCTGCGGTAGTGACATGTTATCGATTCTTTGGCATGCACTAGTTATAATGTACGTGCTGTACCTGGGACTGTCCTATTGCACAGCTGTAATTCAGACACGATGCACCTGACTGGTTTCAACACTACCTTCACCAAACAACTTGCTACATTAAAATAATTTTGATAAGCAAATGAAAAATATGAACTTTTTAATTTTGCATCGATATTTTTCTTTAATGTTGAGTAATTTTATTTTTGCTGTTTAAACTGTTATTTTCTAGAGATAGAGGTATATTTGGTGACAACCATTTATTTAATACAAGTTTGATATTTGAATTATTTTGAATGAGAAGAAAGCAATGTTTTATAATTAACTTTAATGGAGATGCAATTGACATTTTGATGAAAAGATTCTTTCAACAACAATATGGTTATGTTTTTAAATCATAAACGTGTTGCTATCTAATTTAAGTTCTAAAGCAAATTATATTTTTTGACACGTGTTAATACAATGATTATATTAATCCGAATCACACAATATAATTGCAACAAATTTCAGAATTTTCAACCTACCCTCCATGAATAGGAGCAGGGAGGGTGGACCTTACAAATGTTCGGAGGGTCTGTTTGCGAAAATAAAGCTTCTTAAAAAAGAAAAATACAAGGTCTATAACGTCAAACCGAAGCATCGAACCGACAGAGACAACTCTAATTATTTTAGTTCATTTTTGACGTTTGTGTTAACGTTTATTCATGCGTGTTTGTGTACCCACCCGCCCACTTAATATGTGTTATCACCCTCCCTAATGCTCCAGTGTGGTGTAATTAACTCATTTTAGTATTAATAATAACACTAATCATGGAATGCCACACATCTAACTTATCTCGACAGCGGCTAGAAGCAATTAAGAAATATCTTCTAGTCCGTGATTCTGCCAAACAAAAATTATAAGAGAGTCAGAAGTCTTAAGTTGAATTTGCAGAACAATTATTTGAACCTGTTACAAAAGCTACCAAATGACTTCTTACCAAGTTGGAGCAAACCGCTAAAGCAACTGGATAATTAGCAGAAAGAACTAAATTTAAAAAAAACAGATTCTACGAGAACTTACAGGTGAAATAGCTGCTGCTCAACCAATGCAAGAAATACACGAGGGAATTGACGAAGCTCGTGCTGAAATAGGTAATATAGAGGATTGTATACCAGAGCGAGAACCAAAACAAGAACAAACAAAAGAGTCAAAATTGATGTGAATAACTTTTCCGAAGACAGTATTACAATTATCAAAACCGAAATTAAAAAAATTCATGAATTATCTACGTTTACCGTGCATAGTTTTCAAAAAAGAGAAAGATTTCTGAAACCAGAATACCATGATCATTCTGTAGGCCGCGAAGAATGGTACAAATGGATATCTCGCATACACCAAGGAATCGACCAGGCCCGAGCTAATGATCCGAGATATATTGCATTTAGTAATGGAATAGATAACTATCTTGCACAGTTACAACAACAACAAAAACAGCAACAAATTAAACAACGACAACATAAAAATAAGTGAAGAAGAAGAAGATGGCAGGATGCAAGTTCTGAACTAAAGGTGCCACTGGAAGGTGTATTGATACAGGTACTAGTGGGAGTGGTCTTATTACACCATGCTACAGCAACGTCCTTACCGACGTGGACAGACTAGAAAATATAATTGGTGGAAAACGATCCGGTACTAATTCCCTAGAAATCATCAATGAAGCAGCTGATATTTGTCAGAGATTATTTACAGGCGGTATCATGGACATAAAGATTTACAGATCCCTCATTTATAATATTGTTGAATATTATCGCAGTGATTGAGGGTATACAATTAGATACAATGAAAAAAATAAGATGATTATACATAGTGCTCAAAGTGGACCGATTTTTGTCAGGGTGATAAGTTCGCAACTACCAACATACAGAGCGAACTACGGCGATGGACTCAGTGATGTTGTTCTGGCTCTCCTTAGAAGGATTGCACCAAAAGCAATACCGAATGCAAAGCAATAAAAAAAAATGAAAGTTAATAAAGGTATTGGTGCTGATGGTGATGATGCCGGTTAAGCATTCTCAGCAATCAAGGATGGACTAGCACAACTAATCCGCCCAGCACTGAAGTTATACTTGGAAATGTTATTGAAATAATAAATCAGGCTGCAAATAGTTTTTTTAAGAGAGCTGGCTGGTGTACCTTTGTCAGAAAAGAAAAATGTATAACTGCTAGTCTGATAGCAGGAAGTAGTATTTGTGTTAGACAATAACAATTATAATAAAATGTTGAAACGTGTATTTGATCCAGTACTTGACATGGATGCACCATTTCTCTAGGATGAATCTGTGCGCGATTATCAATATAATTATTATGACGCATGTGAACCAAACGCATGTGGAAGAATCGAATTACAAGTTCAGGATACAATTAGATATTTCTTACCTGCTGTGGCATTCATTGAAGTAGAAGTTAGATTTGTACAAGCAGATGGTACAGGAATCAAATTGGTGATCTACCTTATTTTGTTAACAATGGTATTATGGCATTATTTAAAAGTGCCATATACATGATTGACGGAAGACCCATCGAGTCATGTATTGAAAACGTCAATATTGCCGTGACGATACTTGGCTTTGCAAGATACAGCGATAATTACTCGAGATCTAGAAAGCAGTAACGGAAGATTGAATGCAGCTGTGGATGGAGTTGTATCAATGAATGACGATTTCAAGTTAGGATATTCCGTACCTAGGTTAATGTTAATGTTAAATTATGTAGAAGAAATTTATTGTGTCATTCATTTTACATATATTTGGATTTTGCAGACATATCAGAAAGGTTACTTTCGGAGCCAAGCATAGAGATGTACTTGTTCGAAAAGACAACCACAATGATGGAGGCTAGCGACCCGATGCAGTATGTGCATGAATAATAAGATTAACAAAACTTTTGTTGTGGATGCTAGGTAGAAGGTAGAAAATCAACATTGTCATGACTCCATCGATCGATGAAAAACAATGGTTAATCTCTTGCATGAGTCAAGGTAGAAAATCAACATTGTCATGACTGACAATGCCAAGAGACATTATTTCAAGCGAAATTGTTGGTGTATTTACAAGGCAGATAGCATCACAGCAGGATGTTTCTGCACCGCGACATATATGCATCGCATTTTAGGAAAACACATGAGAGTACACACAAACAAGAAATTCATTAGTATTTATACATACTTGGAGTTAGTGAATTTTCTTTAAGGATAAATGGACATAAAAAAAACATCCGAAAATATTTTGTTAAATTTTGATCGCAACCATGTTGCACATGCTTATCATGGGTTAATACCATTTATGGGGCGTGATCATAATGTTGATTCTAGTTTACATATATCTCAGCGTGACTTTACAATGCTGTATCAAATCTATTACTTTTCGTTGGAACATTTAGATATATTCAGGTAATCTGTCGTTGATATCCACTTCCGAGCTCGTGTAACACAATCACCAACAAGCATAGCTGGTCCACTAGTTATTCCTGGTAATTACAGAGCAATTGTTATTATACTCTTAGACAAACAATGGTACTTGGAGGTATTGGTGGACGAATTAACGTCATTGGTACCCCTAGTAGAAAATATGTAATTAAATAGTTCATAATAGTATAATGTCATATCATCATGTTAGCGTCAGCCTGACTCATGGTCAGATTAGAAAGTTACAATCAGTATCAGAAGGAAACTGTGGAATAACAATATTGCCGAAATCAGAAGGATTGCCGGTGGTTCAAAAACCCTGTCGCTGACAGAACGTCAACTCAGGCACCTCAATGAATTCAAACGATCAAAGACCGGCTTAAGATTTAATCTTTATGCGGGGGCCATTAAATATTGTTACGTATATTTGATTTAATTTATTTATTTTTGATTGTCAAATCCAAATTTGTCATTTAGGGTTTACAGTTCATTAATTGGGAGATTATTTTGGAAAATTCAGACTGACCTAGACTCTAGCTGCAAACACAGGTCGACCTTGGCTTGTTGACCTCATTTCTGACCCTTCTTTTGAGAGTGTAAACAAGCCTTGGAAATGATTGGCTAGATCCAAAAATATCTTTTTATTTTAGTAATTAGTGGCTGATTTTTTCTTCTGGATCATTCTATTAATACGTGACTTGGTGAAGGTAGCTTCTTTCTATGACCTTCCAGAATCACATGATTCTATTTTGTTTACGAGGGAATTACACACACACACACATACACACACACACACACACACACACACACACACACACACACATATATATATATATATATATATATATATATATATATATATATATATATATATATATATATATATATATATATATATATATCTGTGTTTTGGAAGCTAACAGTAGTAGAATCTGGGCTTTTAAAGTTAATAGTTGTGTTTCTCTGTTTGAGTTATAATTTTAATTACCTTGTACTGGACATTGTGTCAATTCACTGAAGTAAGAGGATTTATTTATTTATTTGGAGGAGAAAACATGTGCTCATAATTTCATTTGGATGATTATAAAACAAGAACTGCATCACGTGACATTGTCAGCCATTTTGGATTACATTGTCAAGTTTCGAACCTGGAACTATATTAGAACATTTATTTATCAGGACTCTTACAATTCCATTAGTGGATTATTTTTGTGAATTCTATATTGGATTAATGTTGGATTTGATTCTCTAAAACCGTAAGTTTATTTATTTTATGAAAATAATTGTACTTAATAAATTCATTGTTAAAGTTTTGCAAGCTTGTTAGTTTTCGCTCTTTCTGTGTTGCTGCTTATTCGAGCCTAAGCACGTAACAATATGCAGTCAAGATGGGTGGTATATTTTCACGTCTTGCAGCTATACCAACATTGATAGCATATGCAGTCCCAGCGTTTGCCAAAGCAGCTGCACTTAATGGCATTAAATAAAGCAACATGTCACGGAATAAAGATTTCCCAAAAAAAGCGAAGGTCGACGACTGCCAAGAACTCCCTACTCTTGGTTAGGAAAAGGTTTAAGACTTCCCGCGACACATTGCTGATTCTTTCCATGTCCATACTTTTTATTTAATTCATGCTTCCAAACGATTAAATGTAAATAAATTGCAGTGGTGTTTTTACGCGTTATCAGTTACCAAAACAACCAAACAATGTTGAAACTGGTATCATTAATATGGATAACAACTTGGGAAAAGTACTCACTGGCTTGCGTACGCGATTGATCAAATGTGGACTTATTTATTTCAATTCATAGAGACTGACGCGACCAAAATCATTTTTTTTTTAAAATATGTGAGCAGGATGCAAAGAATTCCAATCTGGTATTCAACATTACCAAAACAGACAATAACAGATTCGCCAATATGTGGCGTGTGAAGCACATGCTGAACACGACGCTTTCTGATCATCAACAACAAAAGTAGACGGTATAGCCGTCCGTCGTTTTAAACAGATTTTAAAGTATATTGGTAGGTATATCGGTATATATTTACGGAAGATCTTAGCCGCTCACCTTTGTTTTAAACAGATTTTAAAGTGTATAGACATATATTTACGGGAGATCTTCTCTAGGTCTCAAATCTCAAGGCGACTTATCTAAATATGCAACTGTTCGCGATGTGAAGGAAGAATTCGCTAAACATTTAAGTATCGCAAACGTGAACAAAAATGAGGTTGTTTTTCGGGATAAAAAAGGATGATTAAAGAAGAGCAATATACCCTTGACAAATATTATTCTGAGGGTTCCAGGTGCGATTGAAGATAACGTAGCTCTATTTACTAAAAGTGGTAAAAATAAAAGAAATTAAATAAATAAATATTAACTCTCATGGAAAACATTGCTGGACGTATC
The DNA here is from genome assembly GCA_030141615.1 of Unio pictorum. Classification (NCBI taxonomy): domain Eukaryota; kingdom Metazoa; phylum Mollusca; class Bivalvia; order Unionida; family Unionidae; genus Unio; species Unio pictorum. The sequence continues at coordinate 12,734,836 of JARLTB010000101.1, read as the reverse complement.
AGAAGAATTGGGGATATTATGAAGATCACGTGGTAACAAAAAGATATGTATACAGTAACAACAATGTGATCAGAACTGAGATCAGTAAATGAGTGCTAATACCGGTGATACAATAACTCAATATAGCTAGTAATACCATTGCTTAATTTGAGAGACAGTTAATAGGTGATGAAGCTGCAAAAAAGAGATACTTCGACAATAGCAACCTCTCGATGATGATTTCGTTATTGACAATCCATGATTGTGTGACCACATTTAGATCTGAATATTCTAATCATTTAAACTCATTTAAAAATGTTCGCAAAAAAATAAATGGAATCGTTAATTAATTATTTGGAAAACTGACTGTTATCGGCATTAAGCTATCCAAAACCATGAAGATCACCGACAGTGTAGTATATGCAGTAACATCTGGATCCGCTTTATGGTCACCACATAATAAATCCATCAAATATTGCGCTGAGGTTACCGGCATATACATATTTTCAATACTCGTTAATACGACATTAACCATATTTTCCACAATTTCACAAAACTGTAATGAAACATTTGTGGTGAAAACCCGAAGAAAAAAACTTAGGTTTGTTGTACTATTGATATCTAAGAATTAATCACTAAAATACCACCTACTTAAAATATAATGAACTCCCAGTCGACGTTTAACATTACAAATACAACCAAGTATGTGAGTGGCAAATAAAATTAAAACATATCGTTGAAGAGTAAAAGTAAAAGTTCTTAAAAATATCGCAGACATTTAGTTGTCGTTGGCATAATTGTGTATTCGGCATCCGCTGTTATCGCTGGAACCGGTGTATTCCTATCAATACTAACAATGACATCGCCAGCAGTTGTAACACTCTGTGTTTCAGCTGCAACGACAATTACTGATATTCTTAATATCATCGACAAAATGTATATTCAAGCACAAATACAAAAAATTGCATGAGTATACAATAAAACTGCATGCGACGATGTTAGTATAGTCCAAATTGTCATTGTTGATTTCGTCATATTTCAGTGATGGAATAATATCGAATAGCGAGTTCACAGAAATAATTAAGATTTACAACGAGGCATTTGATGAAAATATAGAAAGCCCTAATCAATACTTAGATGTAGAAATGACGAAATCATCAACGTTAAAGATGTAGAACTAGAAAATAAAAATCGGGATTTAGAATTCAGGGTTTAAGTAATAATAATGTCGTCAATGCAATAATTACCGCAACAGATTGTCGCTAATACAAGTCCGTAAAATATTCCGTTAAACACCACAAAGCTATCAGCAAGCACAACCAATCATGAGTTCAGTGTTAGCTTTTCAACTGCTACTCCAGTAAAAGAAATAGACTAGCACAATTACAAGTGTATCATAGTTGGACAAATATTAGATCAAAATCATTTGGTGGGTTGCAAGCAAACAATTAACTGGTATTTCCGTATCAAAATATACAAGACGGAACCCCATAATGTAGTACTGTGAGTATACCTACTGGTAGGTATCAAATCGATCAGATAAACGATGATATCCAACGCAGAATCAAATCTAAAACAGGAAAATAATCCAAAATAGATATCACTGCTCATGGACTAACATTATCAACTGAGATAGAAATACGCTCGCTAGAGTATGCCGTTGTCGTCGATTCGAACTGTTTTAGGATGGTCAGAGAGAGAGAGAGAGAGAGAGAGAGAGAGAGAGAGAGAGAGAGAGAGAGAGAGAGAGAGCATTTGTTTATCAAGGACCGCCATTTCATCAACATGTTAATTTCTCTACGGACAAACGAGTATTTTTTTAATTTCAGAATATCGAGAAAAAAATCCATGGAGTTTTGTGGAATCTACTTTCACTGCGTCTGATGATACAGAGCTTCCTATAATGAGACTTGGCTTTAATTATGACGAGTATAATAGAGAATAATTCGACAAAGAATTTGTAAATACGTTTTCCGACGACATCAAGTCAGAACACAGACGTGTGTTCGATCAACTGCACAATTGTTTTCAAGCGTCACACTATATTAGAGCGACGATACAAAGCAGCAGATCATCGCAACGATACAACATTTAAACCAGGTTACATCTGATCTTGAATTTGCCAATAAACTTACCATTTAATCAATAATTGACCGTGCTGATGAATCAATTGATCTCTTATCTACTAAACAAGTATCGTGGATGCACATGCAATTACAGAAGAACAATTACCAACATTTATAATACCAGGATTTAACGTCAACGAGCTAAACAAAAAAGTAAATCGATGATATCATCGATGAATACTGCCCCAAATCGTGTCCGCATGGGGAAAAGTAAATACACCGGCTGGTATTCTCAGACACAACAATGATCCATACGTTGTAGGCCGTCATATTTCGACAGGTGTTGTTAATAAAACATAAACAATTGCAGTCAACCTTATATGTGATGTAATTGATGGAGGTTATCGCGTAGATCTTATCTTGACAAATCTAGTCACGCACAGCAGGGATATATTTTATAACCATTTGCGGCTCAAGCGCCCCCTATAATTTTGATTATATGAGAACCCGTTATTTAGAATTATCTGCAATGTCATAATTGGCTATTAGCAAGAATACACTGCAAACCTACTGCACCAAAACTGACACTTGCTTGATTTAATGAGAAATTTTACATATATGCTTGTATGTGCGTTCGTAGGATGTCGAAAACACCATGATCATTATTTAGCAAAAAACATTTTTTGAGGGGTCAAATAATTAATTATTCTTTGACATAAACAAGGGGTATTATATATTAACAACACATTGAAGATTTTCTGTACAACAAATATAGATCTGTAAGACCCGTCAGATCACTATTGACACTGCCCCCTTCTCCCCCTCCATGGCAGAGTCAAGGCAGAATATTTAGTATTAATATAATTATTGATGAATATAGCGATGAAGAAGTTTTGATAACGCAGGAACAGTTACATGAGCTGCAGCGCGATAATATAATAACGATTGTGTGCTAAAGATATCAGATTCTGAATTATGTACATTATTGCACTGAATTTGATCTGTTTTAAACATATTATAATCTGAATCTGAATACATATTATTATCAGAAGAAAAATAACAATGATAAAATCTTTCTTCAGATTGATGGGTATATTATCCATAATTTTTCGGATCATCAAACAATGTCATCAAATTGATGGATATGTTACTTAAATTAAACCAGATGCTTATTCAAATTCATTAACCATTTTATGTTTTATATATTTTTAGATTTATTGTATCTTTATTAATAACATTTCAGATTAATGATTAATTTCACAGTTTTGACGGGTATATCGCTCATAATTGTTCGGATTATCAATGAATTTCATCGAATTGATGGGTATATTACCCAAATTAAATCAGATTATCAACGAATTTCATCGAATCGATGGGTATATTACCCAAATTAAATCAGATTATCAAACAATTTCATCCAATTGATTGGTAAACCTAGCGTTGATGATTTCAAACCGATGTTACTGTCAGGGTTAAATTGTGTAGCTGAGCGAGTTACATAATACTTCACAAACACGATACGTGGAAATGGTTGAACGGATCTAAGACGAACAAAAATATATTGGTGGGCAGAAACAATAATGATACTTGAGCGTGAATCAAAGACGTCGCTGAACTAGAAAAATACATTAAAATTTCCAATAAGAGTGAAGACATGAATCGAAGAGATTTTGTACGAATCAAAATATAAAAAATGGACCTTCGATAGAGATTATTGATCACAACCCACAAACGTGGACTTCGGATATAACAATATTTCCACGAAATAGAACTGTTAAATTCTATGACGGTGATATATTCAATTTTATCAGAAATATCAGTAAAAAGCGATCCTGTATCCATGTGGCTGTTTCAAACTTCTGATGATGGAAATTTTTATCAATTTGTACGATCTAATGGATATAGTTATCGTTCAGAATCTCTCCACGAAGAAATGAATCTTTTTTGCGATGATGCTGAACATTTACTGAGTTATTTTACCGTGCCGTCAGTTGCTGCTCATTTCACTGAGATGGAAAATTCATGAGAACCAACACGGTTAGAACTTCTTGAATATATTACAACACATTTGTATGGAATACAGACACGGCGTATTGTGGTATACTAAATACAATTATAAAGATGTTATCTTGGTTGATATGGTTATATGTTATCCCGGACTGTTTCTTGGAATATGAGTGCGTCTGCATATTTTAAGAGAATTGGACATTCAGCACACGAGATGGTCAGAGTTGCGATACCAGATTTTGAGCTGATTAGATTCGTCTGTATCGAGTCATTTGGGTTTGCACCGAGAAACCTTCACCGATTGTCGATGTTTGACATGGAAACACTTTAGCGAACAAGGTTGGGCTCTAATAGTTTTATTACGATATATAATTGATGTAAAACTATTAACATCGCTGGTTGTAAGTGAAGCAATGATATCATATCGTTCGCAGAAACAAGCTTGGTTATCACAACAACAAAAAATATTTGTTGATGAAAATCCTGATATAACTGATTTGAGAATAAAATCGCAAAAGATCTTGGCAGAACAAAAAATTGGTAACTTTACGCAAAGAGGATCATATGGTTATAAACGGCATTGTACAAGATGAATAACAGACGATACTGAATTCAACTTTATAATTGCTGATGCAACTGAGAAAACACATTTATAAGTCATTGTAATGTTAACTTATCAGACGGAACTATATTAGGTACAATTGTGAGTTACACTGATGGTGACTAACCATAGTTTGCTCATTTAAAATAATCGATTATCGTGTACGTTTCGATAAATTTATTATCGATGATAAACAGATTGTCCGATACCGCAGTTAGAGTCGTCACATATTCATTTTATTTCAGTAAAGAAAATACAGGATTGCAAAATCAATTACATATCGGCTCTCATTCATCCTGAGAAGATTTGAGAATAAAAATCGAAAAGATTCTTAGTTATTCTGAATCTGCCGACGTTGAAATCAAGGATATTTGTTACAAAAATATTAAAATATAAGAATTTTCATCTGCACCATCGGTATATATTCCTGTGACCAGGCATAATAATGTTTGCGCGCTTGAATTATTCCTGAACAGTTGCTCAGGGAATTTTTTTGATATGGATGTTTTGACACTCAAACATAAACTTGTCAGAGAAACGAACGAGGAGTTAAATCTCATTCTTATCACAGCTTCTTCAGAGAGAAAGGAGATACATGGAGGAAAGGGTGAAACATATATTCCAAAGATTATTATCTGGGATGCAATTTGTACAGTGTCGCTGAAGATATTAAAGATATTTCTTGATTGGTTACTGACTAAACATACTGCTGTTCTCATGTGTGGTGATCATGGTCAACCGCTGCCTTTTGTTGGATTATCTCCACATGAATAACTGAACAAGTTCGTAGATTGTTATGAGGTGATAACTCATGATCAACGAGCGAGTGCTTGATCTAGAAATAAGAGCTTAAGAAATTAATCAGACTACAACCAGATAAAGTTCAGTGTGAAATAATGCATGAAATAATTTCAGAAACTCCTATGAATGATTTTAGGAATATGTGGAGACCGGAAATTATATGTGTAGTTACACTCCAAATAGGATAAGTTGCTCATTTTTTCACCACCTTCAATCTCACCAGGTACATATACATATCTACATATCTAACGGTCACATTACCTTGTACTAGCTGTTTTGAGAAGGAGTTATGTTGCTGTACTGGTATATTGTTTGTGATTGAACAGGTAATTTCATTATTTAGCGCAGCTATCATACTTTGTAGTCTTGCAACTCATTCACAAGCTCTCATGTCTTTTTGAACTTTGGGAAAATTTCCTGCGCATACTAATATCCAAATAACCGCTCAGCAAGTGTTCGATCAACGATTGCCTGAATGAGATGAACTGCGGTGTGCCCTCGTCTGATTTTGACGTTATGTATTTTCATCAAAGATGATACTGCACCAAGAGATTCCTGGCCAGGATTCACATGTAGCATCTGTGACCATCGTAGACCACCACGTTCATAAATTCATTCAAATGCAGACGCAACATGCTGTTTTTGTTGATAGTGGTTCTTTTTCTTTATACCTACTTGCAACTTCAACGACAGTTAACGTGTATTTGTATGTGCGTGATTGACGTCTACGTGTTTTAATAGTATCATGTGGTAAAAGCACAATATCTGCCTGATGAACTTCACTGGGAGCGCTGACATCAAGATGTGCATACTGAATTTGTTTAGGTGGTAGTAGATACATTTGCCATATTGTCTATCGTGCTAGCCAATTTTCAGCAACAGAACGTGTGACACTTGCTGCATCAGCAAATTTTACTACTTGCTGCTCTACCCCTCCAATATCCTCTTAGGCTATAATAAACCAAATCCATTGTATATTAATAATCGGTTTATTAGTTACCAGCCAATAAAACTAGTTCTCTTTTGGTAACCTGTTTTCTTCTCATCGCAAATTTTACTAAGAAGCTAGCAAGATTTTCCCTGCAAGATTTTTTTTATTTATGGAATTTAATGAGTGAATCAACTTGACATATGCAATATGTCATTGTTGTAAATCTTTATTTTTATACGCTACATGATGAACATTACATGCTTGATCAATTACATTTATTGGATATTCTCCAGGTTTTGGTTGATCTCACTCATCAAGTCGGATATTAAGTCGAGTTCCAGGACCACAATAATTATATCCAGAAAGATGTTTTTCTCCTGGGTATTTATACTGGTAAGACGCAATTGCTGCTTAATCTAATAATTAGATGGCTCAAGTGGGATAAGTTTATTTGGCACCATCCATAGATAATTAGAGATAATATGATGTGCTTAAAGATTTTAATGAAATTGAAAAATTATCAGCTGAGGATTAGTCAATGATATTATTCATTTTATCACAGATATTGATGAAGCTCCATCTGTAGAAGAACTTGATGGATTTATTAATAATCTCATATATTATGATAATGTGATGCTGGACAAACAATCAAATCCAGCTCAGATATGTTTTTAAGGTAGACACAAAAATATTGACGTTATATATATTACTCAGCAATATACACAAATACCTAAAGTGATCAGAGATAAATAACTGCAATATTTTAGCTGTGTTTAATGGAGTCGATACACATACTCTGCAATACGTTCATCAGACTTGGTATTCAGGGGATATGGTAATGATTAAGTTCAAAAACTTCTTTTCAAATGTGCAGGCTATCCCATACAGATTTATATGATAAATTTACATGACCCTTTGACTTGATATCATGTAGGTCTTGATAAAATTTATGGTTGAGAGACAGCAGCAGGTTGATGTGAGTAAATGATTATGTTTTTTCACAAAATTACATACCCAATTTGTTATTTGTATGCACTTTTATAATGCACCCATTTAAGAAACATTTAGATTTTCAAGGAGCATCATAATGAGGGTCAATTTAAAGCTTCCGTGAACAGGCATATAAAGATGGAGCAGTATATATGGTGTTACGTACTTAGGCTCGAATAAGCAGCAACAAAGAAAGAGTGAAATCTAAAAAGCTTGTAAAACTTTAACAATGAATTTATTAAGTACAAATATTTTCATAAAAAGAAAATATTTAAACTTACGGTTTTAGAGAATCAAATCCAACATTAATCCAATATAGAATTCACAAAAATAATCCACTAATGGAATTGCAAGAGTCCTGATAAATAAATGTTCTAATAGTTCCAGGTTCAAATCTTGATGATGCAATCCAAAATGGCTGATGATGTCATGTGATGCAATTCTTATTTTTATAATAATCTAAATAAAATCTATGAGCACATATTCTTTTCCAGATAAATAAAATAATTGCTCTTGCTCCAACGAATTGACACAATTTCCAATATAACTCAAAACACAACTAGTACTTTAAGGCCCAGAAATTCTACTAAATTGTTCTTTCCCAAACAATAATTTAAATACCTGTTTTTACGTAAACAAGGGATCACATGATTTTCCAGAAGGTCACAGAAAGAACGTACGATCATAAAAACATGTACACATGGAATGAAAAATTAGCCACCTCTCACCCCTCAGAACTAAAAATAAAAAGATGTCCTTGGAAAACAACCAATCATTTCCAAGGCTTGTTTATCACTCTGAAGCAAGGCTAGAAATGAAGTTAACAAGTCAAGGTCAACCTGTGTTTACAGATAAAGTATAGGTCATAGAGATATTTCTAGAATAATCTCCCAATTAATGAATTTTAAACCCAAAATGACAAATTTGGATCTGATAATTAAAAATAAATAATTTAAATCAAATATACGTAGCAATGGTGAAATTTACCACAAAAAATATTAGAAGTAGAATGCAGAATTGAAGTAGAAATAACATTCAAAATGGCATATTATTCTATGGCACATAGTTGATATGCATTGATCTACAATCACTGATAGGTCTATAATGCAATAGATGACTGATTGATTCCTCCTCATTTAGTCTAGGAATCATTTGCTCTTAGTGAAAAAATGTGGGTGAATCTTAAATGGCAAAGAATATATTTGTTCAGACTGAGAAAGAAAATCTTTTTTAATATGTAAACCTTGTTAATATTTGTTTTCAAGTTAATTTTACAAAATAAATAGTTATTATTCCAGTTATATTTTTTCAAATTATTTTTAATTCTTTTGAATCTGGACATGAAAATGAAAACTTGGTAACAATGATCAATTACACAATTACAAAGTAGATAGGAAACTGGCACACATCAATCCACAAATTTATATATCCTTCTTGTATGAACTATTGATATTTATTATATATTTATATATGGGCATGTGCAGAATAAAGTCCAGATATTAGTTGCTAAAATATTTGATGAAGGGAGCATTCTTAAGGGACTTGACAACTGGAAAAGGTTAATTTATGAATTTCCATTTTCTAAGAATTCTCTGTAGAGTCATGCTGATGTGTGTAAATCCAGTCTGATAACAAGGTTTTCAAATTACTGATGGTCTGATTGTCTACCACGCATATCCCCATGGACACCTGAGCCTGTATATTCATACTTAAAAAAAAAAAAACTATAATTTTGACTAACACGACTCAATAGCATCACAGCTCATGCAAAACTCAAAAGCTGATTCCAATTTTTTTGTCCACATGACATACTGTTACTGTAAAAAAAGCCAATACAAATTATATTATGCTTTCTTCAGATGATGTATTGGCATACAAAGGAACTATTCGTTTTGAATACAAAACATTTCTTCTAGACATGAAACAAATTTCATCAATTAGTATGAAAAGGGAAAACTTGATGGATACATATTATTGATCTGTGAGACCTTGAAGATAGCATCCTGGTATCGTATACAACACAGTTATCCCATAAATATATTCACCATTTCACTCCTTAATATTAATGGCTTCAAAATCATGGAATGGAAAGGAAAACCTAAAATAATGAATCTTGAGCTTGCAGATAGAATCTCTTAATGTTGTAAAGAATACATCTCGTGTCAATGATGTACGCTTAATGCATAACAGAACACACCTTCTCTTGATGATGTATGCTTAATGCATAACAGAACACACCTTCTATCAACGATGTATGCTCAATGCATAACAGAACACACATTCTGTCAATGATGTACGCTTAATGCATACCAGAACACACCTTCTGTCAACGATGTATGCTTAATGCATAACATAACACACCTTCTCTTGATGATGTATGCATAATGCAGTACAGAAAACATATTCAGTTGATGATGCACAGATTGTACGCTTAATGCAGTACAGAACACACCTTTTGACAATGATTATGTACGCTTAATGCAATACAGAAAACATATTCAGTTGATGATGTATGCTTAATGCAGTACAGAAAACATATTCAGTTGATGATGTATGCTTAATGCAGTACAGAAAACATATTCAGTTGATGATGTATGCTTAATGCAGTACAGAAAACATATTCAGTTGATGATGTATGCTTAATGCAGTATAGAAAACATATTCAGTTGATGATGTATGCTTAATGCAGTACAGAAAACATATTCAGTTGATGATGTATGCTTAATGCAGTATAGAAAACATATTCAGTTGATGATGTATGCTTAATGCAGTACAGAAAACATATTCACTTGATGATGCATGCTTAATGCAGTACAGAAAACATATTCAGTTGATGATGTATGCTTAATGCAGTATAGAAAACATATTCAGTTGATGATGTATGCTTAATGTAATACAGAAAACATATTCAGTTGATGATGTATGCTTAATGCAGTACAGAAAACATATTCAATTGATGATGTATGCTTAATGCAGTACAGAAAACATATTCAGTTGATGATGCACAGATTGTACGCTTAATGCAGTACAGAACACACCTTCTGACAATGATTATGTACGCTTAATGCAATACAGAAAACATATTCAGTTGATGATGTATGCTTAATGCAGTAGAGAAAACATATTCAGTTGATGATGTATGCTTAATGCAGTACAGAAAACATATTCAGTTGATGATGTATGCTTAATGCAGTACAGAAAACATATTCAGTTGATGATGTATGCTTAATGCAGTACAGAAAACATATTCAGTTGATGATGTATGCTTAATGCAGTACAGAAAACATATTCAGTTGATGATGTATGCTTAATGCAGTACAGAAAACATATTCAGTTGATGATGCACAGATTGTATGCTTAATGCAGTACAGAAAACATATTCAGTTGATGATGTATGCTTAATGCAGTACAGAAAACATATTCAATTGATGATGTATGCTTAATGCAGTACAGAAAACATATTCAGTTGATGATGCATGCTTAATGCAATACAGAAAACATATTCAGTTGATGATGTACGCCTAATGCAATACAGAAAACATATTCAGTTGATGATGTATGCTTAATGCAGTACAGAAAACATATTCAGTTGATGATGCACAGATTGTATGCTTAATGCAGTACAGAACACACCTTCTGACAATGATTATGTACGCTTAATGCAATACAGAAAACACATTCAGTTGACGATGTACGTCTAATGCAATACAGAAAACATATTCAGTTGATGATGTATGCTTAATGCAATACAGAAAACATATTCAGTTGATGATGTATGCTTAATGCAGTACAGAAAACATATTCAGTTGATGATGTACGCCTAATGCAATACAGAAAACATATTCAGTTGATGATGTACGCCTAATGCAATACAGAAAACATATTCAGTTGATGATGTATGCTTAATGCAGTACAGAAAACATATTCAGTTGATGATGCACAGATTGTATGCTTAATGCAGTACAGAACACACCTTCTGACAATGATTATGTATGCTTAATGCAGTACAGAAAACATATTCAGTTGATGATGTACGTCTAATGCAATACAGAAAACATATTCAGTTGATGATGTATGCTTAATGCAATACAGAAAACATATTCAGTTGATGATGTATGCTTAATGCAGTACAGAAAACATATTCAGTTGATGATGTACGCCTAATGCAATACAGAAAACATATTCAGTTGATGATGTACGCCTAATGCAATACAGAAAACATATTCAGTTGATGATGTATGCTTAATGCAATACAGAAAACATATTCAGTTGATGATGTATGCTTAATGCAAAACATATTCAGTTGATGATGTATGCTTAATGCAGTACAGAAAACATATTCAGTTGATGATGTATGCTTAATGCAAAACATATTCAGTTGATGATGTATGCTTAATGCAATACAGAAAACATATTCAGTTGATGATGTACGCCTAATGCAATACAGAAAACATATTCAGTTGATGATGTACGCCTAATGCAATACAGAAAACATATTCAGTTGATGATGTACGCCTAATGCAATACAGAAAACATATTCAGTTGATGATGTACTCCTAATGCAATACAGAAAACATATTCAGTTGATGATGTACGCCTAATGCAATACAGAAAACATATTCAGTTGATGATGTATGCTTAATGCAATACAGAAAACATATTCAGTTGATGATGTATGCTTAATGCAATACAGAAAACATATTCAGTTGATGATGTACGCCTAATGCAATACAGAAAACATATTCAGTTGATGATGTATGCTTAATGCAGTACAGAAAACATATTCAGTTGATGATGTATGCTTAATGCAATACAGAAAACATATTCAGTTGATGATGTACGCCTAATGCAATACAGAAAACATATTCAGTTGATGATGTATGCTTAATGCAGTACAGAAAACATATTCAGTTGATGATGTATGCTTAATGCAATACAGAAAACATATTCAGTTGATGATGTATGCTTAATGCAGTACAGAAAACATATTCATTTGATGATGTATGCTTAATGCAGTACAGAAAACATATTCAGTTGATGATGTATGCTTAATGCAAAACATATTCAGTTGATGATGTATGCTTAATGCAGTACAGAAAACATATTCAGTTGATGATGTATGCTTAATGCAAAACATATTCAGTTGATGATGTATGCTTAATGCAGTACAGAAAACATATTCAGTTGATGATGTATGCTTAATGCAAAACATATTCAGTTGATGATGTATGCTTAATGCAGTACAGAAAACATATTCAGTTGATGATGTATGCTTAATGCAAAACAGAAAACATATTCAGTTGATGATGTACGCCTAATGCAATACAGAAAACATATTCAGTTGATGATGTACGCTTAATGCAATACAGAAAACATATTCAGTTGATGATGTATGCTTAATGCAATACAGAAAACATATTCAGTTGATGATGTACGCCTAATGCAATACAGAAAACATATTCAGTTGATGATGTACATTTAATGCAGTACAGAAAACATATTCAGTTGATGATGTACGCCTAATGCAATACAGAAAACATATTCAGTTGATGATGTACGCCTAATGCAGTACAGAAAACATATTCAGTTGATGATGTATGCTTAATACAGTACAGAAAACATATTCAGTTGATGATGTACATTTAATGCAGTACAGAACATACCATCTGTCAATTATGTACACTTAATGTTGTACAGAACACATCTTCTGTCAATGATGTACGCTTAATGCAGTATAGAAGACACCTTCTGTCAATGATGTATGCTTAATGCAGTACAAAACACCTTCTGTCAATGATGTATGCTTAATGAAGTACAGAACACACAATCTGTCAATGATATACACTTAGTGCAATAAAGAACAGACCTTTTGTTGATGAAATGCATTCAATTTATTGTTCAATTTGGTTAAGATATTGATTGATGTAGTGTGGCATAGTGGCCTATATGATGTTATGGGAATTCTAATGAGCGATCTTAATTTATGCATTATTAATTACTAATAATATTTGTAAACTGGCATTGTAAATGTAAATATTCAAAAAGATAATTTGAGTTGAACTGTGTACAACTGATCTTAACATGGTTATATATTCTACATGAACAAATATCCATATAGTTTAGAATGTTTGAGATCCAAAGTTCACATTCAGCACATCATATAGGCTGACATTGTACCAATAGTGAATTGGTAAGGTACATTTCTGGCTATATGCACTGAAAGAATCCTAAAATGTTATTTTCATCATGAAGATGCCCACGTATGGTAACATATTTCAATTTAGTACTTTGACAGAGTTCGGTATTACAGTGGGACCCTGCTATAACCCGCCCTGCTATAACCCGAATTCGGATATAACCCGGTCGTGGCATGGCTCCCGAAATTTCGGGTAATTTATTACAGGTATTTTTCTCAAAGACCAAAAAAAAAAAATAAAGAAATTAAAGTATGAAAAAAAAATATTAAGAGTTTAATTATCATTCTTATATTCGTCTAAACCGTGCGAAAAAGAACGTGTAGAAAATGTATTATCAAATTTCTTCTAGTTTTGTGCCAAAATAAACGTCGGAAATACGAACCAATTGCTGGGCCTACTGAGAACTTTGATCTTTGTTTATTGTTGAAAAATTACAGCTCATAAGTGTCAATATTATAATTACTGATTCCTGAGTAATGAAGCCATCGTGTCTACTTTGTGTTTGTCTTAAATGCATTCCGAATACAATCGTTGCTCAAATAATCTCCGATATATGTTTCTCTTAATATCATACACAACTAAGCAACAGCCAATGCGGCGGTTGATAAAAGATTCTCACCAGAATGTATAAATCAATTTAAGTACATTGTTTATCATCAAAGTGAACTGCCGAGCTAAACAGTGACATAATTCCATGGTTAAAATACAGCCAGTTCTGCCTGCTGTATTAGAGTACATCAAAAGAATATGACGCAATAACTGGGCGGCAAGTTCAAAGGACTTTGACTAGCAGCTTGGGTGGGAAAATGTTTACAAAAATTTATAATGACTGAATTCAGAGATAGAAAGATCCTGAGATGTACATGTAGTTATTATAAGAATACACTTTAGCTTCCATTATTTAATCTATGGACATGTACTATTTCATCATTCATTACGTACACCCATTACGTAATTTTTGTTTTTTTTCATTTCATTGAATTCAGTCACATAATGATCTGTGACAAAATTATTGAATATTTTACATCCGTGTGTGGATATTTTTGATGGAAATATTTGTATTATGGATTCAATGTATGTTACAAGATTCGATGGTGAGTACATGGTGTTGATACTCTTTTCATGCAATAGATTATACATGTATACATAAATTAGACACGTGTATGTACCAATGCATGGTTCTATGAATAAAGTAATATATTATATCTGCAATTTCTGTTACCAAAGCAAATGTTTTTCTCATTTAATATATATTGATCAAAAATGGTAATTGTGCCATGCATTTTCACACCCGTCTTTATGTAAACCCCCCCCCATTAAATCCAAAAATGTGTTGGTATTCTACATGGTTGCTTATAACACGGTTCGGTTCATAGCCCGGTCGGATTCTATGGCTCCCAACTGCCGTGTTATAGCGGGGTCCCACTGTATAGCATCAGCTGGTATCTGATTCCTTTGAATCATCAAGCTTAAAGATTGGTAACAAACACTCTTAAAAATACACTATAAATGTTCAAACATATCATTTGAATTGAGTTTGCACATTTGATCATAACAAGTACATTGTATATGTTCTACATATGCAAATTTCCATTCTTGTTTACAAGTTTTGAGGATCAGAATTTCACGTTTAGTTCATGATATATGATTTAGTGATGGTTGTATTTTCTTGCAATATCCATATATATCTTATTTTCCTCATGAATAAGATTGCTTAAAGTAATATATTTTAATTTACTACATTGTCACTTGACTTTCGTGTATACTGTTAGTAACTAATGTTTGTCCCAATGATCAAACCTCACCATCCTAAGACGGCTATTGGATTTAATTTATTTATTTTTTATTGTTAAATCCAAATTTGTCATTTAGGGTTTAACATTCATTAATTGGGAGATTTTTTCTAGAAAATTCAGGCTGACCTAGATTCTAGTTGTAAACAGGCTGACCTTGGCTTATTTACTTCATTATCTGACCTTGCTTCAGATTGATAAACAGGTCTTGAAAACAATTGGTTAATTTCAAGGACAACTTTTTATTTTTAGTAATTCGTGGCTTATTTTCTTCTGGATCATTCTATTATTACGTGACTTAGTGAAGGCAGTCTCTTTCTGTGACCTTCCATGAACCTCTATCAATTTCTAGAAAATCACGTGATCACTTGTTTACTTAAAAAAACAGTTATATAGACTGTTGTTTTGGATAGAAGAGTTCAGTAGAATTTTGGGCTTTAAAATGAACAGTTGTGTATTCATGTTTGAGTTTAATTTTTATTATCTTGTTCTGGACTTTGTGTCAATTCATTGAAGAAAGAGGATTTATTATCTATTTGGAGGAGAAAACATGTGCTCATAATTCATGTGGATGATAAATTAAACAAGAACTGCATCACATGACATTGTCAGCCATTTTGGATTACATCATCAAGATTCGAACCTGGAACTATTAGAACATTTATTTATCAGGACTCTTACAATTCCATTAGTTGATTATTTTTGTGAATTCTATATTGGATTAATGTTGGATTTGATTCTCTAAAACTGTAAGTTTATTTATTTTATGAAAATAATTGTACTAAATAAATCATTGTTAAAGTTTTACAATCTTGTTAGTTTTCACTCTTTCTGTGTTGCTGCTTATTCGAGCCTAAGCACATAACATAGAATTGGTGGCTATCATCCGGATTGAGATTTTAGATAAATTTGAATTTAAATTTGAATTTCCCCTAGTTTTTGAAAATTTTAAATCTTTAGTAAGACTGACACGCTTGTATCAAAATGACATCTAAGGTAGAAATATTTCTTTCTAATCCTACCCAGGAGCAATTAGATCTTTTCAAAAAAGATGAGTTGGTTCAACTTGCCATAAAATACGATCTTTCCGAAGTGAAGGCTTCTTTAACGAAACAAGATATCAAAAAGATTTTGGTCCAGTATTTGGTAGAACAGGATCTTTTGGAACAAAGTGCTTTGATTCCAGTCAGTAAGTCTGCATCAGACTCTGACATAAAATTAAAGGAATTAGAATTAAAATTCAAGATGGAATTAGAGTTGAAGAAGCTAGAATTTCAGGAAAGGGAGAAAGAAAAGCAATTACAATATAAAAAAGAGGAAAAAGAGAAACAAATTGAATTACAAAGAGAGCAAATGCGAATTGAGAGAGAGGAGAAAGAGAAACAAATTGAATTACAAAAAGAGCAAATGCGAATTGAGAGAGAGGAGAAAGAGAAACAAATTGAATTACAAAAAGAGCAGATGCAGATTGATAGAGAGAGAGAGAGAGAGAGAGGAGAGAGAGAGAGAATTAGAGTTGAAGAAGCTGGAATTTCAGGAAAGGGAAAAGGAAAAACAATTACAATTTGAAAAAGAGGAGAGAGAGAGACAGGAAAGGTTACAAGAAAAACAAATTGAACAAGAGAGAGAGAAGGAAGAAAGGGAATATCAGTGTAAAATGAAAGAATTAGAGCTGGCAAGTGAGAATCACCGTCATACTTCAAATCAAATTTTGATTTAGCAAGGAATATTAGATTAGTGCCCCCTTTCAAAGAAAAAGAAGTAGATAAATATTTCATTTTTTTTGAAAAAGTTGCAGAAAATTTAAAGTGGCCAAGAGAGAATTGGACTCAGTTACTACAATGTGTACTTACTGGTAAGGCTAGTGAGATGTATACTTCACTGTCTGTTCAGCAAAGTAGTGATTATGACGTAGTTAAAGAATGCATTTTAAGAGGTTATGAGTTAATTCCTGAAGCTTATAGGCAAAAATTTAGAAATTACAGAAAAGAAGCTGGACAAACTCATGTCGAATTTGCTAGAGAAAAAGAGCAGTTGTTTGATAGATGGTGTTTAGCTAAGAAAGTTGAGCAAGATTATCAAAATCTCAAGCAAATTATATTAATTGAAGAGTTCAAAAACTGTGTCCATAGTGATGTTAAAACTTATCTTGAGGAGCATCAGATTGAAACCTTGGAAAATGCTGCTCGAGCTGCTGACGAATATTCTTTGACACATAAAGTTCCTTTTGTTAACAAGACTTCTACTCAACAATTTAATGGCAGAAAAGTATTTCTGCCTAATTCAAGCCTTTCTAAAACTCAAACTAACACAACTTTCAAAAATCAGACTTCAGAGAAGTTTGATTCTGGATCCTTGTCTCTTCCGATGTGTAACTTTTGCAAGAAAAAAGGACACATTATTTCTGATTGCTACAAATTGAAAAATAGGCATCAGAATCAAGATAGACCTGTTCCAAATGCTCTTATTTACAAGAGGTCAAGGTCACAGTCATGTATTGAAAGCAATACATTTGTTGGGTCTAATAAATCCCAGTCTGATTTTGATATGGAGAATTATGAACCATTCATATCGAAGGGTTCTATATCACTCTTGGGTGATTCAGCCAATCCCACCCCTATTAAAATTTTAAGGGACACAGGAGCCTCTCAGAGTCTTTTATTATCAGGTACTTTGCCTTTTTCTGAGAAGTCTTCTTCTAATGAAAGTGTTCTTATTCAGGGAGTAGAGTGTGGCTTTGTTAATGTTCCTCTCCATTGTGTAAATTTGTCATCAGACTTAGTGTCAGGACCTGTGACAATCGGAACAGTCTCGGTTTTACCCGTCGAAGGTGTAGATTTATTGCTAGGCAACGACTTAGCTGGGGACAAGGTTGTGGTTAATCCACTTGTAACTGACAAGCCTAATTTGGATCAGAAAGTTGATCCAATTGAAAAAGAAATCCCTGATATATGTCAAGCTTGTACAGTTACCAGAGCTATGGCAAAGAAAGCTCTTGAGAATGAAGTTGAAACGGGCAGTATTCCCTTGGCTGACACATGTATAGGTCAGGCTTTTGATGAGGTCACATTTACTTCTTGTTTAGATGAATCAGAAAGTATTGATCATAGTGATCCTCTTTTAACAACTCATTCTCTTTATTCTAATCAGGGTGATGATTTTGAGAATGATGTTACAGAAGGCAGAATTCCTTCAACTGACCCTTGTATAGGTCAGGTTTTTGATGAGGTCACTTTTACTCTTGGTTTAGATCAATCAGAAGGTATTGATCATAGTGATCCTCTTTTGACAACTCATTCTCTTTATTCTAATCAGGGTGATGATCTTGAGAATGGTGTTATAGAAGGCAGCATTCCTTCAACTGGCGCTTGTATAGGTCAGGTTTTTGATGAGGTCACTTTTATTTTTGGTTTAGATCAATCAGAAGGTATTGATCATAGTGATCCTCTTTTAACAACTCATTCTCTTAATCAAGGTGATAAACGACAGTTACTTGTCGTCGAACAGGAAAAAGATCCTGAGATCTCCTGTTTGTTTCAAAGGGTCATAAATGAGACTGAAGTCACTGTAGTTCCTGTCTGTTATTTCATTAAAAATGGAATTCTTATGAGAAAATGGAGACCTTCCGAGGTACCTGTTGGTGATGAGTGGTCAGTGAACTATCAAATAGTAGTTCCAAAACCTTACAGACAGGAAATACTTAATTTGGCCCATGAAACTCTTTTGACTGGTCATTTAGGGATTAATAAAACGTATCACAAGATCTTGACTCACTTCTATTGGCCAAAAATCAAACGTGATGTTGCCAAATACTGTAGATCTTGTCATACTTGTCAAAAGGTAGGAAAAACCAATCAGAAGATACCTAAGGCTCATCTGCAACCTATTCCTGCCTTTGACGAATCATTTGGTGGAATTATGGTAGATTGTGTAGATCCCTTACCTAAGACCAAGTCAGGTAACCAATACTGTTGACCATTATGTGTGTGTCAACAAGGTTTCCAGAGGCTATTCCGTTGAGGAATATAAAATATAAAACAGTAAAAGCTTTGATAAAGTTTTTTACTCAGTATGACCTTCCCAAATCTATTCAGTTTGATCAAGGTTCAAAGTTTATGTTTGGAATTTGCCAGCAGGTTATGAATGAATGCCCAATTCAGCAATTCATGTTAAAAATAAAACTATGGTTTGAAAGAACTACAAGGGAGAGAACTTTTGAGTCTGATAATGGAGTTGTGTTACTCTTGTTCATTCTTCTTACATTTCTTCAAATTAGATATTACAGCCCTTACAAAGTTAAGAAGAAAATGAATTAGTTAAATTATAGTATTAGTGCTCCTGGGATCTAAATAAATTATAGGAGTACCAGTATATTGAAAGAGATAGCCATGTTAAATATATAATTAATTTAGTGGTACCTGTCCCACATAGTGAAGGAATATCATCAGGATTCGACTGATATTGGAGCGACGAATTGTTGGAATTCAAAAATTATGAAGAATCTAGACCAGAAACTTTCACAGTTGCAAGTGCAAGAAAGAAATGAACTGAAAGTTATTATTATTATATGAGCATTTATGTCTAGATATTCTTACAAGGACAAACAAAAGTTTCATGACGTTGAGATTGAAAATTCCAAACAGCATCTATGCAGGATGAGTCCACTCAAACAGGAATACTTGAAAAAGGAAATTCAATATTTGCTGGAGAATGATTTTATCAAGCTCAGTAAAAGTGATTGGAGTTCACCATACATACTTGTTCCAAAACCAGATACAGCTTTCCGTATGTGTACTGATTATAGGAAGGTGAAAAGAGTGACAAAAACAGATTCATTCCCATTACCAAGAATTGACAATTGTATTGATAAAATTGGGAATGCCAAGTATGTCACCAAAATTTGACCTTCTGAAAGGATTTTGGCAGATTCCACTACGGGAAGAGCAAAGCAAATCTCAACATTGTGACTCCAAATGGACTCTACCAATATAAAGAAAGTCCAATTCAACGTCTCATAAAAATGATCATCTCTGGTCTAGAAAATTGTGATGTCATCATCTACAGCGACACCTGGAGAGAACATCTAGCAACACTTCAAAAAAATTCTTTGACAGACTCACTAATGTATGTTTGACAATTAATTTGTCTAAAAGTGAGTTCTGCTTTGCTAGTGTGCCTTTCCTAGGACATTTTGTGGGACATGGACAAGTTAAAAGGTTGAGGCTATTTCTTGATAATATAATTGCAGACGTTTTTCCTGTGTATAACAATTTATACTAGTTCTTTTAACCTCAGATGTAAATTGGTTTGTGATAAAAAGAAAGTTTTATCATATAAACCTTTCTTTTTTTTATGGGGGAAGGTGTTACGGCTATTGGATTTAATTTATTTATTTTTTATTGTTAAATCCAAATTTGTCATTTAGGGTTTAACATTCATTAATTGGGAGATTTTTTCTAGAAAATTCAGGCTGACCTAGATTCTAGTTGTAAACAGGCTGACCTTGGCTTATTTACTTCATTATCTGACCATGCTTCAGATTGATAAACAGGTCTTGAAAACAATTGGTTAATTTCAAGGACAACTTTTTATTTTTAGTAATTCGTGGCTTATTTTCTTCTGGATCATTCTATTATTACGTGACTTAGTGAAGGCAGTCTCTTTCTGTGACCTTCCATGAACCTCTATCAATTTCTAGAAAATCACGTGATCACTTGTTTACTTAAAAAAACAGTTATATAGACTGTTGTTTTGGATAGAAGAGTTCAGTAGAATTTTGGGCTTTAAAATGAACAGTTGTGTATTCATGTTTGAGTTTAATTTTTATTATCTTGTTCTGGACTTTGTGTCAATTCATTGAAGAAAGAGGATTTATTATCTATTTGGAGGAGAAAACATGTGCTCATAATTCATGTGGATGATAAATTAAACAAGAACTGCATCACGTGACATTGTCAGCCATTTTGGATTATATCATCAAGATTCGAACCTGGAACTATTAGAACATTTATTTATCAGGACTCTTACAATTCCATTAGTGGATTATTTTTGTGAATTCTATATTGGATTAATGTTGGATTTGATTCTCTAAAACTGTAAGTTTATTTATTTTATGAAAATAATTGTACTAAATAAATCATTGTTAAAGTTTTACAATCTTGTTAGCTTTCACTCTTTCTGTGTTGCTGCTTATTCGAGCCTAAGCACGTAACAATCCTATCATTGCCTTAAACTTTATGATAAATAGTCTAGCTGATTAATTATTTAACCTGTAAATGTCTAAATATGCATCAAGAAACCTCATATACTTTTAAAATAAATTTATTACTTTAATACATGGCCATTGCTTCACATTTCTGAGTGTCACTGTGTCAAGTTTAATATTTTTTCCCATGTTTGTTACCTGAATGTTTTTAAAAACTCACTATATCTAACATATTTTAGCTTCATTAACCTACAGCTTGCTGGTTTCTAGAATTAAGTGAAACATGTTATATTTTTTCAGGTCTAGCCTGGTATCTGGAACAAACTGTTAGAATTGGATCAGTTCGAAGCTCTCCAATAGTCTGGTGGTGATAGCAAGGTTTCATAAGGACATGTGCAGTGTACTACAATAAGTAACCACAATTAGTTCATATCACCACATCGATATATAGCACCTCAAAGACATGGATTAGGTCTTCATGAAAGAGATTAGCACCATTGTTCAGTAAGGTAGAGCCTGCCTAGAAACTGTATTTTCTTATCCCATTGTTGCCTTTGGTAGTTATCGACATTGAAATGGATTGCAATTTTGCTATAAACCATGGTAGTAGTCCCATCAGAAGTTTAAATCTGAGTGTGATATTAGTTATACAAACAACTGCCTAAGTACCTGACACAATAAATGTGGAACATAGCACCTGTCATTGCTTCTTTAGTGCGTACGCCTATATGCACCTGGACAGGTACATTGCGGGTTTGCTGCCAAAATCACTATGAGCTATGTTACTTCACTACCCCTGGGGAAAATGTTATCAGTTATACAGATCAAAACTACCATTTGTTTTAAATACCATTCATTGGTCAACCTTGCTGTCTCAAGATTGTCAAACTGAGTGTAAAATCTTCTGTAACAAAAATTAATTTTTTAATAAAATTTGGTTTTTAAATGGAAATGTTTATTTCAATTTCCGAAACAATTTAATTAATCAATGTTTTAAAATTTCAAACATATTTTCAAATAGGTATTATTTTATACTATAATTAGTTTCTACTGCATTGAAAAAGTCCTATGTTTAAGGAAGATATACAAATTTAGTTTTCTTTTCTCAAGAGCATTATGACCAAAATGTGAATCCTGTAAAACACCAGCACTACACACTTTCTGACAGGTGTTACATGCCTTGTTTGCAGGGAAATTCAAAAAAGACTTCATGTATGAAGTTCAAATAGGTGTGGTATGATAATATAAAAGTTTTACTAAAATTTGCCCCCAAAAGTTGGGCCTGTCAGGAATCACATCACAATTAGTATTTCCAGTTCACTACCCAACCAATAAATATCAGCATCACCAGCATTAAATTCATGCAGTCAGTATGAAACCTTGGTGTTACTCTAGACAGTACTCTCACATTGCACCAACATGTCATGAACATGTGCAAGGCTGCATATCTTGAGCCGAGACCCATCAGCTTCATTCGCAAATATCTTTCAGTTGATGTCACTAAAACACTACATGTTCATTCAAGACTGGACTATTGTAACTCAATTCTGTCTAGTTCGTTCAATATCTACTCCAGAAACTTAAAAAAGTTCAAAACACAGTTTATCAGATCATTTTTAGAGTACCACGATCAGAGCACACCAGTCCCGCTACTCTGTATCCTACACTGGCTATCCATTCAATACAGAATCAAGCACAAAATGTGTTCTCTGTGCTACATTTCACTGACAGACTTCAGTCCAGCATACCTATCCAGCCTTACCCATGTGTATACACTCGCCATGATACTTATGCTCCTCTTCTGTTGATGATTTTTGCTTAATTCAGTAAAGAACACACCTTCTGACGACAATGTATGCTCAAATGCGGTACAGAACACACCTTCTGTTGATGATGTATGCTACATGCAGTACAGAACACACCTTCTGTCAATGATGTATGCTAAATGCAGTACAGAACACACCTTCTGTCAATGATGTATGCTAAATGCAGTACAGAACACACCTTATGTCAATGATGTATGCTAAATGCAGTACAGAACACACCTTCTGTCAATGATGTATGCTGAATGAGATATAGAACGCATCTTCTGTTGATGATTTTCGCTTTATTCATTACAGAACACACCTTTTGTTGATGATACTGCGCTAAATGCGGTATAGAACATACCTTCTGTTGATATACACTTAACACTGTACAGTACACACCTTCTGTTGATGATGTACACTTGATGTAGTACAGAACACACCTTCTGTTAACAATGTATGCTAAATGCGGTACAGAACACACCTTCTCTCAATGATGTATGCTAAATGCAGTAAAGAACACACCTTCTGTCAATGATGTATGCTAAATGCGGTACAGAACACACCTTCTGTCAATGATATATGCTAAATGCGGTACAGAACACACCTTCTGTTGATTTTTGCTTAATTCAGTACAGAACACACCTTCTGATGACAATGTATGCTAAATGTGGTACAGAACACACCTTCTGTCAATGATGTATGCTAAATGCGGTACAGAACACACCTTCTGTTGATGATGTATGCTTAATGGGGAAGTGGGAAGGTATAGCATCTACTAATTTCCTTGTAGTTGTTCAAGAAATCAGCAGATCCTTACATTATTTTTGAAGATGATAAAACCTTTGTAAAGGAAATCATATAAGACTTACACACCAGGTCATCTAAGGTCTATTGTCTATAATTATGCTTCAGTTGACAAGGAAAAAGGAAATTGATTATAATTCATCAATCCATCTATTCATCACCTTAGTGACCAACAATATAATTGGGGGAGTTCTGTGGGTTCTAAACAAAATAGCAGATTACCAAACAGCTTGAAACAAATCATTCTTGCACTTATTTGTGATAAAAAAGTAAAAGATATGTCAACTGTATTAGGAGAGGTAAAGTATATTGTTTAAAGACTTATCTTGAGGTAAAAGAAAATGAAATATTCTGTCTCAAAATCAAATCTCAGATCCCTTCCTTAAAATAAATTTGTCACTCCTTTCCTTTACACACACACACACACACACACACACACACACACACACACACACACACACACACACACACACACACACACACATATGCTATGCACACACACACACACACACACACACACACACACACACACACACACAGATATTGTTGCAAAAGACTGCTACACCACATGAAGCATTTGTTGGTAAGAAATGAAAATCAATTTGATCTGTGAGTATTTATTCTAACAAAGATAATGAACAAATAAACTTCTCAGATACCATAGCTTTAAAAGATGCATGAAAGAATCAGTATTATCCTTCAAGAAAATAGGAAGTTACTGTTAATTTATCTCCATTTTCGATAAAATCTCTACAGTCGAACGATTACCAATGACAGGGAATCCAAAACAAGACGAAAAAGAAAAATGAGATCTGTTCATCAAGCAGGCATCTAATTGACTTATTCCCCAATGCAGCACTGCATGCGTGTTTACAGTCAAAAGTCGTTTTGTGTGTTAATTGTTATGATTCAGCTGCAAGACACAGAATACAACAATGATGGCTTAGCATTTATCACATTTCAATTTAGAACTACGGCATTGTTTGGTTTAAAATGAGTTGGAATGCTGACGAAATTCGTAAAATTATAGTTTTGAATAATTACTTCTAGTATTTACTTCTATTTTCATGAAGAGAAAAGGAAGGAGATGTGATATTTTGAGATTTAATGCTTTCATTAACAGTGAGAAGTTGAAGTTTCTTTAATGTTTTATGTAGCAAAAATGATGAGGAGAAATAAAAGTGACACGATGATGTTAACTGCAAGTGATATTTTAAATTTTAAAAAATTATAGACTACGTTAAAATCCAAAACACACATATATAGTGTTGAACATATGTTTTACTTTTAAAACATGGTTACCGATCACATTCTGCAGATGATCACTCAAGAGTGTGAGTTTATATAATAAATTGTTGTTCTTATTATTATTATTATTATTATTATTATTATTATTATTAATGAAATAGTCGATATAGTCTATGTGTGTAGTTTTTGTCTGTTAATGCTTGAAAATTGTTCAATTTAGCCAGGGAACATTATTATGACTAGATCTGTAAAAATAAACTGCTACCAGAAATGGGAGATTATATTCGGCTATAAAGTTGGTAAATAGTGTACCAGCATGTGTAAATATATCTTAAAATGATGCAGATTCCGAGAACATGGATTTCAGTGATAAGAGTGTTAGCATATTTGTTGTCATGGTTAATAAACTTTTTTGAGATTGGATTTCTGTATGATGTGTGATGTCATTGTTGCTAGCATAAACAAACTTAAAAACCAGATTTACAGAAATAACAAAATGCATATTCATGTCTCTTTTAATTTGACTGCAACTACTGACATTTCCACTTCGATCCATCATTGAATTTTGTGTGATATTTTGGTTATTGGGCAATATATAGTATATATACACTCTAATTCCTCTCGATATCTTTATACACTGATGCTGAGTATACCTTGTGGAGAGAATCAAAATAATTTTGTTTTATGCTGATAAATACGTAAATTGAGTATGGCTGGCCTAGTGAGGAGCTTATGCTAATTAAGCTCCTCACTAGGCCAGCCATACTCAATTTACGTATTTGAACCTTTTGAAATTATTTCAAATTCCCACATAGTACAATCCACCTTGACAAACTTCAAACAATGAAGCCAGCCAATCATGCAAACAGGATCAATAGGGCAAAATTGGCAATTGCATTGTCTTGCACTGCTTGAACTTAAGTTCACAGTCATGTGATCAGTGGTAATATTACTGTAAAATATACTACACCTGAAACAAATACGAAAAAATTAACTTTTTATTAATAGTTTTGCATAGGGGGTTGGGGTTGGGAATTTGTGTGAGTGACCGGAGGGATGGAAGGTATTTGGGAGAAAAATCCGCCCATTCAGGAGATTCATGTGTATGCACCCTAAAATCATTAAAGACAACAGTGTAAACCCAGATTTGCTTACAAAATATGCAATGCCATATAGGTATATATAGTTTTTTTTTTTTATTCTTGAGAAACAAATCAGTATTTGGATCTACACACAGTTGTTTTTGACATTGAGAAACAAATCAGTGATACATTTGGATACATTTACAGGTGTTGCTAGCCCTGAGAACCAAATAAGTGGCACATTTGGGTTTATTTACAGTTGTTGTTATTCCTGAGAAACAAATCTGTGATTCAATTTGGTCTAATCGCTGTGACATTTGTTTGTTTCCCTGAGAACCAAATCAGTAACACATTTGGGTCTAATCACAGTTAATCATTTTAATCATGAGAAACAACTCAGTGACACATTTACTTTTAATCCCTGAGAAACATATTAGTGTCACATTTGGGTCTATTCATAGTTGGTTTTATCCCTCAGTAACAATTCAGGGACATTTGGATCCATAATGGGGACATATTTAGGTCCATTTACATTTGTTGTTATCCCTGAGAACCATAATGGTGACACATTTAGGTTCATTTACAGTTGTTGTTATGCCTGAGAACCAAATCAGTGACAATTAAGTCCATTTACAGTTGTTGTTGTCCCTGAGAACCATAATGGTGACACAGTTAGGTCCATTTACAGTTGTTATTATCATTGAAAACGATAATGGTGATACATTTAGGTCCATTTACAGCTGTTGTTTATCCCTAAGAACCATAATGGTGACACAGTTTGGTCCATTTACAGTTGTTGTTATGCCTGAGAACTGTAATGATGGCACATTTAGGTTGATTTACAGTTGTTGTTATGCAGAAAGAAATCAGTGTTACATTTGTGTCTATTCACATATGTTTTCATCTGAGAAACAAAACAGGTGACATGCAGAATGTTAGATTAGTGAAAATTGTATGAATAATGGGAAATTGCAGTTCTAAAGATTTTAATTTGCAAAAATGTCCAAGTGATCCACTTGCTTGGACAAACTGTTGTGCAATGACTAATTTAAAACTATATCTGGTAAGGATGCAATTTTACACTTATCTTTTTTCAGCTGTAATTGAAGGTAATACACTCATAAAAAATCAATGCTTTTTTGCAATCCTGATGTCATCAGTTTTCATGTTGAAGAATTCTCAGTAGAAATGAAACTCTAGTTTGAAATGCACAAGATTCTCACACTTGATCATCTTGACAGTTTTTGTATGGTACATCTATGCCCTTGAAAGCGGATGCATATGGAGTCATCAGTTTGTGTATGGTACATCTATACCCTTGACAGCTGATGCATATGAAGTCATCAGTTGCAAATGTCACTGGACAACAATCTAATGCAGGACAACTGATGCAAGAACATTGTTTTCATGACAGCAACATTACCATCTTTATGATATACTGTTATTCTATAACAAATCAATGTAAAGATTTAAACAGCCTATGGATGATTTATTGCTGTAGAAAGGAAATAATGTGTCAAAAGAACCATATTTTGCAAAGGCAAGGAAAACATCTGACAACCAGACAATGTATGTGACAAGACAGCAAACCAGTCAATTAAGAGCCAATTTCTTATGATGCAGATTTGCTTATCAGTTCGAATCAAAATGTCATAAAGGAAAAATTTGTTTTTCGTTTCTTTACTGCTCTATTAGGCTGTTATTAACATTAACTGTCAAGGATTGAAACAACTATGAACATCCATTATCTAAAAGTGATGAAAATACATATTATCTTATCTAAAGATAAATCATGAAAAAATATGTAATCCCAGATATGACATAAGGGATATTATCATATAAATAAAAATATACTGTTGACATTCATGTTCTGATTATAGTTCAATAAAGTTTTATGAAGTATCAACTTGTACACTGAACCAGTTTCTGTCTTTCGAATATAACTGTATCATATGAGACAAAAAACAAAGGATGTAGGTAAATATTATCAAAAGAAGAAAAAAAAGATTTGTTTTGGTAAAAGACTGCAAAAAAGTCTGAATTCTGACATGTTTTGTTAGAAAAAAGACCCAACTTTCTGAGATTGATAATTTAATAAGGTCAATTAGAAACGTATCTTACTCGCATGCACACCAAATTGAATAGGTAATACTACAAAAAGTGCAATTTAGTGACCAGAGATCGGAACTAATCTAGAATAAATTAAACTCATGTTAATGAATAATTTTTAAGACTGAAAACATAAACTTTTGCTAATCTAAAATAAACTGTACTCATGTCTATGTGTAATTTTTAAGACTGAAAACATAAACTTTTGCTAATCTAGAATAAATTAAACTCATGTCTATGTATAATTTTTGAGACTGAAAACATAAACTTCATGTACAATATTATCCTAATAATTCAGCAATGTCTGTGTATTAAGGCTTTTCAAAAGCCTTTCTAACCTCTACATTATGGGAGGGGGGGTTTGCACTAGATAGATGACCCCCCCCATTTCACAAAAATTATGTATTTATTAGTGTTCATGTATCCCCTCAAAGTGTGTGTGTGTGTTTGCATTTGGATTTTTTATCTAACAAGAATTTAGACAAAATGTTAAGTTAAGACTAAAAATTTTGATGGGGTATTGTTTGCGTTTAGTTTATTCTAAAGGACTAATCATCCAATTATGGCATCAATTTCCAAGCATTGGAATCCCTTCCCTTATATATCTGAGTGATCTTTACTAATGATCTCCTAAGTCCTGTGTATGCCATGTGTGTATTTGCTATCTTGTTTGTGTTCTGTAGAGTTTTATTTAAGGACAGCAATAATACCAAAGTTACTCACCAGTTGTCATATCATGGGATACATTTTGTTGTTATTTTGACATTATCAATTCCATTACTTTGTCCAAAATTTAATTTCCTGTAATTTGGTTGGATAATTTTGAATTTTACTGAGAAACAGTTACATTCTACAAAAAAAGAAGAAACTCATAATGTTTTATGTGTGTGCTCATTGAACAATCAATGTTTCTTATATTTCCTCAAAGTGTTTCAAGAGTAAGAAGGCCATGCCCTATTAAAGAAGCCATATTTCCTTTTGTCATCATGCTTTATCAGGCATACCACTGTTGGCTGTCTTGAATGTAATGCTTCATTTATATTTAATTTCTAAAGCAAATATGGTCTGAAAAGGCTTAAAGTTGGAAAAAAATATAATTCTTATCACCTGAAAGATTAATTTTGGTAACCCTTTATTGTTGAGGTTGATCCTATATCCTATATCTATAGCCCAATGTGTGTGTGTTCTGTTTGTCCATTTACAACATACAAGTTTTTCTGAGACTCTTTTGCATGCCTGTTCTCTATCTCTCTAAGCCCTGTGATGTATGTGCTTCTGTCTTCACCCGATTATGCAGGTTCCCTGATTCTCTCTAAAATTTTAAGGGAACAAAAGGAAAAACGAAAAATGTTAATTTATTATTATATTAGTATTATTTGGTTTACCCATTTTTCCTATTGTTATTTACATTTGTTTATGTTTTGTTACTTTTAGAGGCACCAGAGGACTTCGCTTTTATAAATATATTGTAGATATATAAATTGGTCAAATATTCCCATGAGGTGAGAGATGTCGGCAAAGCTCCTTCCCCACACAAAGCAGTACATACCTCGAATCAGCTGTAAATCGGAGTCATCCCCCAATCTCCTCCCCCTAGGTTATGATGTCTTGTTTAACATGTCAAATCTTGATTACAATGACCTGACTACAGGTCATCATTGTTTTAGCTATATATTCTATGATATTTATTAAAAGGTTTTGGTTGAAGTCTCCATCTAACAATAATATGTTATTCCACCGGTACCTTTCTCTTTTGCATATTTCCATGATTAAGTTAATTCTTTCAGGTTTCTTTTTTCACATTGCTCTATAATGCACTTATCTTTGTGAAATTTGCTGTCTCCCACATTGGACAATTTGGCATTATTTTAATCATGTGTCTTCTCATGGTTATTTCCCCTGTTAGCCATGAGTTGTGCATTTATTAGACTTTGCATCTTTAGTGATCTGAAGCTTGAGATCAGTGCCCCTATGCCCTGTCCCAATGAACATCCCCATTTTACTCTGTATACTTTGTTTATATCTTCCCTCAGCCAATCATAAGTTTTATATATATATCCATTCCCAATAATTCCTTTCTGTACAGTATATTTATCAAAAAGTTTTTTGATGTTCCTAAAATGTCTAGGGACTTTAAGTTTTTTTGTTAAGGTATTATTTTTATACATGTGGCAGGGTTTATTATGCCGCCACTGTGGTAGGTGTATTATTATGGTTGGGTGGGGTGCTCCTAATATTTTTTAAAAATTATTATAGAAGTCTCATCCAGGCTAGATTTTGTAGGAAGTGAAATTAGTGATAAGAGGTAAAGCTCTGAGTTTCCAATTAGCAATGCTGACAGTTAAAGTATTGAATACACAACTTGCCAATAGGTGAAATTCAAATGAATAACAACTTACAGTTCAATAGTCAAATGATAAACACTTCTCAACCACGTGATAGACTATTACATCATTCAATTTATAGTGTGATATAGCTTTTCCACCTGTCCTCATTTTCCTCTCATCTGTTTTTCTGCTATCTCGCCTATTCCTTCTCTCCTTACAACTTCCTTTCTAACTCCTTCTTTTCCTTGACAGCTTCTTCTCCAATTTCTCTTCAACTCCTTTTCCAAATAGCCATCAATTCATAATCGACTTCTCCACTAGTCTTTATTCCATCTCCCTCCATGAGACTTGGGACTACTATTCAGGAAGTCTGTCCCCTAAATGTTTCCTGTGAAATCACAATGATATTAGTATACTTTCTTTGTCATCTTGTCTCACACTAACCAATAATCAATCATCAGATAAAAGCTATTACATTTTTCTGTCACACATTCATGCACATTGAAATACCTATACATTCTTATATGATAAATAATGTAATAAATGCATGGTATCAACTACTTATCATACAGATATCAATTGTATCTTATACTTATATATATTCTTAATCTCTTTATACTGAAATATATTACAACAATTAGATGTATTTCTGTACATTACACCCCTGCAAAGTGTGCACAAATATTCAACTATCCATACTCTGATATATCCTTACATCCTTATTAACTAATTTTACACACTGCAACCATTTTCCAAAGTTGCTAGTCCTCCCCTATTTTTCACTCTATATAAGGCTTCCTTCTTTATATAGGGTGTTTTGTATCCCCATATATATTTTATAATTTCATTGTCTAGTTTATCTAGTTTCTTGTTTTCAATATCTATTGATTTTAGTATGTAATATATGTTTGAGTACAAATATGTCTTGGTAACATGGGCCCACTCCATTATGCAAAGCAACGTAAGTGCCTCGATTTTGTGTTTTCTTTTATTTTGTCTATCATATTCTTGCAGTTTTCTAATTCATCCTCTTTTCCATAAAATAAGTCCTAATGCTTTTACTTTATATTTAATCAGATCGGAGGTGGGGGAAGCCAGGGAGATTTACCCACCAGTTTTCTATTTTTAGTATCTCAGTTTTAACATGATTTATTTTTTACCCAAAATCTTTTCCACAAGACAAATTATTTTACCAGGTGCTTAAATGATACTGGATTCATTATCAAGTTGGTACAATTATCTGCAAATTAGAGCATCTTTGACTTCTTTTAAGTTTGGAATTTGTATCTCCTCAATTTCTTGGTTTTTCCTAAATTTTATCATTAGGATTTCAATTGTTATGATGTATAATAGCAATTACAGCAGGCTTCCTTGCCTCACTATCTCTGTATCAAATTTTTCCATGATTGCACCATTTACCAGTACTCTTGAAGTTATCTTATTGTACAGGATTTTAGTCCATCTTTGGAAATAATTTACAAATTGAAATTTTTCAAGAACTTTATGTATGGAGTATTGTTCCAATCTATCAAAAGCCTTTTCTTGGTCAAAAAGTGTCATGACACCTTTCTGACCTGTCTCCTATATTAAATCTATTATTGTTTTTATAATATATTATTTTGAATATCACTCCCTTTTGCTCCATAGGTTTGGTGTATATTTATTATGTTGTCTAGTCCCATCTTTATCCTTTTTGCTAGGATTCTACATAAAATATTACAATCCATGTTTGGGAGGGAGATGGGCCTTCAATTTTTCTAAGTCTTCTGTATATATTAAGTTTTCCATTGAGTACATATTTAGATATATAGGCATATTATCTATAAATTCTTGTTTTATCTATTTATAGATCTTTGCCTATTTTACTGGCCCCCCCCCCCCCATCATTTCCACTGTTAGAGTCAACATTTAGTTTGTCATTGTCATTTATATCTGTGTTCTCTCTGTCTATTTCTATTTCTTCTATTTCCATGTCTGTTCTATCATTGTATTCATCCTTGTCCTCACTTCACCTCCTTTGACATTGTCTATTTCACTTTCCATGTCATTTTCTGTGTCCTCACTTCACCTCCTTTGACATTGTCTATTTCACTTTCCATGTCATTTTCTGTGTCCTCACTTCACCTCCTTTGACATTGTCTATTTCACTTTCCATGTCATTTTCTGTGTCCTCACTTCACCTCCTTTGACATTGTCTATTTCACTTTCCATGTCATTTTCTGTGTCCTCACTTCACCTCCTTTGACATTGTCTATTTCACTTTCCATGTCATTTTCTGTGTCCTGTCCTTGGGTTTGGGAAAAGCCATGACACTTTCCTTCTCATAAATGAGTGTTAGAAGGAAACAGAATTAGAAGGAAATAGAAAGTCAAGTTTATTAAATAACATGTGAGTGAGAACTTGCAATGTAGCCCCTTATACAAAAAGAGTGGTCATCCAGGCCCGACAAGAAGAGAGGGGGCAACCAGGAATATATCCACGAGGCTGAGCCTGTAAGGGGATTAAGGTCAGACAATGCTTTTTAATTTTATAGAAGAAAATTATGGTTTGAACAGAACTAGGAGAGGCCTGAGTATTTCTTACCCCAGTGCCAGTGATAGCTCTCTATGTCCCTGTGGACAAACCTGCTCCACATAGTATGTTTCCAACATTTAT
The DNA here is from genome assembly GCA_030141615.1 of Unio pictorum. Taxonomy (NCBI): domain Eukaryota; kingdom Metazoa; phylum Mollusca; class Bivalvia; order Unionida; family Unionidae; genus Unio; species Unio pictorum. Next base: position 12,701,233 of record JARLTB010000101.1, on the reverse strand, counting down.
CATGAAATTTCAATATGTTTTCTAAATGCGACCCTTAAATCGACAGCTAGGAATGATTTTGAGTTGCAACAAATTTGACAGAATAGCATAATAATAATAATAATAATAATAATAATAATAATAATAATAATAATGACTGTATAGCACCTAATCTTTTGAAAGCTTTAAGCACTTTAAAATGTTTATAATGATATGACTAAAAAATACAAAAATCAAAACTAACACCATGAAATTAGAAAACATAAAAACATGCCAAAAATATTTAAGGTGGAAACATTATTAGGTCTTTAAGTTTGTTCTTTCAGTTGAGAAAGGTGAGTTTTAAGAGCATTCTTGAAAGGGATCACTGTGTCTTTGTAACTAATTTCAATAGGCAATTCATTTCACATTGCTGGGCCCTGGTATGGAATGTTGTCCATATCTTTCTGGTGTGTACACATGGGTCATCTGCAGCTGTGTGAAGATGGGCTTTACATTCGTTTTTCAACTCACATCGCCAAATAAATTTAAGCTTATCGGCACTATATTTATCAAAAACGTATTTATATCCATCGTGCATGTACTTTTCTTTACCACCCTTCGATTTCATAACATTAAATTCCTAAAAAACTTTTACATTAATACATTCGACAGCACACTTATATAAACAAACAACTATATAGAAATGGGTTTGAGCCTGAATGGCTAAATCGTTAATCCTTTGCATGGTAATGTGTAATCTTTTGATGTTAAACGTTTTGTCGGGGCCAAAATGACCCACAACAAAACATCCAAGCGCCAAACCGGTCGCGCCAAACCAGTGGAGCCAAAATGTCACAGACCATTTTAGTGGCATCAACTGAAAGATATTTGCAATTGGAGCTGATGTGTTTCAGCTCAAGATATGCAGTTTTGCATATATTCATGACATGTTGGTACAATGTGAGAGTACTGTCCAGAGTAACACCTAGGTTTCATACTGAATGTGTGAATTTAATGTTGGTGTTGCTGATATTTATTGTTAGAGGTAAAAAATGTGAATGAGAAAGTCTTTGTGTTGTGATCAGAATGACATCGATTTTATCACCATTCATCTGCAGCTTGTTACATGTCATCCATGATTTCACATAAAAAATGCACCTCTCTTCTCCTTCAATGGTAGTATCAACTTCAGTTGGGTGGCTAGATTTGTATATTTGAGTGTTATCAGCATACAATTGGTGAGACGCAGGATGATGATCTATGACACATTAGATTGGTTGAGTGTATAGAATGAAGAGAACAGGTCCTAGAACAGACCCCTGTGGAACACCACAACATAGATCAACTGGGCTGAAGTGTATTCCGTTTGCTAATACAATTTGTGTCCTGTTGACTAAGGACTTAAACCACTGTAAGGCTGTATTGTGATTGCCAAATACATGCTGGAGACGGTGAAGTAATTTCATGTTCTATTGTGTCAAATGCTGCAGACAAATCAAGGAGGGTGAGGACTGTAATCATTCCACTATCCAAAGCAGAGAGAATGTTATTAACTACATTCAATAGAGCAGTTTCAGTACTATGGCAATGGTGATTTGCAGACTGTTCATTGTTGAAAGACTGAATTCAAATGAGATACAACATTTTCTAAGATTTTTTTATGTGAACGGGAGATTAGAAACTGGGCAGTAGTTCTTTAAATCATTATGGTCAAGTGTTGGTTTCTTCAGCAGAAGCTTTACAATGGCAGTTTTGAAAAATGATGGAAATTCCCCAGATGAGAGAGAAGTATTAGTAACATCAGTTAGTGAAGGCAATATTGGATCCAAGCAGTCAAGTAGCAGTTATGTTTGAATTTGGATCACGTTCACATGACTTTGGTGCACTATTCATCATGATTGTCAGTTCTAAATCCATTGAGACAGGTTCTAATGCTGCTAATAGTTGTCACTGAAATTCTGTATCATAAGTGCATGGTGATGACGAGTCAATTAAAATTGCATTGTCAAGCGTATATCTAATTTTTTGTACTTTGTGATGGAAATTTGAAATAAGTCCAGAAGGTCTGCTGGAGAGAAGGTAGTTGGAAGTGGTGTACATTTGTTCCTTGATATTAGTTTGCAAGTTATTTTGAAGAGCTCTTTACAGCTGAAACTCTCCATGATCTTAATACTGTAGTGGAATAATTTGGCTAAATGGACTATGTTTGGGATGTTCTTCTTAGCAGCTTCATAAATTTGTTTATAAATAGCGAGTCTGGTGGAAAACCAAAGCCTCTCTGCTTTAAGGCGGTCTCTTTTATCAGTGCAAAGCTGGTCCTTAACACTGCTGTTCCATGGAGAACACTTCTGAACTGATACTCTGCACTTGGTGGCTGGAGCATGTTTTTCAAGAAATGAATGCAGGCAGTTATTGAGTTGTTCTGCTGTATGTAGGAGGTAAGCAAGTTTTTAGGTTTGCTTGGATGTCATGCATTAGTTTGGTTCTATTTATCATACGAGGGTTTCTCTTAGTAGCAAATAAAGGTGGATGGTTAGGGACTAATATGTCCAGATGGCATATAATGCAGAGGTGATCTGATGCAAGCTTGTAGGATACATGGGTGGACCATAGAATATTATCATCAGGTCTATGAAGAATCCAGTCTAAAATGTGACCATGTTTATGGGTGGGTTGGTTAACTAACTGTTTACAGTTGAAATCATGAATGGAATCTAGGAGTTTTTATGTTTATGGGGTTCCAGGACATTCAAAGTGAAAGTTGAAATCTCCAAGAAAATTCAGGTTTCCATCTGTCAAATTTCCATATTCCAGGAGATTTGGAAACTGCTCCAAAAATAGATATTCAGTCAGCTTGTTTTTTCTACTAGGAGGAGGGTGGCAGAGGCAGAAGAAAATGGACTGACCTTTGTTCCAATGTGGTCGTTGTTTGGACTAGTTAAAAAGATGTGTGGCAGAAATTGAAGAATGTGTTTAAGTAATAATGGACTCTCCATCATACTCTTGGTAATCATATATTCTGCATGCCATGCATACTGAACAAAAAGCTTATATTTGGAAGATTCATACTGAACAAAAAGCTTATATTTTAAAGATTCATACTGAACAAAAAGTTTATATTTTAAAGATTCATACTGAACATAAAGCTTATATTTTAAAGATTCATACTGAACAAAAAGCTTATATTTGGAAGATTCATAATGAACATTACGCTTATATTTGGAAGATTCATACTGAACATTAAGCTTATATTTTGAAGATTCAAACTGAACAAAAAGCTTATATTTTGAAGATTCATACTGAACAAAAAGCTTATATTTTGAAGATTCATACTGAACAAAAAGCTTATATTTTGAAGATTCATACTGAACAAAAAGCTTATATTTTGAAGATTCATACTGAACAAAAAGCTTATATTTTGAAGATTCATACTGAACAAAAAGCTTATATTTTGAAGATTCATACTGAACATAAAGCTTATATTTTGAAGATTCATACTGAACATAAAGCTTATATTTTGAAGATTCATACTGAACATTTTGCTTATATTTTGAAGATTCATACTTAACATAAAGCTTATATTTTGAAGATTCATACTGAACATTAAGCTTATATTTTGAAGATTCATACTGAACATTAAGCTTATATTTTGAAGATTCATGCTGAACATTACGCTTATATTTTGAAGATTCATACTTAACATAAAGCTTATATTTTTAAGATTCATACTTAACAAAAAGCTTATATTTTGAAGATTCATACTGAACATTAAGCTTATATTTTGAAGATTCATACTGAACATAAAGCTTATATTTTGAAGATTCATATGGAACATTTTGCTTATTATTTGAAGATTCATACTGAACAAAAAGCTTATATTTTAAAGATTCATACTGAACATTAAGCTTATATTTTGAAGATTCATACTGAACAAAAAGCTTATATTTCGAAGATTCATACTGAACATTAAGCTTATATTTTGAAGATTCATACTTAACAAAAAGCTTATATTTTGAAGATTCATACTGAACATTAAGCTTATATTTTGAAGATTCATACTGAACAAAAAGCTTATATTTCGAAGATTCATACTGAACATTAAGCTTATATTTTGAAGATTCACACTGAACAAAAAGCTTATATTTCGAAGATTCATACTGAACATTAAGCTTATATTTTGAAGATTCATACTTAACAAAAAGCTTATATTTTGAAGATTCATACTGAACATTAAGCTTATATTTTGAAGATTCATACTGAACATAAAGCTTATATTTTGAAGATTCATATGGAACATTTTGCTTATTATTTGAAGATTCATACTGAACAAAAAGCTTATATTTTAAAGATTCATACTGAACATTAAGCTTATATTTTGAAGATTCATACTGAACAAAAAGCTTATATTTTGAAGATTCATACTGAACATAAAGCTTATATTTTGAAGATTCATACTGAACAAAAAGCTTATATTTTGAAGATTCATACTGAACAAAAAGCTTATATTTTGAAGATTCATACTGAACAAAAAGCTTATTTTTTGAAGATTCATACTGAACAAAAAGCTTATATTTTGAAGATTCATACTGAACATTAAGTTTATATTTTGAAGATTCATACTGAACAAAAAGCTTATATTTTGAAGATTCATACTGAACATTAAGCTTATATTTTGAAGATTCATACTGAACAAAAAGCTTATAATTTGAAGATTCATACTGAACATTTTGCTTATATTTTGAAGATTCATACTGAACATTAAGCTTATATTTTGAAGATTCATACTGAACATTAAGCTTATATTTTGAAGATTCATACTGAACATTAAGCTTATATTTTGAAGATTCATACTGAACATTCTGCTTAGATTTTAAAGATTCATAATGAACATTAAGCTTATATTTTGAAGATTCATACTGAACAAAAAGCTTATATTTTGAAGATTCATACTGAACAAAAAGCTTATATTTTGAAGATTCATACTGAACATTAAGCTTATATTTTGAAGATTCAAACTGAACATTAAGCTTATATTTTGAAGATTCATACTGAACATTACACTTATATTTTGAAGATTCATACTAATTCATGTGCAAGAAAAATTCTTTTATATATTTTTATCTTTCCTCTTCCTTTTCTTTATTGATCTCCATGCCCACCACATAAAACTTCTGAATGTCTGACATGCCTACTGTCTAGATGATAATTATAGGTTCTATAAATGATTGCATGCAAAAATGACGTTGAAGGTGACAAAACTAACCACTTTTCAATCCATTACATGTCTAGTGCCTTTGCATGAGCTTCAAATAAATTGCACTAAATGCAAAGCTGCCTAAAACCAGTCATTGAATTGAAATATGTTCTAAATGTAACCTGGTTGCCAGCACTGATGCACCTGATGATGCTTATTGTCCATCTGTAGTCTGGTTGAAAGGAGCAATTTCTCTGACACTCAAATTGCCAGCAAAATGATGCCTAAATTAGGTTTCAACATCCTCTAACACTGGCATATACATGAAAGCTAATATTATTCTTTGCCTGACATAGAATTAAATAAGACTGTAGCATGCATACAGTTGTGAAGCAAAAGACCAAGAAAAAAATATAGATATATAAGACTGACAAAAAAAATTGAATCACTTATATCCCATACCCTTTCAAAAGTTTATTTGACAACCAAAGTATTTGACAAAGATTTCATATACAGAAAGTTAAAAAGAATAAAATATACAGAGACAAGACAAGTATCATTAATTTCGATCTGGAAATAAAGTATGATGGATTATCAAAGATATTGTTGTTGTTTTAAGTTTAACACCTTTTTTCAAAACTTGATAGGCTATACATGGCATCCAGTATATCAGCTGGACAAAAGAACTTGGATAAATACTGAGAAGAACCAGTGCCCCATGGGAAGGAACTGGAAAGCTTATATATATATATATATATATATATATATATATATATATATATATATATATATATATATATATATATATATATATATATATATATATATATATATATATGAACAAGTGAAGTGTTTATGTGGAGAGAGACAGGAATGAATAAGAATATATTGTTAAATATGTGTGCTGCTCTCTGTGTGTGTTCATATAGATAGGTTCCTTTGTATGATGAGGGTCTTAGGGTAGAATTTTTTTCCTTCAGTTTGCTGTGTTAACCTCTTTAAAAAAAATTATTCTCATTATTATTATTATTATATTATTTTTTTTCATTTTTATTTTTAATACCATCTTCATTATTATTATTTTTAATTTTTAAATTATTATTATTATTATTATTATTATTATTATTATTATTATTATTATTATTTCTATTATTATTATTATTATTATTATTATTATTATTATTATTATTATTATTATTATTATTATTATTATTATTATATTAACCCTTTGAACCCTAATCTCCCTCATATTTCAGCACATTAACCCAAGCCTCCCCGGCAATTTTTGACAATTTTATAAAAAGTAAAATTTTGCAAAATAAAAGTAATATTATGCCTTAGAATGATAATCCACTATGATATAAAAGCAAATATCAAATTGTCTCTTTTCAAACATGCTTATAAAATGCTTTTTATTACTATGACTATGTAACAAACTGTCTCGAAATTTTGTTCATATTGTACCATTCATGCAAGATCTATATTTCACTGACCATCTAGCGAATAACATAACACAGGCCGGGATACCGGCCTGTCGGGTTATGATGGTAGATAGCTAGGCCAGTATACCGGCCTGTCGGGTTATGACGGTAGATAGCTAGGCTGGTATACCGGCCTTTCGGGTATATACACCGTTACAACCGGCCGGTAAACCGGCCTGTCGGGTTGAAAGGGTCAATAATAATTATTATTATTATTATTATTATTATTATTATTATTATTATTATTAAAAGACACATCTGCACAACCCATCCAATATATGTAAGAAGTTTCATAGACATATCATAAAGTTTCTGAGTTATCCTCTGAAAATAAAATTATGAATTGAAGTATGAACAGATAAACAAATTAAATCACTAACAAGTTTCCCAAGGAGGTCTGATATCACTGATCTGGCTTACATAACATTTGACTATTTCACTTAAGTAGACACATTTATAATATTGTAAGAACACATTCTACATAAGCTAACAACCTTTATACCATGTAGATTTAACCAGTTTTATCATTTCTTGCTATAAAAAAATCTGAAATTAAATGCATACCTAATATGTACATTCTCTTGCTCATGATAAAAAAATCCAAGATGTCAACAATATAAACCTGTTTACCATGTTGTATGGAAACTGAATGAGATATAGACTATCTAGATCTTGAGAGGGTATCAGAACATATTTCATTACATTTCATCAGTCTCACTTATGACAGAACCTGTATGTAATTGTTATAAACAAAGTTTAAGGTGCTGAAAAATCCTAATGGAATTTGGTCTTTAGACTAGTAATAAATCCTGCCACTCCAATACAAATTTACTGCCTTGATTTGCAGAGATCATACTCATAAAAAAACCATTGAACAACTTTATAATATAAACTATTTAACAAGTTTGATCAAGGTCTGATAAGGAATATAGTTGTTAGATTTTTGACCAACTCATCCAACCAGATACAATATTACATCCTTAATATGCATGAATTGCCACTCACAATCATACTAATCTATAAGATAGCCCTATCTACCAAGTTTGATCAAAATCCTATTAAAAATAGTGTCTCTAGAGTTGTCCAGAAAAATCTCCAAATCAGATGCAAAATCACTTTAAAAATGTGCATAGGTCCTGCTCATAATAAAAATTATTCCATCATCTTTACCATGACTGCTTAAAATAGGTACGGTAAGATATACAGTCTTTCAAGTGGTAAGAAGCACAGTCTATCACCTGCAAGATCACCTCACCATTATGCATAAATCTTACTCACAATAACAAAAAGATATTTTGATAATCTAAGCATATTTGTGCTGTGTATGTGTTTTGCATTTTTAACATAGCTTAAGCAATGTTTCAGTCATAATGCTACGATGTCTACAGTGTCGTAGTTTATAGCAATGTCTTGCACTGAGGCATAATGCCGTAGACATGTTGCATGATGTCCCACTAAGTCACATTATCTTGACACCAAGATGGTGTTATTTCACTAACCACTTCATGCTGAATGCCTAGCATGGCAGCTATTAGTACCATTGTTATGTCTTTGATATGACTCAGCTGTGGTTTGAACCCGCAACCTTCCACACCTGTGGCAGATGCTCTAACCACTAAGCCACTGGAGTGGTCAATTTATGTAGTCTGATAAAGATATCAGAAAGAGACTCACATACTCACTGAAATTTTGACAACCTTAATCAACTAAATGAAAAATATCTCATTAATAACCCTGGAACTTACTCAGAACTGTATTTATTCAGAATCTTAATGATTTAAGCTTATTGACCAAGTCTGATCAAAACTTGATCCGAATACAGCCAATCATATGTGGGATAACTTGACTAATATGCATTGATCCATGTCAAATCAAAACTGGATCCCGAATACATGTATTTGAAATCTGACAAAATCAGATAAAAAAATGGCTTCAATAATGACATCAGATATTCAGATGCAAAAGGATGTCATTACTGCACACAGGTATGCCTCAGAATCACAACTGTAAATTTATGATGGCTTGACATTAAAAATAATGAAACTGAAGAACTGTATAAATTCCAAAATGTACATTGAGACCAATAGTCTAATGTGCTCATGTACCAAATTTTACAGATAGGTCCTAAATGTCCCCCCCACCTCCCACAAACCCCAAAAAACCAAAACAAAACATATGTGGATAAATCCTGATGGACAGACCACAATAAAAAGACATTTAAAATGTTGAAAGTGAAGAATTGTTAAGAGGCAATAAAAAGCTAGACATATACAAATACTCAAGTAATACAGCAAATTTTTGCCATAGGAAATTAAAAATGCCCTGAAAAACAAATACAATATATGAAGAAAAAAAAGCTATTTGTGTAAAAACCAATCTGCTGATGACAATTTATAAACTTACTGATTTGATGTCCTTGGTCAATCAGCCAAATACCATACAGCTGTTGGCTAAATTTTTTTTTTTTTTTGGGGGGGATAGTTAATGTGCATGGTTATATTTAAGAGCAGATCAGATATCTTTTACATAATCTTGAAAGTAGTTAATATCAGGATGATCTATATATGCCAAATTTTATCTAGTTCTCTTCAGCTGGTTTAGGAGAAGAATTTGTTCAAAGATTTGTAACATTGGCCTTATTTGTGATGAATGCTTTAATATTAATATTTAATATTTTAAACAAACTTGAAAGACTATGATACAAACTTGAAAGGCTATGATACAAACTTGAAAGGCTATGATACAAACTTGAAAGGCCTTTATCTGTTAGAATGCTTTCTGTTTTTTTTTATTTTATAAAACTATGTTCAAGTTATTTGGTGCTTTATGAGAAGTGGTTATTTCAAGGTTCTTCTAGTTTCATTTCATTGTAATGACAACCATATTTCACTGCATCATTTGTACAAACTTCTATTTTTAATACATTGTTATAATGAGAGAAGTATTTCATTTTTTTTTCTTTGTACAAACTTGGAAACTCTTACTGCTGAAATTCGGTCACATGGTTTTGGAGGATTAAAAACAGATAATTTCAAAGGATGGCAAATTTTACCTTGCAATCAGGTAAGAAAAAAGTAAGTTCACTAAACAACATAGGTTAAGTTCCTAATGTCTGTTTTTCTTAAAGCTTTTTAAGTTTTACATTTTGAAATGCATCTTCAGGACACAGTCTAAATAGGTTAACCCTTTGAACCCGACAGGCCGGTTTACTGGCCTTTTGTAAAGGTGTATATACCCGAAAGGCCGGTATACCGGCCTAGCTCTCTACCGTCATAACCCGACAGGCTGGTATACAGGTCTGTATTATGTGCAAAATTTTACTTTTTATAAAATTTTCAAAAATTGCCGGGGGAGGCCCGGGTTATTGTGCCAAAATATGGGGGAGATTAGGGTTCAAAGGGTTAAGGTAATATGCACTTTGAGCAGAATGTTTGATGTACAGTGAGTAAATCATTATACCATAAATATTTGATGTCCAAGTTAAAAATTTATATTCAATTCCACAAAAAATGTCATTCTATGTAGGTAAATTCTGATCATGAATCAAAATACTTTTAACATTAAAAAATTTTTATAAAAATTTCTTTAAGGAACATTCCAAAGATATCAGATAATAAAAAGGTTAAATAAAAATAAATAAAATGAAATGTCTACATTAATATATGTTATTTATATGAAAGACCTTAAAGCTACAATGTTTTGTATCATTTATGTTGAATGGATTTTAAGAAGAAATTCAAAGGATTTTCTATTGTTAGTAATAGTGGAAATAATTCATGGAACATTTGCATCATTTGTATAAATCTGAAAGCCTTTCATGCTAGAATGGTTTATTCTGACTTTTTCAAATTATGATGAGCAGTGTTTAAAGTTGTTTTATTTTTACTTTTAGGAATGGAAGTCATATTTGAGAGTGAAGAGGCAAAAATTTAAAAGGATTTTTTGCTAGGGTGCTTTCTGTCAAAAAAGGTCCAGTTCTGTTGAGTGGTTTTTGAGTCACCTAAAAGCATTTTTATTTTTAGAAACAGTTGCCATAATTGGTGGCAGATTGGCATCATTGGGACAAACTTGCAAGACCTTCATGCCAGGATGGTTTCTGTCAAATATGGCCAAATTATGTTGAGCTGTTCTTGAAAAGTTGGTTTTAGGTTGTTCTACTTTTTTAAATATAGTAACAATGACCAAATTGTAAATGATAAATGATAAATTTGGAAAACTGGTTTATGATCAGAACTCCATTTTGGCAACGGTGACCATATTTGACGATGCATCAGCATCATTTGAACAAATGTGAAAGAACTTTATGCTAGGATCTCTGTCAAACTTTGGTAAATTTATGTTTAGTGGGATTTAGGGAAGACTGTAGAAAGCTTTTCTGTATTTGAACAAATTTGAAAGAGCATTATACCAGGATCTATCAAATTTGGTCAAATTCTGTTATAATAAGATCTCTTTCAAATTTGGTCTAATTCTGTTATACTAGGATCTCTGTCAAATTTGGTCAAATTCTGTTCTACTAGGATCTCTGTCAAATTTGGTCAAATTCTGTTCTACTAGGATCTCTGTCAAATTTGGTCAAATTCTGTTATACTAGGATCTCTGTCAAATTTTGATCAAATTCTGTTCTACTAGGATCTCTGTCAAATTTGGTCTAATTCTGTTATACTAGGATCTCTGTCAAATTTGGTCTAATTCTGTTATACTAGGATCTCTGTCAAATTTGGTCTAATTCTGTTATCCTAGGATCTCTTTGAATTTGGTCTAATTCTGTTATACTAGGATCTCTGTCAAATTTGGTCAAATTCTGTTATACTAGGATCTCTGTCAAATTTGGTCTAATTCTGTTATACTAGGATCTCTGTCAAATTTGGTCAAATTTTTTTATACTAGGATCTCTGTCAAATTTGGTCTAATTCTGTTATACTAGGATCTCTGTCAAATTTGGTCTAATTCTGTTATACTATGATCTCTGTCAAATTTGGTCAAATTCTGTTATACTAGGATCTCTGTCAACCATTTGCCATAATGTTCCACATACATACTAGTCATCACTGGGGTCCTGAGTGGCCTTGTGGTCATTTAGCACTCACTGTTATGGATCATTGCCATCTCACATCTGTCTGCATGGGTTCAAGTTTCCGTTTTGGCCAGGTGGGTATGTGAGCAAACTTGACAGTAGCTTGTCATCATTTGGTGGTTCTTTCTGGGGTCATCCCAGGTATTTCCTAAACTATTAAGACTGGCCACCATGTATAGCTTATCTTGTGCAGGAAAATGACATTAAACCTACAACAACAACAACACTCAGTCATCATGAAAACTATGCATATAAGGAATACTATCATATTACTAAAGTTATATCACAGATATGAGGAAATAGATCTAATTATATTAAATTGATTCTTAAGGGGTAGTTGATGTTTCACATGACGTTATTCAAGGTGTATATATAACACAATTTTAGACAGACATTTACATGCAAATTAAGCAAAAAGGACTGCAACTGAGGAAAACTGTCAATACCAAACAATCAAATTTATGTAGTGGCAAAAGAAAAGAGAACATCAAGATTTAATTCCCATCCTAACTAATAAACTTGTATAGTGTAAATCAGTTCAAATCAATAAAAAAGTATAATAAACTTGATTAGTGTAAATCAGTGCAATTCAATGCATAAAGTAAAAAAAAACAACCTGTATAGTGTAAATCAGTACAATCAAAACATAAGTAAAATAAACTTGTATAATGTAAATTAGTGTAAATCATTGCATAAATAAAATAAAATTGTATAATTTAAAACAGTGCACATCAATACATCTTAGCTAAATAAACTTGTATAGTGTAAATCAGTGCTTATCAGAACATAAGTAAAGCAAACCTGTATAGTGTAAATCAGTGCAAATCAATACATCTTAGTAAAACCAAGTTATCAAGGGCCTATTACATTATTTCTCATCATAAGACCAGGGCCTATTACATTATTTCACATCATAGGACCAGGGCTTATTACATTATTTCTCATCATAAGACCAGGAACTATAACATTATTTCTCATTAGACCAGGGTCTATTACATTATTTTTCATTATAAGACCAGGGCCTATATTATTATTTCTCATCACAAGACCAGGGCCTATAACATTATTTCACATCATAAAACCTATAGGACTATAACATTATTTCTCATTAGACCAGGGTCTATTACATTTTTATTCATCATAAGACCAGGGCCTATTACATTATTTCTCATCATAAGACCAGTGCCTATTACATTATTTTACATCATAAGACCATGGACTATAACATTATTTCTCATTAGACCAGGGCCTATTAAAAAAAATTTTCATCATTAGACCAGGGCCTATTACATTATTTCTCATCATTAGACCAGGGCCTATTACATTATTTATCATTAGACCAGGACCTATTACATTATTTCTCATCAGACCAGGGCCTATATTATTATTTTTCATCATTAGTCCAGGGCCTATTACATTATTTCTCATTAGACCAGGGCCTATTACATTATTTCTCATTAAACCAGGGCCTATTACATTATTTCTCATCATTAGACAAGGGCCTATCACATTATTTCTCATTAGACCAAGGCCTATTACATTATTTCTCATCATTAGACCAGGGCCTATTACATTATTTCTCATTAGACCAGGGCCTATTACATTATTTCTCATTAGACCAGGGCCTATTACATTATTTCTCATTAGACCAGGGCCTATATTATTATTTCTCATCATTAGACCAGGGCCTATTACATTATTTCTCATTAGATCAGGGCCTATTACATTATTTCTCATCATAAGACCAGGGTCAAGGTGGTTGGTTCCATGCTTGTGATCCAGAAAAAGTGATATTGCGGAATCAAAAATAAGTTATCTATTTGTATAAACTGACATAAAATGACTTGAAAAGTTTCAAATTTGAATAAAAGAAAATAATTTAGTTTTTCTTTGAGGCATTCAATACACTTGCAAGAAGAAATATCTTTTATTAAACTATCAGTCAAAGTCATGAACAAACAAACACACATGTGCCAACACTCACATAATCACAACCACAGAGATATGTTATAAAAAAATATATACCAAATTCTATCTTTAAAATCCAACATACAGTTGAATACTTTTTTCAGATTAGATGCAGTATTTACTGTTTTCAATAGTTCAATAAGGGATTTTGAAGGTCATGCAATTGCCACTAGTGTCCATCTTTGCACTCATTAGATTCTTGGTGGTAATGTTGTTGAGGCTTCCCTGAAGATTTTCTTTAATTTTTCTCAGCATAGAAAAGCTTTATCTGAATCTGGATTGCTGTCAAACATGCAGGTTTGAAAAATGATCTGCAACTTAAAATAGCAGATTAAACTCAACTTAGAGTTCATCAGGTCTTGTTGCATGTTTAAAACATGTTAGATACTTTTGGCATTGGGCTCTGCATTTTCCCATTACTGCATGGTCTTGCTCTCTCAACAGCCAGTGTACTCATCAGAATGACTCATATTGGTGTTTGCAGTATGTCCAAAGAATAAAAATGCTCCCACTTGCTGCTTGTTTCATGAAGTCAAACTCTATCAGCAAGTTCTGCATTTTAATTTTGCTGGGCTTTAATAGCTTCACAGATTCATCATACTTCTTTGAATCAAAGCTGCATCATGACTCTTGCACACTTTTTCAACTACCGAAATAATCATGTTTTGTATTTTACAGATTTAATAAAAACCATTTTAAAAGAAATACTGTCAATAATCAAGAATTTGCCAATAAAATTTAATAGAGATGGATTAAACATTTTTTTTTAGGCAGTGATGTGTAATAACTTTTGTTCTTCAACAGACATTTCTTTGATTTACCTAACTTCAAAATGAATTGCAAATACATGTGTGTGATGCTACCAGTGGGTGGGCCCAAAAATACTATTTTAAAGGCCATATTCAGCGCATACTGTTTTTTAGTAAAAGAAAACTAACCACTTTAGAAAAGTAATTCTAAAACATTGAATTAAAAAAAAATCAAACATAGGATTTGTATGTTCTCTTTCAACACATGAGAGAAACCAGCTAGAACCAGTGTGATGATGCGTGGCAGAGTAATGGGAGTAGAATTGTTCAAGACAGCTAACAAGTTTACACAACAAGCTGTTAATTCATGTTACTTTAATGTTGTAACTTGTGGAGTTTAATGCTTAATTTGAGATGTATTAGTTTGGTGTTATAATTAATAAAGGTCATGTCTTCTGTGCCTTTAATGGAAATTGGCCAACTTTTGCTGTAGGAGAAATGCAAAGTTGAGATTAATCATAAAAATTGATGTCAGTAAGACTCACCAGAGTAAGTATTTTAATTTTTTATCTTGGTTAAATATTCAAGGACAAGTCTTACATATTTTGCTCACTTCATGTCAAAATGCCTAAATGTGTGCTTCCTGCCAATGCCAAGAAACCTTTAGCTAAGAAATATTACAAGTTCAACAATGCCTCGATATCAGATTTTAAGTGTGTAAAGGAGACAAGCAAAGGTTCGGAGTTTACATTGTGTGTTTCAAATGTTTGCATTTTTATATTTCAGAAATAATGTGAAATTTTTATGCACATAAATTAAGCTCATGTCCTAGATAAAATGTATAAGCTAAAATTATAAACTGAAGTAAAAGTATAAATATATTATGTAGTTTTTCATTCTTTATTTCAAGTTCAAACCAATCATTGTTTTTTTAATAAATATTTACAGAGGTGAAATATGCCAATAGATTTGAAGAGAAAGATGCACTTGTGGAAGAGTCAGGAATTTCCTCATTGGAGAGAACATAGTTTGGAGCAGTAATACAAGACTACATGGAGGCTTCAGGTCTAACAATAATTTATTTTACATGTGACACACTGTGTTATGGGAGATATATACAGCCGCTGCTAGAACAATAATATTTCTTGGAAAAGCACCGTAGGATAGAGATGGGAAGTCCTGAGTTTGAATCCCAGTATGTTGGTCATAATTTCTCAGTTGTGTTTTATTCATTAACTTTATTTTCTTAATTGTTTTGATTTCTACAAATAAAAATTGCTTACCTTTGATGAAAATGTCAAAGTTTTGTATGGAAATATATGTCACATCAATCACATTTACTAACAATATGTTATCAGATTTTTCCATTCCACTTTGCAAGTCTTTTTGAGAAACTGTATATAATATGTGATAATTACATACTAAGAACTGTACTGCATTCCAATATTGTCCATTTTTATATCTATTATGTGCTGGTGGCCTACCGGTAAATTACTGAAATAAAGAATGGTTTTATCTACACATTCAGTCAAGTGCATGGTGTTCAAGACTAAAGACCAGATAGGTTGGTCAGGAAGTGGTCTCATATATCCAACACAAACATCTGATCAGGGTTGATCCTGAGAACAAATTCAGCAGGAGAATAAAAATGTATAACTTTCATGAAGGATTGAACTTACTATTTCATCATCACAATCAAGTGAACATACCACAATACTACAAGGCTTGAATCAGACTGATTATTTGCATGTGGCCTCATTTGCCTTTGATTGTTACATTCCTCACCCCCCACAATATTAACCAGATTCACCTCTCAGAGTAGACAAAAACATCTGCCATACCACTAGCTGTTGAGTCAATGTAGTCAAAACACATCCACTAGCTGCAAAGCTAATGTTGTTGTTCATCAGTCAATTTAATGAGAACCTCTTTAGTTATGGGTAACAGTTGTTATGTTCTGTACATGCGCAGGTGGCTGATGAGGCTAACCCTTGCACAGAATGTTTGTTTGCATAACGAACAGGGGATGAGTGGAACAAATCCAGGAGGGTTGATGGCACTGCTTTTCTGGCTTGCCTCTTCACCTCTACAGCTGCTGTCATGGTAGATTTCACACCCCCCAGATCCTTTGTGGAACACCATATCTGGGCTACAATATATTTTGGGCCCTCCTGTTTAGCTTTTGATTAGAAAGAAAAATACAAGACCGTATAAAATCAATATTGAAAGTATTTATTTGTAAATTATCTTCAGTGCAAGAGCAGCTGAACAGAAAATTACTGAATGTCAATACAGTTACATATACCGGTAAATAAATATTTAAGATTTAATACCAGACCTATGTAAACCAGAGAATCACGGGAGACAAAGGTGATCAATTTCAGTGGGGAAAGGTACCATCGAGCTTCAAATATAAACTCTTTCTGAGTGGATTTATTAATATATTTGTAATAGAATTCACATGCAAGAAAGAGTTGCTTAAAACCTAGACAGTGAATAAGGTGAAGGTGAAATATTAACCTTCAGGTGTTGAAGGTGGTGAGTATCATAAGCTGATGGTGCAGTGTGAGTTTGAATTTGAATTTTCCCAGGATTATGCATATCATAAGGATCTCTTGCCTTCACTTACACTTGTTAATTGTGGTGATAATTCACCAAAGGTGAAATCATATCAACCAATATGGTAGCAGACCTCACCGTATGAAAAATAAATGATTTCTGGAATTCCCTGTAATGTCAAGCAAACATATCAAATTTCATTAGAACTAACCATTGCAACTTGACTACATTTATCCATCATAGCTTGAGACATTACAGAATCAATGAAATGGGCACAATGTCACCCAAAGCTTACTTCCGTCTGCTCCAAACGCTGGACAAGATAACAGTGAAGCTCTATTAAGTATGCAGTGCCTTTTATAGAAAAAGGTCATGTGACCAATATCCAATCAGATTCCATAGCACTCGCTGACCAAAAGAGTGCAAATGGTGGACTAGTACATATTTTGGCAGCAAGCACATGCATGCACATAAAAACATTGGAATTATGGGATAAATTTACCATGTCCTGGTGGAATTATACAATTTGATACAAATTTAGGTAATTTCATTACACTGCTATGACTAACACGTAAAATATATGCACATAAAATAACAATACATACTGAATCTGTTTATTACACAGTGTCGCAACATTGAGTCAGCATGTTCCAATACACACTACAAGTAACAAAATTCACTTGCTAAATGCTGAAAGACATGTCCTAGATATGTAAATATTACATTTTACCATACATAAAGCACACATCTCATCTAGAAAATTATGCATAGTAATTACATTTTAGATTTGTAATGGAGACAATGTTCAGTACATAGGGGAATGCAGTGACTTGATCGCTTGCTGTTTGCTCTCAGGAATTAGGGTTTATGTTGAATGCTTTCAATGCAGCTTTCAAATTGTCTTTAAAGCATTTCTTCTGTCCTCCATGTGATTGCTGTCCATGCAGTAGCTCACCATAGAAGAGTCTCTTAGGCTGCTGGTGGTCTGGCATACTTACGTGTCCCAACTCACCCAGCAGTCACTGCATCAGGATGGTGTGGATGCTGGGGAGACCTGTCTGGGCAAGTACCTCATTGTCTGGAACCTTGTCCTGCCACTTGATGTTGAGGATTGTCCTGAGACTTGTGGTGTGAAAGTGGTTAAGCTCCCTGGCATGGCATTGTTACACCATCCATGTTTTGCATGCGTAAAGTAGCGTGGGAAGCACAACTATCCTGTAGATCTTTAGTTTAGTCTGGATGCTGATGCCTCTTCTTTCTATTCCAGGTGTTGGCTTAATATCTGTCAAAAGTTGCACTGGCTCTGGCAATGCAAATGTTTACCTTATTGTCAATATTGATGATCTGTTACGGTGTGCTGCCAAGCTGTGATGAGGTTGACTACATTGAGTTTTTGGCCATTGATGGTGATGTTGAGCTCAACATAGGACTTTCCAAGGGCAGGCTGATGCAGGACTTCAGTCTTCTTGGTACTCATGGTGAGACCAAAGTTTGTGCAGGAGCTGGAGAACTTGTCAATGCTGCATTGTGGGTTGGCTTCTGAGTCAGCATTGAGGGCACAGTCATCAGCAAATAGGAAATCCCTGATGGTGTCGGTCATAACCTTGGTTTTAGCTTGAAGCCCCCTGCTGTTGAATAGTTTTCCATCAGCATGGTACCTAATGCAGACTGCAATCACTCAGTCTCTGATGGTCCCACATTCCACACCGGCTTGCTGGTAGTAGTCCCTGGTCAAGGTGCATAGTAAGGCAGTTCGTTAGGATTCTGGCAAGTATCTTTCCTGCAATTATGAGTAAAGAATATACCCTGGTGGTTGTCACAGGCTTGGTAGTTCCCTTTTACTTATACAGGTGGATTATGGAAGTGTTTTTGAATTTCTGGGGGATCATATCTTGCTGCCACATCAGTAAAAATACAGATAATGGATTCTTTCTATCTGGGCTGTGCCACCTTCCTAATGTAGACTTGAGCTGTTATGAAGTCTAAACCAGGTGCTTTTCCACTGGAGAGCAGATGTATCGCTTTCTGTCTTGAGCAATGTTGGAGGGTCACACCGTGCTTCGTTGATGAGTAATTGGGGGATGTGACTGATGGCTTCATCATTGATTGATGAAGAATAAATCAGGATGCTATCAAAGTGTTCAGCCCATCATTGAAGAATCTTCTCTTTGTCAATAATTTGTATTCCAATCTGCACTGATAAAGGGGGATGATCCAGAGGATGTAGGTCCATACACTTTTTATGGCATTGTAAAAGTTCTTCATGTCATGCATATATTGTTATGCAAATCTTTCCTTGAGGTGGACTTGGAATTGTTGAGGTGGTGTTGAAGGAGGCAGTGTTTCTCATCCAGAAACTGGTTGATCTCATCGCAGTTCTTATCAAACCAGTCTTGATGCTTTCTTGTTGATAGTCATAGGATTTCTGAAGCTGTGCTGTAGACCAGCTCTCTGAATGCCACCCCATTGATCTTCACATTCTGATTGTCAAGAGAGTGGATTTCAGATGTTCTTTCTTGGCATCCATGAGAGATTCTTTGGTACTGGTGCATTTCAGCTTGGTGATGTTTAGTCATTTATGAGCCTTCTTTCCCTGTGGGCATCTTTTTGGCTGAATGTGGATGTTGAGCTTGGTGATAATGAGGCTGTGGTCTATCCAGCAGCCATTGCCACACAAGGACTTGATCACATGCACATCCTGCATGTCCCTCTTCCTGACATGACATAGTTAATCAAGAGCTAGTGCTTAGAGTGAGAGTGCATCCAAGATGTCCGGTTACTGATAGGGAGGCAGAAGACTGTATTGGTGATCAACAGTTCATGCTCAGTGCAAGTCTGGAGCAAAAAAAGACCATTGCTGTTACAGTGACCCACTCTGTGCTTTCCTAGAACTTCATCCCAAGCAATGTAATCACAGCCTACTGTTGCATTGAAATCATCAAGAATGATGAGCTTATCTGCCATTGGAACATTAGCAATGATGGAGTGAAGATCCTCATAGAACTTGACTGTCATTTCATCTGGGTTGGTCATGGTTGGAGCATAGCAACTGATGAAGGTAAGGTGCTTTCGTCCAGACAAGAGGGGGAGTTTCATGGTCACGAGTCTGTCATTGAGCTGTCTGACTTGAATAACAAGCTCTATCTTGGCCTTGTAGCAAGAAAGTGCCAACATCGCATTTAAATTTCCTGTGCCTGGGCCTCACTTTCTATGTCCTTGGCACTTTTCTGGAAAGGTAGCCTGTTCTGCTTCCTGCAGATTGCAGTTTGTACATTTAACTGTTAAAAAGGCACACAGTCCTTGAGTTTTGCTTTTATACATCAGTGGATTATATCGCTTGCAATTTCCAGCTCAGTCATGCATTATGCACAATGTTTCCAATATCCTAGTTAGTTTTGGTATGTTGATAATTACATTTCCATTGATGTTGACAACACGCTGCAACATGTGACCCAACAATTAAGTTGTCTTCATTTATTTCTTTCTCCAATTCAGGGCAAAGCTTGGGTGCACTTTATTTGGGCCACAGGAAGATAGTGATTCTTCATATACATCAATTCTTGGACACTTTATTTGTGGAGATGTAGAACCAGATTGCAACCTGAATAGGTTGGTCACTCTTGGATACTTGTAATCCATAGTCCTATGGTTGACTGTGTTGTATGAACTCTTGTGGACAAATAGCTATTTTCTTAGCTCTTCCTTTAGCCTGTTTTCTTAGATAGTGGCTAATGTGGGTTGATGTAGTATTAGTGACATGGTTACCAGTTGTTCCTGGTTGTGATGGATCTTAGACAGTATTTAACATCATAATCAGGCTGGGGCTTGAAATTGTTGGGAAACACACCTACCCCATTTTTTGGCATACAAGTCTGCATGTTTTGGTTTTATAATTAATTTTACCATATAAAGCATTCAACGTATTTGATTTTCATTGTAATCAATTATGTATGTAATCATCAATCACATTCCTGGTCCATGGAATGGTCTCACCAGGAGTTAATTCAACCTTGACTTTTCATTTCAATTCTTTGGCATACAAGCATTAGTGCAGATTCAAATTAGATTACTAGTGCTGGGGAAAAAAGTATTTATTTACAAACAAAACATATATTTATGTCTACTGTTATGAATTTATAGCATCAAGGACTTTTTTTCTTAATCCAGTGCTGGACAATTTTTGCACTATTACCTCAAACTTTATGGAATTTTTCTCACTTTTCTCACTTGATTTACATGTATACATGACCCAAGTATAGTTTGCAACTTGGGAAATGATCAAAATACATTATTTAATGTTTGGATTGAAAAATAAAACAAATACTTCATATGCATTATTCTTGAATGTCTTCCTTTAATGTCAAAATAATAGCATTTCCCAGTGACGTTAAAATACAGTTTTGACGTCATGAAGCTACATTTAAGTTACTTCAGAGGGGTATAGTAAATTAACTGTGTTTGTAATTTTGGAAGTAAATACCATGTATAATATATCAATATGTTTGAAATTGACTGCAGAATATGACAAGGTTTTCAATAAGTTGAAAACACATCTTCAGTGGTTCTTTAAGGTGGCACTCTACAGTTTCATACTTTGCATAGGGTTAGAATTTTAAAGAAAAATAATTTTCTGGGATTTCTTCACTGGTTATACTGGCAATATAATAAAGACTTTGTATATCTTAGGTGTTGGGACACGAACTTTCAATTCCCTTTATTTTGATGTATGATTGATGGGTGTACTTTAGGTTCTAGAGTATACAGCTTGGGTTAACTTAAGATGTGCTCAAATAAAAAAACTGCTAGCTCCACATGGTCATTTTCACTTCCTGGACTTCAGAGGTAAATTGTAGAAAAATGATCCGATAACCTTTTTTACTTTTCAGATGTTTTGTAATTTGTTCATTGCACTTTCAGAAGCTGCTATTGCCTACTTCAACAAAATTCGTTTTCCCTAGTTTAATAACTGCTAAAGTTAGTGTACTTTTGATTAATTCTGGCTAATTTTTCAAGCACATGGGAGCATACATTTTGTTATACCATGTTCTTAGATCATGTACAATTTCCACAAGTGCAGTATCCAAAGAAATATCAGCCACATTACACCAAAGTAGCATTGAGATATGCCAACATTATCTCCATTGTGCATGTTACAAATGCAAACAACTTCACCTCACCTACATCACTATCTGAAAAGTACATATTAACTGGTAAGTGCCCCCTCAGTGGGCTGCTGTACTCCACTGTTGCTCGGTGTCAGTGGTGAATGACCCTAATAACCTGAGCCACCTGTGTGCAGGTTTGCAGCTATGGCTGCCAGTGTACCAACACCTGCCGCTTCATTGCTTGCCTGTTGCCACAGGACTTAATGGGTGATGAAATGGAATGGGTGGATGACAAGAATGACTTGTGCAGTGACTTTGTTTAAGTGAGGAAGAATTGTGCAGTTCATTGACCTCACTCTCTCACCCAAAACCATCTGAGTCCAGCAGCATGACAATATCAAGATGGTCAGAGATGGAATTGAGTGTAGTTGTTGACCAGGACATCCTACATATCTTGTTGAGCTTTTAGCACTCCACAACACTTAGCTGGGAATCACTGGGTAGTCAAAACACATCCTCTGCCAAATCAATACCTGCTTTGAGTCAGTAGTCAAAACATATCCTCTGCCATACCACTAGCTTATATTGAGGGTTAGTGTAGTCAAAATACATCCTCTACTATACCACTAGCTACTGAGTGTTAGTGAAGTCAAAATACATCCTCTGCCATACCACCAGCTATTGAGTGTTAGTGAAGTCAAAATACATCCTCTGCCATACCACTAGCTATTGAGTATTAGTGTAGTCAAAATACATCCTCTGCCATACCACTAGCTTATATTGAGTGTTAGTGTAGTCAAAATACATCCTCTGCCATACCACTAGCTATTGAGAGCTAGTATAGTCAAAATACATCCTCTACCACACCATTAACTACCAAGTATTGTCTGAGGAGCCCTGAACATAATGGAGAAGGATAAAGACAACCTAATCTGGTCATTGGAAATTGAACCAGATTGCTCTAGTTTGTAGTCAGACACACATACTACTAGAGTATAAGGTCCTGACCGACTTGTTAACATCATGTGCCAATGCTACCCAAGTCTCTTCCCTGACCTTGACATTTGCCCAAAATGGAGATTATAACAGTGTGGTTTCCTTCAAGGACTAAATATGGTACATCTGTTTCATAGTAAGACATATAGTTAGCTTAGGGTTAAATTTAAATTGATATCATAGTTTTGAATAGAAGAAAGGATGTGTGAAGGGGCAAATGAAGAAATGATGAATAATAAAATTCTTGAAAAGAAGAATTGATGCATTCTTCAAATTTAAGCAATATCTCACATTTAACTCTAAGACAAAATATTTTTCCACAGGTTTCTTATATTTAATTCTTGGTATCTATTGAATATTCAGTGACAATCTTATTGTTTCCATCCAAACTGTAGGAAGTAACATGCACTTAGTCTCAATTGTAGGAGAGAGAGAGAGAGAGAGAGAGAGACAGAGACAGAGACAGAGACAGAGAGAGTTAAAACACTGCCCATGTGACCCTTATTGTATTATGCCTTACGTAAAAAAAAATCCTGCTATACTGTCTGGTTCCACAGTGCCATTGTGAGATATACAGTGTCTGCTATACTACATTGGTCTAGGTCCACAACATCATTGTGAGATATACAGTGTGACAGGGGTCTCGGGTCCTGAGCGTTATTCGTACAATATTGCACAAGCCCACTTGTCAGAGGTATTGCACAACTTGGAAGAACCACACTCTAAACCACTTCCCCTTAATACTCGCTATCTAGGAGATGACTGCCCACGGTGAAATCGCCCAGCTGGAGTATAGAATGTATATGGTAAACTGAGATAATACATTGAACAAAGAAACTACGAGCCCCCATAAAGATAAATAAACAATTTAATCACAAAAGGAAAAAAAAAGAAAACATACACAGTGAAATTTATTTTCTTTCCCTCTGAATACACTTGGTTTCAGAATTTACGTTAACCGAATTTCAAATAAATGGCATATAGAATTAAACAAATCTAGCCGTTTTATGGCTGATAGCTTATTTCATCATAAGAATCGAGTGTTCAATAAAAATTGTCCACGTTGTTCGTTTTTCATGGCCTGTTTCATCGAACTGTTTTCTCTGCTCACTCCTCGAACTTGTCCTCTGTGTTAACATATGCTCCTTGCAACACTTACTGCACAATTTTCCTTTTCCCCATCTTGTATCTCATCTATCTTCGCACTGCTCTCTCCAGATAAAACTATTTTCCTCGTGTTTTTGGTGCGTTTTCTCACAGTTGGATTCGGCGGTTTCTTGAGCCTATTGTGTTTCCTTAATGAATGGATTGCACTCAAATCACATACGGAGTCTTTATTTTTAGTTCCACTCTGCTTTCTTACAAATCGATTTTTAGAAGACTGAAGTAATTTTAACTTGTAAGATATTATATTCTAAAGATTTCTTTGTATAGACACACCTCTTATTCCACATTTGACCAATCAGAACCTGTATAATTTCTCGCGCTCCCCTTGATATCTTTTCATAAGCGTGTCAAGATGCCATGATGTCCATTTCACATCCATTCTGACATGATTCATGAGAGAATGCTCCTGCCAGGAGTTCGCTTCTCAGTTAGAAAAATATATCTCCATGCCAAATGTCGCACAAATCTAACAAATGGTTGCTGGCTAGAACTGCTATACTACATTGGTCTAAGTCCACAACATCATTGTGAGATATACAGTGTCTGTTATACTACACTGGTCTGGGTCCATTTCATTGTAAGATATATAGTATCTGTGTGAAGTGTCAAATTTTGAATAAGTATTGAACCTTAAAGTTTAATGCATTCAGCAATAAGATTTTATCACATTTAAACTGCATGTAGAAGTCTTTGTGAAAGGTCATTTTGAGCTATTTTGCTTCATCTTTTTTCATATCAATGTTTAAATTACAAAGGGGCCAGCTTTCCTACTCAATGAAATTGACTGGGATATCTTAGCATGGTCTTGAGAAAAAGCTGAACCATGTTAAATAGTCATGAAGAAAATGATTGTCTTAGAATTTTTTTTAGCAACCACTGCTTATGATTGGTCAGAGTGAAATTAAAACATACACCTTGGAAGTAATGTGAATTTAAAGTGACAACCTTGGTTGAAATTCCTTAGTCTGAAATTTTCTGAGAAAAAATGAGATGGGGTTAGTTCAAAGATGGAACTCTGGAATAAATGAGAAGTGACATGTGAAGTCCAGGAAAAGGAGAAGTGACAAGTTAAGAATAAAGGACTAGGAAGTCCAACACTAAGGGATGAGGCAGTTGAAATATAAATATTTTGAGGAAATAGGAAATGTTAGAATACATTTGAGATGAAGGTGATGCAATCAGTCTTGGACATTGAGCTTTTTTCACCACTCATTATGATGATGAAATAAATACAAATTAGACACTATTAAATCCTGTTGATATAACTCAAGTTGAATTGAAATTACCACTATTAATTTGTTTCATTAAATTTGTTATTTTTCATGTCTAAGGGGGCTTATATTGCATTATTTCTTTCCAATAATCTTGCCCAGCTCTCTGTTGATATTCTATCTATTCACTCACACAGTGCAGTAACATCAAGGGAGGTCATTCTCTAGATAGCTAAATCAAATTAATTACCCCTCCTACTAAAAAGGAGATGTTAGAGTCTGCTATACTACATTGGTCTGGGTCCACAATGTCACTGTGTGATATACAGTGTCTGCTAACATGTACTGCATTGGTTTGGGTTCACAACATCAGTGTGAGATATACAGTATCTGCTATACATGTACTACATTGGTCTGGGTCCACAACTTCATTGTGAGATATAAAATGTCTCCTATACTATGGTCTGAGTCAATAGTGACTTTATGATATATGATGTATCATGTAACAGCAGTTCAGTTCACTGATAATAATAATAATAATAATAATAATAATAATAATAATAATAATAATAATAATAATAATAATAAAGACTTTATTTAGAGAAGGTAACTCAATTAGTTACAGAACTAATCTACCGTATTTTCCGGCGTATAAGTCGAGACTTTTTGACTTGAAAGTTCGGTTTTCGTCTTATACTCCGAATCGACTTATATATGGATTTTGTCATTGAAATTGAATCAATTTATATATGGATTACAGTATCCGGTATGCTATTGATATTGCTCTAAAATCGGCATAATCGAAAACAGGTCACATAGAAGTACAAATTCAAGTTAAATTACTATGTCAATAAATTGTCATAAAATAATATGACTGCATTTATATTTGCAAGTTTTGTCATTATTTATTTTGCATTCTGCATGTTTTTTCTTATTTCTCAAACATAAAATAAAAGAAAACAATTACCGGTAAAAACTTCACCGGGCCGCATAGCACACTTACGGTCAATACTCTATAGTGTACTGTACTAATTCAAAGCATATTGTTTGTTCCTAAAAAAAAAAAGATATGAAATAACTGGTCCATTAATATTTGATTTTCCAGTATAATGTTGGACTTACGTGAGCAATTACCTGCATAGCTTTTTTTATTGATCCAATTGATCCTACAAAGGGATGTAATCCATATTAACTCGAGCGTTCTATGATTATTTATAAAATAATGTAGATCATGCATTCTACTGAATCCCCCAAATCATATGTTTCTAATTGTATTTGACAAAGTTTCTCAAATAAATTACCGTATGTTTAAACTACACTAAAATCAGATATATAGATGGACTACCAGTGCTCATAGATCATCAGTGATCCATGATTTTTAGTTTCGCAATTCAGTTTAAAGCAAATTGTAATGTTAACACTTCACCTATATTCATTCTTAACCAGCTGACGTTTCGGTGTCTCTCTTTGATTATACTGGTTGTTGATAAATTGGTATTTGGTTTCCAACAACAATCAAAGCCAGTTGCCACAATTGTTTCGACCTTGATTATTAGCTTTAGCTACCGATACTAGTTACCATATTGCCGGTACCCCATTGTTCTTTATCATTAATCCGCATCAGTTACGCTACTCATGTTTAATATCAATTGGATTAAGTACAACAGGAAATGATGCCCATTCCCTTCTCTAGATGTAAATAATGAATTTAGCCATGGGCATTGTTTTCATTGCTTTAGTACGGGCACATTTTAATGAGTTCAGTATATTGTGATCAATCTTTTCAGTCATAATCATTCATATAAATATCCCTGTACAAATCATACAACTTATCTCACAATGCCTCCCGTAAAATCACGCAAGTCTTATACGGTGGCTTTTAAGCTGGAAGTTGTAAAGTTTGCTGAAGAGAAAGGTGGGAATATGGCTGCTCACAGGAAATATGGTGTAAGTGAAAAATGTGTCCGGGATTGGCGTAAAGCTAAGGTTGCATTATGAGTTACAAAAAAAACAAAGAAAGCAAATCGTGGCTGCAAAGCAAGATGGATTAATATTGAGGATAAGTTAGAAGACTATGTTTTGACACAACGTGCCGCGTGTCGTGGAATGAACTCTGTTGATCTCTGACTCAAGGCAAAGGAAATAGCAACAGAATTCGGAATTGAAAGTTTTAGTGGAAGTGCATCATGGTGTTTTCGGTTTATCTCATCTGTTGAATCTTGCACTCAAGACTAGTTTCAACTGGAAGGAATGATCATAGCTCTTGTTGCAATGGATATTGCCAGTAATATGGAATATCATACGACGATACCATCAATATTCATGCAACCGGAAGTTACTACCGGTAGTATAAAATACAAAGCCAAGTTATTGACCTGGCCTCGTCTTATACTCCATATCAACCTAAAGGCCGGAAAATACGGTACCTTGAGGCCTTCTATCTGTTATGTACAATATATACAATACATACAACATGATGTGAAGAGTCTGGCTCTACGCTAAATAATTAAGGAATTTCAAATTTCAAAGTATCAAGCCTGGAACACATGCACAGGCATCTGTACAAACATAAACATATAAGAAACATAAAATATCATTCTGCGTTGAGACATTCAGCTTTGAAAATGATGCCAAATTACAGACAAGCAGGCAGTATTTTTTTGGTACTAGCACTGTTCAATTTTCTAAAGATTTCATCCATTTAAGACATTGATTATGAAATGAAGAAATACTAGGAGCCTGCCTTATGTGGCTGGGAATGTTGTTCCATACTACTGGACCAGTATATTGAAAACTTTTTTTAAACAATTCCTTCTTTGGCCTTGGTATAATGTAATTTTTTTCTTCTTATGGAACTTAAATTTGGAATACCATCAGCATCTCTTTGGTGAAAGATATTGCTTAGATAGACAGGAATGGATTTTCTGGATACTTTATACATCAATTTGGCTTTTCTAAGAAATATTCTTTCATGTATTGTTAAAACCCTTATATTACCGGTATTCATTGCATCCTGAAAATTGTCTATACATTGATCTAGAATTAAATGGCAAGCCCTCTTTTGGAGCCTTATAAGTGTTGTTATGTTTGAATTAGAGGTATTACCCCAAATTACGTTACAGTAGTCCAGATATGGCTGAATATAACTTTTATAAAAGATGACCCTATACTGAAGAGGAATGTGTGTTGTGTTTTTTCAGTAGCCATAGATAAGAATTAACCTTTTTTGAAATGTGTTTAATGTGAATAGACCAAGTAAGATTGTTGTCTATGAATAAACCAAGAATTCTATCTTGAGAGGTCATATTAAGGCTCACATTGTCAAAAAAAACCATTAAGTTTGTTGCAATCTAGTCTTGCTTGTTTTTGTTGTGTTGTAACAAGTAGGGCTTTTGTTTTTTCTGTATTTATGATCATACTGTTATCCTTGCACCATACATGAAGTCTGTTGAGAGCATCTTGTAAGTTATTTTCAAGTATCGCGTTGGTTTTACCAATCTCAGACAGTGTAGTATCATCTGCATAGAGGTCAGTGGAAGAAATTGAAGTTCCAATCTTAAGAGGTAAATCATTGATAAAAAGAATGATTAACAGAGGTCCAAGGATAGAGCCTTGTGGTACTCCACAATTAATACTTTTACTTTCAGAAAGTTGACCATTTAAAGATATTTTTTGCACTCTGTCGGTTAAGTAAGAAGTAAACCAGTTTAGAGAGTTTTCACTATATTGATAAATCTTTAGTTTTTCAAGTAAAATTTCATGGTCTACAAGATCAAAATCTTTATGAAAATCAACCATAATAGTGCCTACCATTTCTCCTTGATCTAACGCTTTCAGCCATTTATCAAAGATACAAGTGCAGTTTCACAGGAGTGATTCTGGCAAAAGCCAGCCTGATTATCATGAATAAGATCATAAGTGTTTAAATAGTTGAGAAAAGAATCATGTACATGTTTTTCTAGTAATTTGGAGAGACAAGGATGAATAGAGATGGGTCTGAAAATGATGCATGTATCTCTACAAAATGGGTGGGCAGGTATTGGAGATGTTAAAAACCAATGCACTTCACTGGCACAGTTACCATCATAGATAAATTCATTTTAAATCAGAAATAGTGAAAACACATTGATTCCATATTTAATGTTTGATTTTAAGCAGAGAACCATGTGTTAATACATATATGTATTTAATGAATATTTAAAATTCACCTTATTTTGATTGCATTCATAACAACAAATCCACAGTATTGTCATTGATAATATGCACACCAATAATGATGCACCTGAATCCAATACCAAAATAATCCAAAACTAATGTAAGGAAAGATAAAACGAGTTTACAGTTCAATGTGTGGACAATATGTCAAGGTTATTAGAAAGTGATGGTACAGTATCAATTTTAAAATGCTTGAATGTTTTCTTTTAGATTCTATACAAATCTGAATACACGTACTGTATGTCATTCCTTTGACTACATCATGGATAAGTGTCAATCAGCAAATGAACTTATTGCTTATATCACAGATTGATTATTAAGATTCACTGGTCAGATTTTTTGCATCAGGACTGTCTGAAAACAAGACCAAATCTTGTGCAGATCATGGCAGCTTTCATTAGTTTGTTGTTGATGTTTTTTAAGTCAGTTGGCAGATAATTTCAGCAACATTTGGTTGTAAGATTGACATTGGTGATTGGTAATTGCCTAATAGGAAGGCAAATTAATTGATGCAAATAATTATGAGAGCATTTTCAATTTTTTTTAATGAAACGCCTTACAGTGACTCGGACTGTCTTAATGAAGTACATGTACAGTATGCCTTGTAACATGAACTGTGTTATAACAAAGGGCCTTACAGTGAGACTGTCTTAATGAAGTACATGTACAGTGTGCCTTGTAACAAGAACTGTGTTATAATGAAGGGCCTTACAGTGAGACTGTCTTAATGAAGTACATGTACAGTGTGCCTTGTAACATGAACTGTGTTATAACAAAAGGGCCTTACACGAAACTGTCTTTATTAACTACAGTATGCTGTATACCAGGAACTGTATTATAATGAAGGGCCTTACAATAAGACTCTTAATGAAGTACAATATGCCTTATACAAGAAACTATGTTATAATCAATGGCCTTACAGTGAGAGTGACTTTATAAACTACAATATGCATTACAACAGGAACTGTGTTTTAATGAAGGGCCTTACAATGAGACAGTCTTAATGAAGTACAGTATGCCTTGTAACATGAACTTTGTTTTAATGAAAGTCCTTATAGTGAGACTGTACTAATGAAGTACAGTATGCTGTACACCAGGAACTATATTATAATGAAGGGCCTTACAGTGAGACTGTATTAATGAAGTACAGTATGCTGTACACCAGGAACTATATTATAATGAAGGGCCTTACAGTGAGACTGTATTAATGAAGTACAGTATGCTGTACACCAGGAACTACATTATAATGAAGGGCCTTACAGTGAGACTGTATTAATGAAGTACAGTATGCTGTACACCAGGAACTATATTATAATGAAGGGCCTTACAGTGAGACTGTCTTAATGAAATACAGTATGCCTTATAACATGAACTGTGTTTTTATGTAAGGTCTTTTAGTGAGGAAATGCTTTACACATATTTTTTTTCTGTATAAAAGAGATTTGTTTTGGTGTTAACATTTCTCAATATATTTAATCCAATATGGTTTTACACAGATTACCAGAAAATTCACTGAAAGCCCCTCCCCTCCCAAAAAACAATAACAAACAAACATTTGCATAATTAGAACACTTTGTAATCTTCTGATCCTATTGAACATTTCCTGTAGACTCAATTAATCTCAGTACCAAGTGGCTGCATTATGTAATACAGGCACTTAATGTCAAGTCAACGAGGTAATTATATTCTCTTTAGCAGCACACATTAAAATGTCACTCTAAATAATTAACTCCATTTCCCAAGGGATTTCACAGCCATTTAAATAACATAAAAATAAACTACTGAAATCTTACAATGTCCTTGCTGACATTTATCATCTAGAAAACATGTTTTGAATTTCTCTATATTGGTCTGTACATTCATAGATTGGTCTGTACATTTATAGAATAATATCACTTGTGAAATGTTCTTGCATTCTAATTAAGGACCATTATTAAGAAGAGTTGTTTGTGCAATGTTTGATAATGAAAGTTTATATTTTTACATAGGTAATAGTCTGTCAATCCAAAATCACTAAATAATATATAAGCTGGGGAGCATTTTCTCGTGTTGCACTTGAACATATCTTCCATGTCAGGGAGAAATGTATGGGGAAAAAATTATCTTATAACTATTTTGCCAGCAACTTATAGGTGTACAAACATTTAAATATTCATTAAAAATTTATTCAGATAAAGGACTACAATCATCTGTTATGAAATAATCAAAGCTGCGCATTTATTTTTTCTAGTATGGTGTAACTGTTGAAATCACATTAATTTCTGCAAAAGAAAACATTCATGGTTATGTTTTTTAGGTTATAAATTGCAAAAGATTTTCAAAGATCATGCATTCTAGTCACTGTATACCAATCAGAATTGTCATTATTTAAATTAGAGACTGTTGTCACTAACATACTGTTTTATGTCCTATATCTCTCAGAGATCATACACCCAGGTAACAAATGACATCATGTGAATAATGTCATAATGTAATTATCACATCATTTAGAACCATATAATAAGCACTGACTTAATATTTAAAAAAATACCCCAAATCATCATTGACTGTAGTTATCTGTCTATCTATCTATCTATCTATCTATCTATCTATCTATCTATCTATCTATCTATCTATCTATCTATCTATCTGTCTGTCTGTCTGTCTGTCTGTCTGTCTGTCTGTCTGTCTGTCTGTATATCTGTCCATGTTGGGATCAAGACTAAGGTGAAACTAAACAAGAGAAATTCAACTTTTAAGAAAATATAGATTAATCAATTCATCTGGACGCATATGTTCAAAGTGGAAACTCATTGAAAAGCTTGTGTCAATTGAAAATGTCATTACATGAAATGTCTATCAGATATAAACTTGTGCAATGAAGAAGTGACCCCAAAATATTCTGGCAAGTATTAAAGTGCAGTAGAACAATTAGGTACATGTAGATGAATTGAACATAACAAATAATGGCTGATTTAATTAATAGAACAATTAGGTACATGTAGATGAATTGAACATAACAAATAATGTCTGATTTAATTAATAGAACAATTAGGTACTTGTAGATGAATTGAACATAACAAATAATGGCTGATTTAATTAATAGAACAATTAGGTACATGTAGATGAATTGAACATAACAAATAATGGCTGATTTAATTAATAGAACAATCAGGTACATGTAGATGAATTGAACATAACAAATAATGGCTGATTTAATTAATAGAACAATTAGGTACATGTAGATGAATTGAACATAACAAATAATGGCTGATTTAATTAATAGAACAATTAGGTACATGTAGATGAATTGAACATAACAAATAATGGCTGATTTAATTATGTCCATCCTTTATGAACATCAACTAGAGTTGAAAATATCAATGTTAAGGAAGGTATTGTAAAAATTCTCTAAAACTGGTATCTAGATAATATTATATGAATTTAAAATGAATAAATACAACAAATAATTACAAACTTATATCAAAGACTCATTATCTTTTCCATGTCTCTCAACTGTGAATTTGCTCAGTAAATCAGAATTAACTGTATCTAACTGCCAAAAATTTATCACGCCCATCACACGCCTAGAAAAACTCATTCTATAACACTATTTTTTGTCTAAATGGCACGGATTTTCTTGGGATTGTCTCTTATTAGACATTTCACATTTCTTAACCCATAACTTAAGAATTATCTGACTGTTAACCCAGTAGGTTTTAATTAAAAATAAATCATGGCCCCAAACAAGGAAGGTTAAACCAAACCATATGTCAAGGTTAATTGTTACATGCCATGCTGTGACAAGACTGACTTCAGTTATCATGCAGTCATTTTTTTCTTCAAAATTATCTTAGTCCAGCATATATCACAGTCAGAATAAGTTATTTCCATAAGGGTCAACTCCAAGGTCAAAAGATTGGGAAGGCATGTACCACATCAACTCTCTTATCTTCATAATGATTAGTCTAATGTTTAAGCAAAACCTATCAAATGTTGTTTTTTTTAACCAAAAGTTTCTATGACCTTGATCTTAGCATGAAGATTAAAGGGATGAGAATGAGTGTTGCTAGATAAATTGTTTTTGTTTTGTAATGATTCTCTTTTTGTATGAAGAAAATCCAGCTGGAATTTTATGGAGAAAAAAAAAAGCAAATGAAGAAACTTTCACCAAACTTTTAAAGTCCATATTACATATGTGCTTATGACCTACACCCAAAAATAAAAGAAGCAAGTGTACATAGTGACTCACAAGTAAGAAAATCCATTAATGGTTTAAGGAAAAGTAAGCAAACAAAAAAAATAATCTATAACCCCAAAATATCTTATCTTAGCATCATTAAAATTAATGCCTAGTATGATTATAATCTATTGAGGTGTTAGGAAATGTATGCAATTAAAATAAAACTTTAATCAAGAGCTTATAGCAAAGCTCCTATGAATGTGACCTTGACCCCAATATGAATGTCATGAGTATTTCATAGAATGAATTGCTTTTGATTTATGTTTCATAAGAAGGAAGATGAGAATCTGTCATAGATTTGGAAATAATCCCAATTTACTGAAACCTACACAAACTGTCGCCAATTCACCACCTTATCAGAAAATCTACTTTATCTTACAAGACCCAAAAATATGGCATTGACAAGAAGCAAAATATCTATAAATGAAATAGAGATTAAGAATTACTGAGAAAGGAGAGTTTAAAGAGATACATGAAAAAGAGATTAAGAATTAAAGAAAATGACAGTTTAAAGAGCTCAATTTCCTTCAAAATTTTTATATTCCAGAATGAGTGAATGAGTGATCTCCAAATTTGTACAGAAATGCAGTATCTGTTTTAATTTTACAATGGGAGAGAGCATTAAATAAAGTAAGTGAACTAGGATTATATTTTATTTATTGATGAAATTAAATACAATTCCATAAAAATAAATAAACAATTATATAAATTATTGTTTTTTTTACAATAAGAAAGACTGCTTAGTGATAGGTTTTGCAAAGATTTATCACTATAAATAACAATACTGGATATAAAGAATGTTTTAGGATGAAATGAAGGAGGAGACAAAGTTGAAAAAGAAGTTCCACATGGTTATACAATCCAATGATGTCAAAAGACTCTTGTGAAATCCATTATATGCAATATAAGCATGTAATATATTCAAAAATATTTTAAAACTCTTCCTTAACATGCAACATACCCACCCAGCTTGATGAAATAAAATTTGACAGTAAATCTAATCACATCCCACCCCTCGCAACCCCCACCCATGTGGATGCTGCAGTGTCAGTATTAATTAACAAGCCATTAAATTATTAAACGTCAACAGTGCAAAAAAACTCTGTAAAATATCGTCAAATCATGCTGATTACTACATTCATCTCAAACCATGTTTAAAGTTTTACAGCACCAATGGTTTAAATGAAACTAATAATTCATGTATTAATGCTTACAAGTTCCCAGCACAACCATTAAAATGCCTACTATAACTTGATCGAGAACAATAACCCTGTCAAATTATGGCTACTGACTAATCTGAGATTTTGTAAGGATGAAACTTTGAAGAAAATATGTTGTGAAAAGAAAAAGAAAATAAATGTTGGAGAGTGGAGAGTTGACAAGCCATTTTGTTGGCCTCTTTTAAGCCCATGCTACTATGATACTTCACAGGATATTGGTTTGGAATCAGGTAGGAAATGCTGATGCTGGAGCATCAGTTTGTCCACGAAGGACAAAATACTATCTCTCTGAATTTCACCTCTGCAGTTGGGAACAATAAATTAATAATGATTTTTTTCAAGACCTAACAAGTACATTTACAACTTAATTCATCATTATATCTGCAAAGCGTTCTCTGTTACAGATCACTGCCATCTCACCTCTGTCTGCATGGGTTCGAGTCTCGGATTTGGCCAATGTGGGTATGTAAGAAAGCTTGCCAGTAGCTTCTCGTGGGTCGTGCACATGGTTCTTTCCGGGGATTTTCCCGGATTCTTCCTCCACCATTAATACTGACTGCCATGCATAGCCTATTGTGCTCTGAAAAATGGTGTTAAACCCAACTACAACAACAACAACAATAACCTGTCTTAGACATCAAAGATAAATCCACATTAATACCTGTCTTAGAATTCAATTTGTATTGTACAACTGTGATTAATTTATAGCTCTTTTTGAAATAATGACATATATTATGAAAATTTTCAAATATCACAGACTATGCCAATAAGTAATAATTTCAAGTTCACAAGGGACCATCACTATGGTTGTCTAATGGATTTGGAACTTGCAGATGGACAGGTCAGACTGTAAATATGTTTACTTAAAGAAAGCAGGCTTAGTTATTATTTAATTATTATTGTTAAAGACTGGAGCTCTCTGTTGATATTTGATATGTTAAGTGCTGAGTTATAGACCCCCACTCTTCAGAAAAGGGAGGTTCTGGGAAAAAAAAAGTCCTTTTTTTGGATTTAAAATCAATGAATTTTAGGTTAATAAGATGATTTTAAAAAAGTTGATCTCATAGACTAAAATAAAAACTATCTTTTGAGTTAATGTAAATTTGACATTTATTTCAAATCTATTACTTTCATTTAAATTCTATTACTTTCATTTCAATTTTAAATATTAAAATACTTAATTTCCGTCTCCTTGATTAACCTTTCTTGCCAGTTAGAATTTTTAAAATAACTTGTTTGAGAAAATGTTCTTTAAACGAATTACATTTCTTAATGGTAATGGTCAAAACTTTCTGATTGATGGGCTGGGTGGTGGTTATCATACTTCACATATGATACATTTTGCAATAGATGATTAAATTATATATATATGAAAGATTTTATTTCGATTAATTTCATCCTTTTATATCTTTTAAATTTCTTAGCTATTAAGTTGAAACATTTGGAATTTGATTAAACCATGGAAATGTGACTGAATCAGTAAAGTTGAAGTTCTCCAATTTAAAACTTCTTGCTTTTGTTTGTTTGCTTGATTAGAATTTTAACGTAAATTTTAACAATTTTTCAGTCATATCGCTACGATGTCTGCAGTGAGGCAGTTTATAGTGATGTCTAGCACTGGGGCATCATGCCGCAGACATGTAGCATGATGTCCCACCCAGTCACATTATCCTGACACCAGGCCAATCAGTCCTAACACTAACCTCTTAATGCTGTGCATCAAGTGAGGCAGCTGTTAGTACCATTTTTGTAAGTCTTTGGTATGACTCAGCCGAGGATTGAACCCACGACCTCTTGCTTCTGGGGCGGACACTCTAACCACTAAGCCACCTGAGCGGTTCGAAAAACTTCTTGCAATGATGGTTATACATGGACTTTACATGAAATAAACTTAATTTTGCACTAACCTTTTTGTGCCTGACAATAAAACTGTAGCTAAAGTCTCTTTCTGCATAAAATGTTTTTCAATGAATTCATGATTGCACAAAATGGATTTTTAAAAAGAAACAACAGGATTATATGAAAGATAATTTGCCTAAAAAGTGTACATGAAAACATTACACTTAGTTATGTTGGTATAAATCTAATTTAGGGGAATGAATTGTTATGCAAACTAAAAATACCATTGCAAAAGAGATTAATTTATCAACAAGAGGCCTAAGTGGACCTGATATTGCTCACAAGACATACAATGGTCTGAAATGTAAATGAAGTACTGTAATAAAGTAGGTGCATTGAGTTGAATATCTTGTACAAAGCAGCAAAATAAATCATATATTTCATGCTATAAGAAAGGCCTTTGACAAATTCTGGGAATGATGAATAATTTAATAGGAATTGGTATTTGCAACTTTGAAGAAATATATGCCCAATGTATGATGATAGCTGCCATTTGGACAACCTTGGCTGTTTATTAAAAAAGGACAGACTGAGAATTTGCAAATATTTCTATTTTTACATTCCTAATTGTTTGATCAATCCTGCAGTCTTTCCAGTATTAGAAATATTGGAGATGGTCCAATAATATTACAGTTTATTTTTTGCAAAGAAATTTCTTTTGAACAAAATAAGTACTGCGACAAGACATGTGTGAGTCATATTTTGTCTCATGGAAATAACGGACATGATCCAAATGTGGAATCAGTTGTTGATTAATGGAATGGTTTTATAATTATCTTTCTAATGGGACTCAAAAAGACATCATAGAAGGTAGCTAGTGTCTCTGAAAGATCTATATTTGGATCACTATTCTGTTTCATGTATATTACGGATGTAATCCTAATGATACTTCATTGTGGATGGCTCAAGCTTGAATGAAGACCTACAGGAATCAATTTTTAGCTGATCATAATAAGAATCCTGTAAGCAAAACAAAATCAATTCAATGATAATAACCTACAAATTTCAAAAGAGCTTCATTTTCCATTTTTAATTAATGAATATGATTATTACATGTCAATTCAAATACTCAAACATACACATAAACAGGTCATAACTATAAAAGCATGGAAAAGGACATATATAGACCTTGATCTGCATGTGCATTCTGCAATGGCCTGTATGGGTCTACACAATGGCCTGTATGGGTCTACACAATGGCCTGTATGGGTCTACACAATGGCCTATATGGGTCTACACAATGGCCTGTATGGGTCTACACAATAGCCTGTATGGGTCTACACTGTTTACAGTTGACTTTGTTTCATACATAGAAAAGTATGTTACTAAATATGGAGGAGAGGATTTAGGATATTTTGAAACTCATCTGTGATTATAAATTCTATGGCTGAGCTCCTGGTCTGAAACTTTCTGCAAAATTAAATTGTATTCATTATGGAATACATATGCTGATGTAGAAATGCTTTCACCACTGACTTTTTGTTTACAGGTGAGTAAGATAGTTGTGTGCAATTGCTATCATTGACCTTATAAATAGTTAAACATGGTTCCCCTAGTTATGTTCATTTTTATATTCAACTATTCTCAATAAATGTTTTGGGTCAATGAATGTAATATTTTCAAATGTTTTTGAACAGAGTAGATAGTAATTATTGTTCTTTCATCAGAAGACATACAGAAAATATGGTTGGTGTATGATATTGATGTAATGTTTTTTATTCAGATAGATTTTGTAAAATCTGATCTAGTCTCATTGTAAATGAATGCCAATGAAAACCCTATGTGAGTATCACTTATTGTTCAGGAATAGTGATTCGATTTTCAAACTGGATTCTGTGGTGGCCATATTGGATATCTGATCTGTACCATTTTTGTTAAGAACCAACTAGACATGGAGTCTTGATATCAGATCTGTACCATTTTTGTTAAGAACCAACTAGACATCACATGGAGTCTTTCAGTAAATACGCTATGTTGATATGACTATCTATTCAGATGGGGTCAGTTTTCAAAATGGCCATTGTTGTGACCATACTGGCTGTCCAAGAAATCACCATTTTTAAAAAGAGCATGTGTTGAATGTGTACGTAAAATTGAAAGGGTATCACACAAGTCAAATGTAAATTTAAAAACATTATATGTGCATTACTATCAAGGATGAGATTAGAAAAAAATTTACACACAAGACACTGTGCCATTAAAAATAATTGCTAATACATTTAATCTGAGAGGACTTGATTGTACAAAATATATTAATAGGAAAATTATTTCAAAATATAATATCTTTGTTGCTAATGAATATTCCATTACAATTGTTTCACACCAAGATGATACTTGGCATGACCTGAAAATACACAATAACTCTTAGAGATTTGGCAATTTTTGTTTTTTCATAGAGAAAAAAAGCTTGTCTTCACTCCAGATGTTCACCTTTCAAAAAACTGCTAGCTCCACTTGGTCATTTTCCCTTCATGGACTTCAGAGGTTAATTGTAAAAAAGAGCTGATAACTTTTTTTTCTTCACATTTTTTATATTTGGTACCGTAATTCATTCATTGCACTTTCAGACGATGGTATTGTCTATTTGGGCAAAATTCATTTTCCCTCAAGATAATGTACTTTAGACTAATTCAGGTGATTTTTTAGCATAAGGGAGCTGTGGCTCAGAGTGAGTCGTTTTAGTTAGCTTAGCAGTGTGCTTAGATCATGTACAATTTTCCTAAGTACAATATCCAAAAAAATGTCAGCTACATTATATCAAAGTAGGATAGAGGGATGCCAACATTCTCTCCACCGGGCATGTTTCAAATGCATACAACTTCACCTTACAATTATGTCATTTCTATCAAAGTATATTATTATGTTATTTCTATCAAAGTATACAATTATGTCATTTCTATCAAAGTATACAATTATGTCATTTCTATCAAAAGTATACAATTATGTAATTTCTATCAAAGTATACAATTATGTCATTTCTATCAAAGTATACAATTATGTCATTTCTATCAAAGTATACAATTATGTCATTTCTATCAAAGTATACAATTATGTCATTTCTATCAAAGTATACAATTATGTCATTTCTATCAAAGTATACAATTATGTCATTTCTATCAAAGTACATAATAACTGATGAGTGCCACTTTGTGTATACTTTCTATGATGTCATATTTTATGTGATTTCTATGTCATATTTCATGTAATTTGTATGACATTGTATTTATGTAATTTCTACAATGTCCTATTTTATGTGATTTCTATGGTATCATATTTATGTAATTTCTATTATGTCATGTTTTATGTACTTTCTATGATGCCATATTTTCTATAATTTCTATGATGTCAATTTCATGTGATTTCTATGTCATATTTTATGTAGTTTTCTATGATGTCATTTTTTTATGTAAATTGTATGACATATTTTACATAATTTATTTCTATGATGTCATATTTTATGTGATTTCTATGTCATATTTCATGTAATTTGTATGACATTGTATTTATGTAATTTCTACAATGTCCTATTTATGTAAATTTTATAATGTCATATTATTTGCAATTCTATGCCATATTTTATGTAATTTATTGGATATCCTTTTTATGTAGTCATATTTATGTAATTTCTATAATGACCTATTTTATGTGATTTCTATGTCCTATTTTATGTAATTTCTATGATGTCATATTTATGTAATTTCTATAATGTCCTATTTTATGTGATTTCAATGGTATCATATTTATGTAATTTCTATGATGTCATATTTATGTAATTTCTACAATGTCCTATTTTATGTGATTTCTATGGTATCATATTTATGTAATTTCTATTATGTCATGTTTTATGTACTTTCTATGATGCTATATTTTCTAAAATTTCTATGATGTCAATTTCATGTGATTTCTATGTCATATTTTATGTAGTTTTCTATGATGTCATTTTTTATGTAAATTGTATGACATATTTTACATAATTTATTTCTATGATGTCATATTTTATGTGATTTCTATGTCATATTTCATGTAATTTGTATGACATTGTATTTATGTAATTTCTACAATGTCCTATTTATGTAAATTTTATAATGTCATATTATTTGCAATTCTATGCCATATTTTATGTAATTTATTGGATATCCTTTTTATGTAGTCATATTTATGTAATTTCTATATTGACCTATTTTATGTGATTTCTATGTCCTATTTTATGTAATTTCTATGATGTCATATTTATGTAATTTCTATAATGTCCTATTTTATGTGATTTCAATGGTATCATATTTATGTAATTTCTATGATGTCATATTTATGTAATTTCTATAATGTCCTATTTTATGTGATTTCTATGGTATCATATTTATGTAATTTCTATTATGTCATGTTTTATGTACTTTCTATGATGCCATATTTTCTATAATTTCTATGATGTCAATTTCATGTGATTTCTATGTCATATTTTATGCAATTTCTATGTAATATTTCATGAAATTTGTATGATGTATTTTACATAATTTATTTCTATGATGTCATTTTTTATGTGATTTCTATGTCATATTTCATGTAATTTGTATGACATTGTATTTATGCAATTTCTACAATGTCATATTTATATAAATTTTTATAGTCATATTTTATGCAATTCTATGCCATATTTTATGTAATTTATTGGATATCCTTTTTATGTAGTCATATTTATGTAAATTCTATAATGTCCTACTTTATGTGATTTCTATGTCATATATTATGTAGTTTCTATGATGTCATATTTTATGTGATTTCTATGGTATCATATTTATGTAATTTCTATGATGTCATGTTTTTTATGTACTTTCTATAATGCCATATTTTCTATAATTTCTGAACCACTCCGGTGGCCTAGTGGTTAGAGTGTCTGCCCCGGAAGCAGGAGGTCGTCGGTTTGATCTCCGGCCGAGTCATACCAAAGACTTACAAAAATGGTACTAACAGCTGCCTCGCTTGACGCTCAGCATAAAGAGGTTAGTGTTAGGACTGGTCGGCCTGGTGTCAGGATAATGTGACTGGGTGAGACATCATGCTACATATCTGCGGCATGATGTCTCAGTGCTAGACATCACTATAAACTGCCTCACTGCAGACATCGTAGCGATATGACTGAAAAATTGTGAAAGCTACGTTAAAAATTCTAATCAAACAAACAAACAATCTATAATTTCTATGATGTCAATTTCATGTGATTTCTATGTCATATTTTATGTAGTTTTCTATTTTCTATGATGTCATTTTTTATGTAATTTGTATGACGTATTTTACATAATTTATTTCTATGATGTCATTTTTTATGTAATTTGTATGACGTATTTTACATAATTTATTTCTATGATGTCATTTTTTATGTAATTTGTATGACGTATTTTACATAATTTATTTCTATGTCATTTTTTATGTAATTTGTATGACGTATTTTACATAATTTATTTCTATGATGTCATTTTTTATGTGATTTCTATGTCATATTTCATGTAATTAATTTGTTGACATTTGTAAACAAATATTATTTCAACCAAATAGTACTTAGTATCTTAGTACTAAAGGTTAACTTTTAAAATTTGTTTCGGATGATCAAAGTAAGTGACAAGGTACATAATGTTATTTCCGTTTAAAGCATTCAAAGTTGATCAGGTCAGAAAATTTTCCATACACATATTTTATAAAATCAGACACCCAACCCAGGATTTTTGCTACTAAGTGTTTGCAACTAAATAAACTAGAGGTGAGCCATGTAATTAAGCTTATCAAATTTTGTATTTGCACATCCTGTGCAGATTTCTGTCCATCCTGTTTTTCTTGTCACAAATTTTATTTAGTATGGCTTCAGACTTGCTACATATATTTTGAAATGCACTCATTTTGCAGGTACATGTATGTTGTGAGTTTTTAGGTCTACTAAAACAGAACTCATTGCCCTACATAATCAGAAAATTGTAGATTGCGTTATGTTGCACATGCATGCACTGCACCTTCAGCATGTGTATACATGTATAAATAACTTGACAGCCTAATCTCTAGCTCATATTCATGTATAGAACAAATAAATACACCCCCCATCCCACCCCGGGCATCCTAATCTCTGTCTCATGCTCATGCTGTTACAGCTTAAACTTCTCAAACAGAAAGGAGAATTTAAAAATGATGTGTGTGTGTGTGTGTGTGTGTAATGACAACAATGACCTTAGTGGTGCTATCACAAAATGACAATGGTTAGCATTTTCTGCTTTGGCATCTTCAATTATGCAGTTTCTTGTGGTTTCAAGGATTTTTACAAATATAGTGTGTGAG
The DNA here is from genome assembly GCA_030141615.1 of Unio pictorum. Taxonomy (NCBI): domain Eukaryota; kingdom Metazoa; phylum Mollusca; class Bivalvia; order Unionida; family Unionidae; genus Unio; species Unio pictorum. The sequence goes on along the minus strand of JARLTB010000101.1, from coordinate 12,657,891 downwards.
GGCTTCCAATATAAATTAATGAAAAAACATAGTCTACAGAACATTACAACTGATTAATTTATGTAGTACAATTAATGACATCTATTTTGCTGTACTCTTGTGTCTTATTAATGACCACTAGATCTTATTTGATTTGCTTCTTAAACACTAATTATAGAAAAAAGATGTCCCTGTTTTGCAACAACCATCAAGCAAAATTAAAACAACATGGATAAAGAAAGTAATCATGTAACTCAAGGGCTGAACAATTTGCCATTTCTAATTGAAGACAGGCAATAAACATGAAACCAGAGAAGTGATTAAGACAGCTTCAAGTTTTTCTGTTCTCTTTGATGAAAAGAACTAGGGCTTAAATATTCACTCATGCTAGAGCATTCACAGAAAACTGATTGTTACAAGAGAGTTCTTTTAATTTAAAAGTGAAAAGCCTGCAGAAAATTAACTAGATTGCAAAGAAAATCCAAAGGTTATTTCTGTATATGTAATTTATTAGCTGCAAAAGAAAATAGATTATGTATATGACTAATGCAGGTATTATTAGCAATTGATAAATGCCCATGATTTTGTGGTGTCAGAAAAAGATTTAAAAAATAAATCATTCAGAGTGTATCAGTCTATATATTACAACCTCACAAGACATGCAATTGCTACAATCTAACCTGACAAAAGTTTAAATTGTGCACTCTGGGCATCCACCATATGGTAGCTAAAATGTAATTTGAAATTACAGTAGTTTAGCTTGTTCTTAGAATTTGCAATTTTTTTTACAAGTAATCGAACTGTATCAATCATCTGTTAGTATTCTCTCATGTAACAGATGTATGAGATTCTCATACAAGGCCACAATTCTGTTAACTTTTTTGACTGACCAGTGAAATTGCCACTTTACAATTATGAAAGTGAAAAACTTCATACAGGACATAATGTTTCAAGTTATACCTCAGCCCAACATAAAATACAATGCGTTATCTCAGAGCTACTTAAAAATTTCCAGAATTCAAATGGTAACAAGAACATGGGCTTGTACCAATTCCTAAGAAATCCACTTATTTTCAGTGGATCTAAATTTTAATAAGATTTGCCATGTCCCCAAAACACCTTTGAAATGTAAAAGGAAGGCCTAGTCAATTTGTTATATGAGAATACCTTATGACTGTCAGATGGGCCTGTCGACTGCAGGGACAAACTTAGCGACCTAATCATGTTTTGTATCTTATATGTTTTCAGCATGTTTTTATGTTTTCCAATTTCATTGTTTTTGTCATTTGTTGTTCTGTAGTGTATTCATATCATTATTGATGGTGTAAAGCGCTTAGAGCTTCAAAAGATTAGACGCTATACAAAGTCCTCATTATTATTATTATTATTATTATTATTATTATTATTATTATTATTATTATTATTATTATATGAGAAATACTTCATGGACTTTTCACATTAGAAATACTAAAGGACATAACTGAGCCTGTCATATTAGAAATACCCCATGGACTTTTCACAATACTGAAGGACATAACTGGGCCTGTCACATTAGAAATTACTGAATATTTGCTTCCATAATCCTACCCATTTAGGTCCTTCTGCCAAGATTTCTCTTAAATGTAAACAAATCCATCAATACCTTTATAATGCTTACAATGTACACCAGTGGTGGATTTAGATGGAGTTTAGAGTTTGAAATCTTTTCTTGTCCAATTAAGTTAATATGAGGGTTTTCATTGTGGAAAGAACTACTGTACATCACAATACAATCACACACTAGATTGAAAATATACATTACTTACCAATTATAATGCTGCCCTTGCAAGTCATAGAGTAACAACCCTACAGTGAGATCACCTTATATTGAAGCACATGATATATATATATATATATATATATATATATATATATATATATATATATATATATATATATATATATATATATATATATATATATATATATATATATATATAATTGCTACTAATTAACTAATTAGCAGAATGGAATTCATATCTTCACTATATAACATATACCATATTATAATGAATCTAGCCTTACAATGAGGGAGTTCAGAATAGGGAATTAAGAATACAGGTGATAAATGGTACTTATAATGTCAAACACCATGTCAACTGTCAAATATTACCATACTGTCAAACATTACCATATTGTCAAATATTACCATAGTGTCAGATATTACCATACTGTCAAATATTACCACACCACCAAGTATTACCATACTGTCAAACATTACCACACTGTCAGATATTACCATACAATCAATTATTACCATACTGTCAAATATTACCATACTGTCAAATTTAACAGTCTGATTAGAAAATGTCAGTTTTATTGTTTTTATTAATTTGAGCAAAAATCTCCACATAAATCAACATAACTCAGGAAAGGTGAAAAATGACCAATCCTAATGCCTTGATACATGTACATGAAAGTCCTAATTTTTTAAGTGAAAAAAATGGAAACATTAATTTAAGGCAGGGACAATACTAGGGCATGATTAAGGTGAAAAAGTTGCATTTATAATTACACCTGGCATTAGCAGAAAAGTAAAGTTCATGTTAGTAAGTATTACCAAATGTAGGCTCTGTGTATGTGAGAAAGAACTCAAATGAGAGTTGAGGAAGCCATAGTGTTGGTTTGATTAAGCCAGCAGTGCTTGTCACAACTAATGATTAGTAATTATCAAATTGGGGTTGTAGTCGTGCAATCCTACTTACGCTAAACCGATCCAAGTAACTGACCTGATGCTACAATAAAAATGCAACAATTTTTTTTAAAACCTAAAAGAATGGTAAGCACATAAATATTCCATGGCTTCTCCCACCTACCCACCCCTCTGCCCCATTCTATTGATAAGAAATTAGTAACAAATGTTCATAACTCTTAATGAAGAAAAACAATCAGTAAAATAAAAGACTGGTGAACATTCTGTGTACCACAAAATATTCTGTACAGATGTATATCTGAACATGCTACCATAGGAACCACAGTTTACCACAATTATATAATGGCCCAACCATTTCATGTTCTGATACATGGCCCTGATGCTATTTTAAAGAAAATTCCCATCTGTTGCTTGCAGGACAAATATCTTTCTCTGAGTTATAACAAAATAACACCATGTTTTATCTATTATATTATTATTGGAAAACATTTTGTTTTACAATTTACAAGCTATGCTACTGATACATTAGGTAAAACATTTATCAGAGATGGACAGTAGACATAAAACACTGCTTCAATAAATAAGAAGATATTTAGTGAAATCTTAGGTTATTACATAAAATTCAAAAAGAAAGGAACTGGTCCCCTGAAACTCTTAGGATGATTCTTAGTCTTAGGTATTACATGTACTTAACTTGTTAACATATTCTAGTAAATAGCAAAAACAAATGACAGTTTTGTCTTTAATCATAAAATAATTTTGATTTCAAACAATATCTTTCACAAATTCCATTCTTCTGTCATGCATGCACAAGTTCATCATGTGAGTAAAGAATCATGAATATAATTATATCTCTAATATTGAAAACTAATTTATGACAAATAAAAATAATTTGCTAAATTATTTTGTCATGTAAAACAAATATACTTTGGAATTTCCATCCCCTACAAAATTATCATAAATAATTCATGAACTGTTCTTGAATGGTTCATGAACCTGCTTAAAAGTTCATCAAAGATTGATGAACTATTCATAAATGTCCATGAACTGAAAATGCTAAGTTCATGAATAGTTCATGAACCTTTTGATGTACTTTCATGAATGCTCATGAACCATTCAAGCCAGTTCATGATCATTTCATAGAGGTTATGAATCCATGAACTGTTAAAAAACTAACACTTCACAAACTGTTCTTGAATCCTTAATCTGCAAACTTCATCCTCTAATAATTTTACTTTTCTGCTGTCTGATCTTTTTTGTCATCATCATCAAGAGTTTCTATAACTAAGTGTGGTTATTGAGGCACTGTGCTGCTGAGCATCTGACCAGTTCTCTCCACTTGTCTCAATCATGTGCCAAAGCATATGTCTCCGCAAAACTTTTCCTGGTCCATTCAGTGATGTTGTCAGTCCAATTTTTTCTCTGTCTACCTCTCCTTCTCCCATCCTGGACAATGCCCTACAGGACTGTTGTGGATAGACTGTTGGCTCTAGTGACATGGCCATACCATTTCAGCTTTCTCTTTTTGATGGTGGTGAGGATGTCTTCATATTGGCCTACTTGACACCCGATGGTGTTATGCACTTCTTCATTTGTGATGTGGTCCATGTAAGAGAAGCCAAGGATCGTTTTGTAGCATCTCATTTCATTTGCCTGGATTCTTCATTGTAATTTTGCTGTCAGGGTCCAGGCCTCACAAGATGACTGAGATGACTAGTGCTCTCAATGGTCTGATTTTAGTTTTCAGACAGATGTTCTTGTCTCTCCAGATGGGTTTTAGCTGTCATAGTTGCTGTTGTTTGTGATGCTCGTGAAATTTCTGCACTCAATCACTCTTCGGTTATTATGGAGCCAAGATTAATTAACTGGCTCAATGTTTCCAGTTCCTGTCCTCTGACTTTAATCTTAGCTGAGATTTGTTTGCCACTATTTGTCATCAACTTTATCTTCTCAGTGCTTAACTCCATGTCAAATCTTGAAGAGGTTTCACCCATGTTCTTCACTAAGGTGACAAGCTCATCTTCACTGCCTGCCAGCCCATCAATGTCATCTGCAAAGTGGAGGTTGGTGATGTTACACCCCCCAATGCCAACTGTCCCAAAGTGGTTTTCCAGGGCTTCAGTCATGTTGCGCTCTAAATAGATGTTGAAAAGAATCGGTGACAAGAGACAGCCTTGCCGTACTCTGCCTGTTTTCTGGAACCAGTCCCCCACATAACCTTGGGCAATTACTGCACTGCAAGCCTTGGCATATAGCTGCTTGATGGTATTGGTCAACTTTTGACCCATGTTGTACTTCTTCATTGTGTCCCACAATGCCTCATGCCACACTCTGTCGAAAGTCTTTTTGAAATCTATGAACACATGATAGATGTCTAGTTGATGTTGTAAGTACTTTTCACACAGAACCCTAAGATTGAATATTTGTTCTGTTGTGCATCTTCCACTCTGGAAAATGTCCTGTTCTTCTGTGATTATTTCTTCTGCTTGTGGGTTTAGTCTGTTCAAGATGATCTTCAGCATCACCTTATTAGCATGGCTGATCAAACTGATATTTCTGTAATTTTTGGTACAGCTGGAGATTGCCTTTTTCTTGGGAGAGTTATAATCATTGTCTGGGTCCACTGTGTTGGTCATTCACCTTTCTGTCAGATCTTGTTGCAGATTTTTGTTAGTAGCTCTATCACTGATCCCCCCATTCCTGATAAGTTCAGCTGGGATGTTGTCTACTTCAGCTGTCTTCCCATTCTTCAGTGCTCTTATTGCTGACTCCAACTCTTCTTTGAGAATGCAGAAATCATCATCATTTGAAGAGTTTGGAACTTCATGCACCTCTGGGTCTTCTGTGGACTGATGGTTGTAGAGTTCTTTGCAATTCTCAGTCCATCTTTCTACAATGTCACTTGAATCTGTGAGGCATTTTCCATTTTTGTCTTGAATGGTACTGACTCTTGGTTGCTTCTTTCTTTATTTTTGTACCCCACTTTATTTACTGGAATAATTATATATATATTCAAATTTTTTCATCACTTCTATTGATAAAAACATCAGTCTTGAGTGGTATAGGTTTTTAGTATGTCACAAATGTCACAAATGCATCCACTCTGACTCCGCATGTTGTGACTATAGTTGCTTCTGGTTTTATCCCATTGTTATTTGCACCTGTAAGGTATACAATTTGAAACATTAACTATTTTACAGACTCACATTAGGAACAATAAATAACACAAATCAAACTTGTGAAGGAAGAGATCTCCAAAACAATATACTATCAAACAAATCTGAAATTGAATTAATAATAATAATAATAATAATAATAATAATAATAATAATAATAATAATGGGGACTTTGTATAGCATATAATCTTTAGAAGTGCTAAGTGCATTACAATATCTATAATGATATGATTACTAAAAACAAAAACAAAAACAAAAACAAAATCAAATACCATGAAATTAGAAAACATAAAATGCTGAAACAGTCAATCCAGAAAAATGGGCACTATTAGAATTAAAAACATGGAAAAAAATTAAGTATCTAATTTCTTTAAACTGTTAGTACTGTTTGCATGTAGACTATCTACAGTATACAGTTTCAGATTTTCACACACACAATTGTAATAGTTTTGAAATTATACTATGTTAAACTTGGGTACCCATTTTTTACGTTACGGAAGTTAGAGTATGCCTTTTACTAGTGTCTAAAAAATTTCTGACTTTGGAAATTCATTTAATTTGCAGTATAAGAACTATGGGAAGTATCAATGATTGATGAGATATTAGATTACAAGATACTAATTGGTTGTTTGCATCAACAACAGGCATAAACATTGAATAATTAGGAATAAAACAAAAAAAATTTAATGAACGAACATCATACAACACAACGAAACAGCAATCATAATTAATCAACCATTTTCAATCAAAAAAAAGCTTTTACTATGTCTAGTGAAGCTTGTGCAGAGAAAAAAAAACTATAAGAGAACCACGAATTAGAATTTTACAACATTTTGTATGTGCTCACATTTTGTTACGGAAGTTAGAAATTTATTGCTAATATAGAATCTTTAACAATGTTTTAACTTGTCAAAATTTCAACATAATGTGAGTTAAAAGTTTTGGAATTTGCATTTTTAACCTTTCAGAATAATTTGTACATCTGAAAAAATAATATTTCCTAAAACCACATATAAAGAAAAAAAAATCACATTTTTAGTCTAGATCTAATTGTCATCTTCAAATTGCTAATTTTTGCACCAAATTAGGTTTTTATCAGTTGAAGAAATATGTGTACTATCTTTTTACATCCATAAATACTAAAAATAAAAAATAAAAATAAAAATTAATTTGCTTTTACATAAGATATTCATTTTGTTACGGAGATCAGAAAAAGTCTTTAGATAAATGTACATTTTTTTTCTTCTGTAAATGCAGTAACCGAATTCAGTCGCCTTTTGTCTCTGATCAATCGGAGTGTTTAAATTAAACACTTATGTACATTATAACTTTTTTCTTAACCGTTTCATCCGGATTCTTTGAGCATCTGACTAGAAGACTTATCAAGGCTCTCAATTTAAGAGCCAGATTCTGATGTCTAGAACATAAGCATGTTTGACGGGAAGCAAAATTGGCTAGCACAATGTGTGTTGGTCTCATTGAATGGAAAAGAGATTTTGAAATTTTCAGTTCCAGATTTTCAAATCTAAACTTCTGGAACAGATTCTTCATATAGTCTGACAGAACATGTTTTGGATGTTATGGATGTCAGAGGTTACGGGTGTCAGAAAAACTAATTATGTTTTAAAAAAAAATAAGATGAATCAGGATTTGTACAGAATAAATAAGTAGTTTTATTCTATTGAGTCCCCAATTAAAATGAATGATCTCCATTCATTCTTGCATTTTCCTATTTTTAAAAAAAATGTGTTATGGAGATCAGAGCCTTAAATGTGACATTCAAAATATATTAATGTTTTGACTTGTAGTTTTGAAATCGACCTCTATCATTATTAATTTAAAATAAGTTCATATTCTTTTACCAATTTCAACTTATAAACGAGAGTATTACCTTCAGATTTTCGTTAATAAAGGCTTTTCGTGGTGGTCTAGATTCTTGTTACGGATGTTGTATACAGTTTGGCGACAACAGTTTAAAATCTAACACAAAGATATATTCTTGTTGATCTGTAACTTTTATCGCAAAAATCTTCCAAATTTCATATTAAAACTCTGCTTATTCCGCGAGCGTTTTTTCTGTTATTTGCAATGCGACACAGAACAATTGCATTTTCCGGTACATTTCCGGCACCAGTAAGAAAAAATGTCTATAAAGAAATGATAGGTTCTTTATTTCTCTTCTTAGGATTATATTTAAAACAATAAAAACATAAAAACATTGTATTAAAGTATTGTAATTGCACAATCAGCAAGCGACATTTAGACGAATTTGAATGAAAAAAGAAGGCCGTTTTTCTGGAATGACTGTGAAAATATTTTAGGGAGGAAACATTATTAGAGCTTTAAGTTTGTTCTTGCAGTCACAAAAGGTGAATTCTAAGAGCACTCTTGAAAGGGATGACTGTGTTTTTGTGTCTTATTTCAATGAGCAATTCATTCTACATTTCTGGCCCCTGGTATGCAAATGATTATTGTCCATATGACTTCATTTTCATTGTGGGAATAATGAATATATGATTGTCAGAAGAGGAATATAAGTATCTTGCTGCTGTGTACACATGGGTGAGGCCAGACTGGTATGCTGGACTGGTCTGGTGTCTGTCAGTGAAACACAGCACAGATTAAAAAATTGTATTTGATTCTGGATTGAATGGATAGCCAGTGTATGGTACAGAGCAGCGTGGAGGTGTGCTCTGATCTAAAGATGATCCGAGCAGCTCTGGTTTGAACTTTTTGAAGTTTCTAGATATTGAGATACACCTGACACAATTGAGTTACAGTAGTCTAGTCTTCACAGTACTAATGAATACACAAGTGATTAATGGTGGAATCAACTAAAAGATATTTGCGAATGGAGCTAATGCATCTCAGCTCAAGATATGCAGCCTTGCATATGTTCATGACATGTTGGTTAGGTTTTATACTGACTGTGTGAATTTAATATTGGTGTTGCTGATATTTATTGTTTGAGGTAAAGGATGTGAATGAGAAAGTCTTTGCGTTGTGATCAGAATGGCCTCAGTTTTATCATCATTCATTTGCAGCTTGTTACATGTCATCCATGATTTCACATTAGAAATGCACCTCTCTAGTCCATGGATGGTAGCATCAACTTCAGTTGGGTGGCTAGACTTGTATATTTGGGTGTCATCAGCATACAATTGGTGATACACTGGGTGATGATCTATGACACTTGAGAGCGGCTGAGTATATATAATGAAGAGAACAGGCCCAATAACAGACCCCTGTAGAACACCACACCATAAATCAACTGGGCTGAAGTGTATTCCATTTGCATATATAAGTTGTGTTCTGTTGACTAAGTAGGACTTGAACCACAGTAAGGCTGTATTGTGAATGCCAAATACATTCTGGAGACAGTGACGTAATATATAATGGTCTATTGTGTCAAATGCTGCAGACAAATCAATCAGGGTGAGGACTATAATCTTTCCATTATCCAAAGCAGAGAGAATGTCATTAACTACTTTCAGAAGAGTAGTTTCAGTACTATGGCAGGGCAATATGCAGACTGCACATTGCTAAAAAGACTGTTTGAATTCAAATGAGAAACAAGTTGGGTTAGAACAACTTTTTCTAAGATGTTTATATGAACGGGATATAGAAACTGGGAGGTAGTTCCTTAAATTATTATGGTCCAGTGTTGGTTTCTTTAGCAGTGGCTTTATGATGGCAGTTTAGAAAAATGATGGGAATTCCCCTGATGAGAGAAAGGTATTGTGCACAAGCACTCAAGCAGCAGTGATGTTGGAATTGGATCAAGTTCACATGACTTCATCATGATTGTCCGTACTAAATCCATAGAGACAGGTTCAAATGCTCCTAATTGTTGTCATGAATTTCTGTATCCAAACTGTATGGTGATGACATGAATTAAAATTGTGTTGTCAAGCAAATCTCTAATGATTTGTATTTTGTCACAGAAGAAATTTGCAAATAGGTTTGGAAGGTCTACTGGAGAGAAGGTAGTTGGAAGTGATGTACATTTGTTCCTTGACATTATTAGTTTGTTATCTCGAAGAGCTCTTTGCAGCTGGATTTCTTCATGATCTTAGTATTGTAGTGGGATAATTTGGTTAAATGGACTATGTGATGTTCATCTTAGCGGCTTCATAGATTTGTTTATGAATAGTGAGTTTGGTGGAAAGCCAAAGCCTCTCTGCTTTACAGTGGTCTCTTTTAGCAATGCAAAGCTGGTCCCTAACACTGCTATACTACAGAGAACACCTTTGAACTGATACTCTGCACTTGGTGGCTGGGGCATGTTTTTCAAGCACTGAAGACAGGCAGTTATCAAATTGTTCTGCTGTAGGAGGTAAGAAAGTTGTTAGTTTTGTTTGGACGTCATACATTAGTTTGGTTCTATTTATCATACAGAGGTTTCTCTTAGCTAAGCAAATAAAGGTGGAGGGTTAGGGGCTGATAGTCTAGATGGCATATAATGCAGAGATGATATGATGCAAGTTCGTGGAATACAAGGTTGAAGCACAGAATATTCTCATCAGGTCTATGAAGAATCCAGTCAGAAGTGTGATGATCATTATGGGTGGGTTGGTTAACTGACTTCGCACTTATCTTAATAGATAATAAAAAAAAGCATTCAACCACATTGAAATAAAGTACATTCTTACCATATTAAAAATGTTTGGTTTCGGAAACATCTTCCATGCATTGGTTCAGACCACATATAACATTCACTCTATTATACAAATCATCAAGGCAATAACCTAAACCCTTCCCCATACAGAGGTCAGTGCAATAATGATGTCCACTCTCAATGCTCCTGTATGTACTATGCATCAAAAACTTACACAAAAAATACAATGCAATGAAAGAATAACTGGCATAAAAATCCTGAACATGAAGGAAGAGTGCAAAATTTTCCAACATGCTGAAGATTGTTCACACTTTATAATGAATCAACAATTATACCAATACCTAATTGAGTAATATAATCTATTTGTTTCAGGATCTAAAATCAACCATGATAAGACTATTCTATTAATATAATACATATATACATGTGGAGCACATGCCAGATGAACCAACTGGAAAATATCCACATTGCCAAAACCTTTTCTACAACTCAAGCACAAATTTAATGTCACTGACTTTGAATGTATATGCATAAATAAACTCGATTCCAAAATTATCCATTTCTTTGGATTGGAAAAATAAAAAATAAAATACTGATATACATCCTATAACAGAAAAACTAAAAACAAGGCAGTCTAGATGTACTCACTCTAAGAACCAAACAAGTAACAAACTATCTGGAAAGAATAAAAACATTTTCCCCCACCCCACCTTTTTACAACTGGCAAGGCCTATATCTATAATGGTTTGGCTTCATGCTACAAAAAAACCTGAGATATATCAAGACAACAGCATCATGAAAATCCTTGTACCACCCAACATAGTCTATCAAAACAATAGCATCATGAAAATCATTGTACCACCCAACATAGTCTATTAAAACAACAGCATCATGAAAATCCTTGCACCACCCAAAACAGTCTATCAAAACAACAGCATCATGAAAATCCTTGTACCATCCAACATACATATTAGTCTACAGAGCCACAAATGCAATCAAATTATATCACCACAGAAAGAAATTTGGGCAACACAAAATAAAAATGAAATTTATCAACATTTAAATATTACCACAACTACAAAAAAAAAAATAGAAGAAAATTTTCCTGTCCTATTTAGTATGGGACATAATCTGGAAAAATTGGTCATTTAGATCAAAGACACAAACATACAATCTAAAATGTTATAGTACCTTCATGATGCATGGTGGACACAAGAAAAAGCTTATCAGCAAAAACTCATAAAGTCCATCCCACCATGCCCAATCTGCAGACAACAATGCTGACACTAAAACACACATTATACTAGAATTACAGGGTTTATCTGCACAATGAAATGAAGGAAATTGAATAACCAAACAATTAGAGTGATTTGACATCAACCACCTGTTATATACTAATCAAATAAATGAGACAAAACTATATCAAGATGTGATCAAATTTATAATTAACACTTTAGAAACCAGAAAACAACCAGAAAACAAAATGTTTACTATGTTCAAATCATAGATTGATTTTCTATATAGCTTTGCAGCGAGATATTTATTTCACACTACACCCAACCCCCAATTCTAACAACATGTTTTTACAAACATTGGTTTATCACTCACTATAAGCATAGTGAAATTGTCTCTACCACAATATCAAATATTTTTCTCCTATTCTCACTCATTTTGCTCTACATAAACAATAAAACTCTAAAACCAACAAGTGATGACAGATATTAAACGGGGGGGGGGGGGGGGGGGGGGGGGGGGGAACACATGCTCCCAATACCACTCTAACAAAGTAGACCCCTCCAATTCACCATCCCACCATCATGAGATAACACTGAAAACTAACACAGGGGCATATGTCCTAAGGTGTACAAGCAAAACACCCTCCTATAATACAAGCCCCCCAACACACAATCACACACTATGAACAATGCACACAATGTGAACATACTAGATCCATTATGATAGAATTGGAAAAGCCTCACAGGTCCTAATAAAAATGTCCCAAGATCTATCTATTTCTTAATGTAATAAATATCAAATACAGAGCCCATTATAAATGATACTTAAGCATAAACATGGACTCAAAAGAGAGGATATCAATATGAGTGCTGTAAATAACCTACAATTACAATTTAGTCTTTCTCTTCCAAAATTATTCTTTAATGCCACGACAGCTGCAGGTCTCTGAAAGTGGCACTAAACCCCCACAAAGGCACTCTAATGAGAGTACCATGCAGCCTCCTGCACCTGTTTATAGAATTTACTTCATAAAACAAAGTATGCTATACTAAATACATGAAGACTACATAGGAAATTAACATTGAACCCCCACCCCCAATGGCCTGGAAAGTCAACTTAAGTCAAGCCAGATGAAAGATCATCATGGAGACACAGAATGCCCATAAATGGCAGTCACCTCGGCTACCACTATAACTTATAACACAACCTAGCTAAATGATACACAGCTTCATGGCTATTATAATGATACTTAAGCACAAATGTGCACTCAAATGAGCAGGCATCAGAAAGAGCTCTGTTACTGGACAATAAATTAAAAGATAATAATTAACTGCTAGAATAAATACAGTAATAAATTTAGTACCACACCCAAATGTATTAAACAAAACATCACATGTATTACACAAAAGGCAATTAATTAGAATGCATATTAGCAGAAGCAGGGTTCCACTAGTGCTAATTAGTTAAACCTCCACAGGGGTACTCTGATAAGAATACTTACAGCTGCACATTTTTGGCCACCCTCAGTACATTACACATACATGTATTATACATTGTCTGACTAATTCCTTCACTTTCTTCAGTGATTTCAATATGGACACTCCGGCTTACAGAGGCCAGCATCCTAGTTAACAACTACCGGCTACCCTGTGGGGTCAAAAGGACTCCATCATTGCCCATATACGCACCTCAAAATACTTGAATATTGCAAAACAGGAAATATCTGCTGTGAGCAAACACGTGTGCCAACTCTTAATTCACCTGTTATGCTGCCCGGGAGTACTGGCACTGGCTCATCCCCCTGTAGCAAAACCGGGGCAACATAATACAAATAATAATAATAATAATAATAATAATAATAATAATAACAAAAATAATAATAATGAGGATTTTGTATACCGCCTAATCTTAAGAAGCTCTAAGTGCTTTACAATCCTATAATGATATGACTACAAAAATTAAAAATACAAAACATCATTAAATTAGAAAACATAAAAAATGCTGAAAATATTTAAGATAGGAAACATTATTAGGTCTTTAAGTTTGGAACATATGCAAACAGCTGACATTCCTGCATGAACAACAACATATCACACAGGTGAATTAGCCAATTTACAATGTCACATGGAGGAAATAATCCAATGTCATTTTCTCCAAGAACAAGGATAATAATTTCAGGAATCAGGTCCAAAGCAGGCATACAGTTCAGGAAACTATCTACATGAGCAGCTGGGTGCCCATCAAAGGACAAAGTCATATTTGGAGGCTCATGGCACAATGGAGGAAGACTTTGGATGCATTTGCAGGGGGGAAAGGAGGCTCAGCTGCTAGAATCTTGTATGTATCTTAACCAATCATATCATGTCTTTCACAGTACAGTCATCCAATCAGGATAATCGTTGTTTACATATTTCGTTTTTTACAGCAAATTGGCAACCAGTGACTAATAGAATATGCAGTTTATGAAGGTAATGAACAAAAACATTAGAACAATGTCATTGAAAGCATTATTTTAGGAAATAAATTTTGTTCATGCTGGCCAGAAACTACTCAGGTTAAATGCACAGTTGTTGAATAAAAGATCTCTATGAACATTTATACAGTATCATATCATTTCTTTTAAAATATTTACTTTTATTTACATTTCACTAATACATGTATTGTGAGAAGTTTGTATGATGAATTTTCATGAACATTTTATGAATATAATGATATAAAAATTTCATTTACATTTTGAAATAGTTTCTTGGTGGTGCATCAAAGTACTTAAATTGATCATGAACCAAGTTCATGACATTTCAGGACTTAAAAGATGTTACAATAGTTCATAAAACTTCATCAGTGTGTTCATGAACTTCAAGTACATGATTCATCAAAATTCTTGAAGTGTTCATGTATTAGTTGAGGAACTTTCATGAATATTTGTTCATGAACTCAAATAATGAACTGATCATGAACATTTCAAGAACAACAGTTCATGATTGTTCATGAAGTCATGAATTTATTTTTGTAGGGGATGTATCCAGATGGAAACAACTGAATTATAGGTACAATGAAGACATACCATAGAATGTATCACCAGAAAATCTACCATGGTACATCATTATGACGGTAATAACATGTACCTCTAGTCAACAAGATAACTGATGATGATGTTCATAACACATTTCAAGTTTCACAGCTTTCCCAAAACAAAACAAAAGGCAAAATTGTAAGAAACAAAATGACAACTGTGGGCAGATGATGTAATATTGTCACCATGTTTGGTACATTTTGATATAAAGAAAGTCATTTGGTGAAAAATCCAATATCAATATGACCTTTAATTCAAGAGGAATAGCTATAACAAAAGTTTCAACAAGGTCAACATAGTGACCATGTTGGATGTAAGATCAGCACCATTACTAGACATAAGAATTGTTTTGGTGAAAATCCCAAGTCAATATGACTTTTTGTTTAGAAGAAATAGCAATACAAAATGGCTGCAATGACACCATTACTGGATGTCAGATGTGTACTACATCATTTATAAATATGTATGTCACAGCATTTTATGTATCCTCATGATGTAGTGGCCATATATTACAAACTAGGGTAAAGTTTGAAAAGTGTAACAATGGATAGCACATATATTTTGCATCTTTAAAAAAATGTAAACATGAATTACAACAAGATAAATGATAAAATATAAAGTTATTAAAATTCTTTCAAAATGTATATAAATAAAAGATATAGAACCAACTAGACATCATAATATATCTTTATGTCAGAAACTCAATGTCAGTATGACCATAAGATGGAGAAGTGATAACAAGATGGCTGCCATACTGGCCATGGTGGATATCAGATCAGCACTATTTTGATTTTGTACCAACCTGACACATTACAAACATTAAAAAGACTTCTGGTGAAAACTCTGTCAATATGCCTTCCTCCTGATGAGTTGCAATGACGAACTTTTAAAATGACTGCCAATTGGTGGCCATATTTGATATCAGAATGGTACTATCATTTTTTGGACCAGCTAAACACCATAATTGTCTTGGTGAAAACTCCATGTTTATATGACCAGCCATCTAGGAGGAGTAGTGCCTACAAGATTTTCAATATGACCAGCATGTTGACCATATGATCAAACCATTTTCATTAATGAATAACTACATTTTGTAAGAAGTTATATGGTGAAAACCTCATGTCAAGTAATTTATAATATACAAATCTTCATGTGATAAACATATATTTCCCAGAATACATGGCAAAGACTAGTTGCACTAATTAATGATTTTGTCATACACTGAAATTAAGCTTCAAGACAGAAAAGGAAATAATACTGAAAAAAGTAGGTGAGTACAGGGCTTTCTTGATCTGCACATATATTAACTGAGATAATCATAATAGTTATCAAAATTCATGTCAGTCTATCAAAAATGACAGGACTAGTTATGCTAATCAAATTGCATCATACAATTAATTATTCTACAAGCCAGAAAGGGCAATAGCTCTGATAAAATTGTGGGAGCTAAGTGATTTATCAAAATGTTTCCCCATATCATTAGGCTTCTCTCATTACTCCAAGTGCAAGCCATAGCATTTGATGCAAAACAAGTTATTGTGCACTAACCATTTTTCTACTTTCAGCCATAATGACCTTGATCTTTGACATTTTGACCCTAAAAGCAATAGGCCTCTTCCATACCCAATGTGCAAGGTATCCAAAATGTTTGGTAATTACAGATGGTGTAGAATTTTGTGCAGAAATATTTTGTGTTATTTCAGTCACATGACCTTGACCTTTCACATGTTAACCTGAGAGGATAGAGTTTATCCTTATGCAAAAGGCATAATGAGAATCTCTTTTTTTCTTAAACAATACATGGTCAAAAACTGATAATATCAAATATATGGGCATCACTGTGAATAGAAATCTTAACTGGAAGTCGCAGATCAAGGCAAATAAATCACTGAAATTTCTCAAGTGAAACCTAAACATCAGTGACAAAAAAATTAAAAGAAACCGCAAACCATGCTTATGTTCAACCAAAACCAGACTCTTTTGCATGGCATCCATTGGTAAAAGAATTAAGCCAGAAAATTTGAAACTGTAAGAAGGTGTCTGACCATGATTTGTTATTAATGCTTACAATTATAAACGTAGTGTGATGTCAGTGCTTCAAAAAAACTCAACTTTCACCCTAGAACACTCAAATATCCCACTATAGAACACTACACTGTTCTACCCTAGAATACCAAATTGTCCAACTCTAGAACATTCAACTGTCCCAAACAATAAGAGATATGTATATATTTCATTAGTTTCATGCAAATTTCATAACAGGCTTATGTACTGGACCATCATCACCCAATACTGTCTTGTAACTAGTTATACCTTATTCTCTTGTTAATTTACACCATAATTCTGTATGTGTGGTTAGGATTTTTAATGTAGCTTTAACCATTTTTAAGTCATATTGCTACAATGTCTGCAGTGAGATAGTTTATAGTGATGTCTAGCGCTGGGGCATCAATGCCACAGACATGTAGCAAATTGGAAGTCCCACCCAGTCACATTATCCTGACACCAGGCCGACCAGTCTAACACTAACCTCTTAATGCTGAGCACCAAGTGAGGCAGCTGTTAGTACCAATTTTGTATGTCTTAGGTATGACTCGACTGGGTATTGAACCCACGACTTTACACTACCGTGGCAGACATTCAAACCACTAGGCCACTGGAGCGGTCCCCACCAGAACTCATTCTTCATACATCAGTCACACTGTAGCCTTCTACCTCAAATACAGACATACTTCAGGCTTGAATCTTTGAAAGCTATTAGCTTTTAAAAGTACCAATCTACCTTCTATACTAACTTATAAGTTGAGTCCAACGACAAAGATGACAGACCTTGATCTGCTATTATGCATTGGCATGGCAGATTAGTGTATATGCTGATTGTCCTATTGATTAGTTCTAACGAATTGCAAGACCCAGACCTGCTAGTACATTATGCAAATGCAGATCTTGGTTTGCAATTTTGCAGCTGGATTTGAATAATAAGCAAGTATATATGGTATGTTTGTAATCATTTTAACAGAACTTACATGTTTTTCTAGATTCATCTATTTACTCTCCAGACTTGTGCCTCCCAATAATCTTCACTGATACAGAGAGGATAATGGAGATTAAATCTTCCTGGACTGCTACTTCTAAGGACTGTTAGGATGCTTACATTGCACATGGGGGAAATATCAAAGGTTGAACCAAATGTCAACTCCTGCCCATTCAAGATGGTACATCAAGTCCTTTATGGTACCTGGCTGTCTGCTGCATTTGCTCACTCACTAAAAGACTGACAGCAGGGTGCCAGTTTAGCCATTTTTGTGGAAGAATACAAAGATAGAATCATATCCAATAACAATTTGCATTCAGTTATAAATCTAACATGAATTAAAAAAATAATTGTTCTCAGTCAAGTCAATAACTTTACAACCCAACATTAACAGCAACAGTTAAACAAGAAGCACAAGATGATGATCATCATGATGATCAAGATGAAAAACCACGAAACATTACTTTGATAAAAATTTATCAAGTTTCCCTGGTAGTTTCTCACTTCACATTGTTTTGCCTGGAGAGCAAAATCACGATTTGGAATTAGATTCAGATGGTCTCTGTCAAGTACATGTTACTGTAAGCAAAATAAAGTCCACCCTCAATATTTTATAGATAAGGGATTGAACATTTAGTAGCACAGCAAAAAGTGCAACAGATTGCTGTTGTAAAACCCAGTAGAGGTTGATGTATATCTTGTTTATTACCCCGACATTACCATAAAATAAAAATTATTACACAAAAATGCTGTTATTAGTTATTCTGCTTTTAAATAGATCTGAGTTTATCATTTAATGTCAGATTTGAATCTCAGCTCTTCAAACAAATGCATAAAAGAGTTCTTATTCGTACATTTCTTATAATGCAAAAAGGTTTATATTATAATAATTTCTGTGGTGCTATTTATTTTATTCTTGTGGTTCAGAAATCCAGATCTACATATTGATACACTGTGGATGTCAAATCTACTTACTGATAATCTATGGCTGTCAAATCTACTTACCGATAATCTATGGCTGTCAAATCTACTTGCTGATAATCTATGGCTGTCAAATCTACTTGCTGATAATCTATGGCTGTCAAATCTACAGTACTTAACAAAATTAGATGGCTCTTCATTTACTTACTGTTATTTAATTTAGTTACCATTTGTTTCACAGGTGGCTTTAATAGCACTTTTAAGACATTATTGGCTATGGGATGCCAAGGAAATAGGAGCTATTAAAATGGCCCTCCCAAAGACACACTGCAGCACCTGACCAAAGCTGGCCTGGCCAGGTATTGAACTTGTGATTCTTTGACCATTAGTCTGACATTCCGTGGTCTACTATTTTAATCAGATAGAACCTTCAGAGTCTTCTGTTTCCATTGCAATTGGAAACATTTCAGATTCAAATAATTTTTTAATGTCCATTGCAAACTGTCATATTCCATGTCTGTCACATAAAATAATGAGACAGTTGTTCATTTATTGTTCTTATTACAGCTGGTCTGGTGTAGTTTATAAACCTTATGAATCAGTGTCATCTGCAGGGAATGTTATCATTTCTTCTCTTTGTAATAAAGAAACAAATTATTTAGGAAAAGCTTTTTACTTTATACTTTTGCATTTATTGCAAATTACATCTAGCATCCAGCATTTCCCTTTCTGTGTGACAATCCTGAAAAGGCAGTCACTTTAAAACATCTCATCTCATCCTGTAAATGGAGTAACTCATTCGACAAGAAAAAAACATTTGCTGACCAAGATTGTGAGTTTTACTTATATAGTTTGAGGTGTTTTGTTGCTTTTCTTTTTGAGTTTAATGAAATTTCTCAGTGCATGAAAGGATATACATGGTGGACAGTTGTTGTTGTTGTTGTTGTTGTTGTTGTTGTAGGGTTTAATGCCATTTTTCAGCAATGATAGGCTATACATAGCGGGCAGTATCAATGGTGGAGGAAGAAGCCAGGTAAAGCCCCAGAAAGAACCACCGACCCATGAGAAGCTACTGGCAAGCTTTCTAACATACCCATATTAACCAAATCTTAGACTCAAACCCACACAGACAGAGGTGAGATGGCAGTGATCCGTACCGGTAAGTGCTTAGACCACTCTGCCACTTAGGGCCCCCACATGGTGGACAGTATTACTTCTGGAGGAAGAACCTGGGAAAACCGTTGTAAGAATACACATACCCACATTGGCTGAGCCCAAGACTTGAATCCATGTGGACAGATAGCAGTAATTGGTAAAAGCAAGAGCTCTCAACCATTTGGCCATGACCCAGTATGTTTTGAAAACAAGAATACTATAAATGGGACATTACAATTTTATACCATATACAGTGTTTATTAGTGACCTGGAGCTTTTCTCCAGATATGAAGTTTTGAACTAAACATACTATACAGAAACCATTAATTTCTTATTAGAATCCCCATGACAACGACATCTGACCTATTAGACACCAGAATCCATGGAGCTATAGGCTTCTTTATTACACTAAGTGGAAGCCAATCAGAGAGTTTGGTCAAGGAATACTCTTGAACAAATATTATTCTGTGAAGCCCATTTTTCTTTTAGCAAAAATGATCTTGACCTTTCACCCCAAAATAAATGCACTTCTTTCAAACTCTGAGTGCAAGCTTTTTAAGAAGATTATTTAAGGTGAATGGTGTAAAACTGAAATTATTATGCACCCCCCCCCCATTTTCAGTAAAAGTGACCATGGCCTTTGATGCCAGCATTAATAGGCTTCTTTCTTACCCAATGCCTGAGTCAACTATTCACTTTATTAAGGATACATGGTCAAGAACTTAAATTTGTGTGCAGAAACTATTTTTCATCTTTAAGTCAGAGTGACCCTGAACTTCAGATCAAAAAGATCAATAATAATAATAATAATAATAATAATAATAATAATAATAATAAATTTAATAATAATAAGAGGACTTTGTGTATCGCACCTAATCTTTAGAATCTCTTAGCGCTTTACAACATAATAGGACTACAAAAAAACAAAAAGAAAAAAACCCATGAAATTGGAAAACATAAAATCTGCTGCAAATATTTAAGGTAGGAAACACTATTAAGTCTTTAAGTTTGTTCTTGCAGTCAGAAAAGGTGAGTTTTAAGAGCATTCTTGAAAGGGGTCACTTTATCTTTATGTCTAATTTGAATGGACATTTCTATGTCAATGAACTTTTTAATTACTCAAAGTGCAAGCCATCAACAAAGTTTGATGGAAGTAGACCAAATATTATTGTACAAAAACCTTTTCTTATATTTTAGCTACAATGAACCTGTTCTTTGACCTATTGACCCATTATTTATAGACTTCTTTCTTACTCCAACTAAGAGCCATCCACAGTGTTTGATCTAAATATTTGATGCAAAGCTAATGTGTAGAAACCATTTTCTTCTTTAAGTCAGTGACAATGACCTTTGACCTTTTGATTCCTAAATTGATAGGCTTCTTCCTTACAGCAGATGCAAGCTATAGCACAAATTAAATAAATGTAGATAGTGGAAAACATGCAGAAGTTAAATGGATAACATATGATTACATGTATTGACAGACTGATGAATGAACATATGTTATAACATAAGATGTATAGGCATGTGATAAGCATTATATATAAGTAAATATACAATAATATGGACAATCAACAGTTATGTTTATACTTACCATGTTGAAGTTTTGATGATAATTTCATTGAATCAGCTTATTCTGTTAGGGATGATATGAAATGACACAAAGGTAACGTGACAGGTCAGTCTTTAGAGAGGTCACATGATACAAGATGAGACAAGGAAAGAGGGTTGGCATATGATCCCTAAGGGTACTACAGGTCCATTGAAATTTTCATCAACTTTAACTAGGTGAGTCCTTTTTAATTTCCTGTTTCAGTGAACCTTTTTTTTACTCTAAGGAACACCTTGGGATGTTTACAGTGTATCCTGTGACGTAAGTATAGTACTACCTGGGGAAAAAAGGCAAATCACCATGTGTCATTAATCATTTGAATTTATTATGCAAATTCAAATAAATTTAATATCAATGGGCTGGTTTTGATTCTCATGGGTGTGCACTGAATAATAAGTCTTGATAGGTTTACAGTAATATTTCAAGAGGATGAGTATTTTAATTGTAGCCACTTGAACCGTGTCTTAAAATGTAGCAATAGTGAATGACATAGTTTTATTTTGCAATTTCTAATACAAATGGTTACCAAAATATCTACAAGAGTGCCTGAACAACATCATGTGTCTACAAGAGTGCCTGAAAGACATCATCTGTTGACAAGAGTGCCTGAACAACATCATCTGTCAATAAGAGTGCCTGAACAACATCATCTGTCAACAAGAGTGCCTGAACAACATCATCTGTCTACAAGAGTGTCTGAACAACATCTGTCTGCAAGAGTGTCTGAACAACATCATCTGTCAACAAGAGTGCCTGAACAACATCATCTGTCTACAAGAGTACCTGAACAACATCATCTGTATGGTGCATAAACATCTAAGCAAATTTCATCCAAATGAGTTCCTACACATTGATTACTTAACTTCATCTATTATAAATATAACTCAGTTCTTATGTAAATTTCTAGGATCTTGAAAATTAAGGGTTTTTCCCTCTTTTGCTAGAAGTAATGCAAGAAGCAAAACCAATTTGAATGAGGGAAACTTCAAGGGAAGCAATTTAAGTATCATATCACAATATCAACATTCCCTGTGACTACATTTGTGGTTAAATCAGATCTTCTGTTAAACACTCATCTCCTGAAACATGCAAGCAATGGGTGTTGCTAATAATCTGACCTATCTAATGAGATTTGAAATGTGCTAATGGTGGTGTTCTACAGTTTCATATTGCATACGGTTAAAAGTTTAAAGAAATATAATTTCCCAAATTTTCCTCACTTGTTATACTGGCTATTTAAAAAAGACATTGTAATTCTTAGGTGTAGTTAAAACAACCTTTAATTCCCTTTTTTGGTGTATGATTGATGGGTGTAATATGGGTTAGAGAGTATACAGCTTGGCCTTACTCCAGATATGCACCTTTCAACTTCAGAGAAATATTGTATAAAAAAGAGGTGATAACTTTTTTTAATACATTTTATATATTTGGTAATTCATCCATTGCACTTTCAGATGCGAGTATTGTCTTGTCTGAAAAAATTAATTTTCCCTATTTTAATAGCTGCCAAGGATAGTGTAGACTAATTAATGCTGATTTTTTTGCGCACAAGGGAACAGTCATTTTAGTTAGCAGCATTCTTAGATCATGTACAATTTCAAAAAAGTACAATGTCCAAAGAAAATGTCAGCAACAATACAATAAATTAGCATAGAAGTATGCCAATATTCTCTCCACTGTGCATGTTTCAAATGCAAACAACTTCACCCTACATAGGCCACTATCTCAAAAGTACATAAGAACTGGTAAGCATCCCTAATAGAAATGTACTCATAGACTTAAACTGTAATAATGTACTAGAAATGTACTAATAGTCTAGAAATAAACTAACAGACTAGAAATGTACTAATAGACTAGAAATAAACTAACAGACTAGAAATAAACTAACAGACTAGAAATGAACTAATAGACTAGAAATAAACTAACAGACTAGAAATAAACTAACAGACTAGAAATAAACTAACAGACTAGAAATGTACTAATAGACTAGAAATAAACTAACAGACTAGAAATAAACTAACAGACTAGAAATAAACTAACAGACTAGAAATAAACTAAGACTAGAAATGAACTAATAAACTAGAAATGTACTAATATACTAGAAATGTACTAATATACTAGAAATGTACTAGAAATGTACTAATATACTAGAAATGTACTAATATACGAGAAATGTACTAATATACTAGAAATGTACTAGAAATGTACTAATATACTAGAAATGTACTAATATACTAGAAATGTATTAATAGACTAGAAATATACTAATAGACTAGAAATGAACTTATAGACTAGAAATGTACTAATATACTAGAAATGAACTAATAGACTAGAAATGTTCTAATAGACTAGAAATAAACTAACAGACTAGAAATGTACTAATAGACTAGAAATAAACTAACAGACTAGAAATAAACTAACAGACTAGAAATAAACTAATAGACTAGAAATGAACTAATAGACTAGAAATGTTCTAATAGACTAGAAATGAACTAATAAACTAGAAATGTACTAATATACTAGAAATGTACTAATATACTAGAAATGTACTAGAAATGTACTAATATACTAGAAATGTACTAATATACTAGAAATGTACTAATGTACTAGAAATGTACTAGAAATGTACTAATATACTAGAAATGTACTAATAGACTAGAAATGTACTAATATACTAGAAATGTATTAATAGACTAGAAATATACAAATAGACTAGAAATGTACTTATAGACTAGAAATGTACTAATAGACTAGAAATGTGCTAGTATACTAGAAATATGCTAGAAATGTACTAATATACTAGAAATGTACTAATATACTAGAAATGTACTAATATACTAGAAATATACTAGAAATGTACTAATATACTAAAAATGTACTAATATACTAGAAATATACTAATAGACTAGAAATGTATTAATAGACTAGAAATATACTAATAGACTAGAAATGTACTTATAGACTAGAAATGTACTAATAGACTAGAAACATACTAATAGACTATAAATGAACTAACAGACTAGAAATGTACTAACAAACTATAGACATACTAATAAACTAGAACCATACTAATAGACTAGAAATGTACTAATAGACTAGAAATATACTAATAGACTAGAAATGTACTAATAGACTAGAAATGTACTAATAGATTAGAAATATACTAATAGCAGATGTGGTTGTACTGATAGCAATATATACTTATTCATTTGGAGAAAAAGAAACACATTTAAAGATTCGATAACAAAATGAGAAAATGAGCAAAATATATAGATCTGGTTTTTGTCATGAAAGTAATAAAATCACTGGTGAGAAGTCCAATATTGCAACTGTTTTGATTGTCTCTAAGTGCAGCATAAAATTGCAAAAATTGATGTGCTAAGTTTGATTTTCACAGCTTACCTGATATTTGAAAGAATCTCTGATGTTTTGGGCAGTATGTATTATTCATGACACACAAATGACAACAGTTTGGGGAACCATGATTTAGTACCCAAGATTGGTCCCACCACCACCACTTCCCCTCCCCGCTTCCTCCAATTTCTGTAGAACTCTAAAATTTACAATGAAAAGGGTGAAGAACATATGGTAAAGCGAACATACTTCCAAGATAACAGAATCGTCATCAACAAGTGAAGGGTATGGTTTGTATGAAACATGTCTTGGCAGCTGACAATACAGGGTCAACAGCACATTTACCAAATTATGTTTAATTTCCTGGAAATTTCCAGGTCTCAACCGGCATTTAGAATCATGGCTTAATTTTCCATCATGTTAGATATGCCAGGCAGATGGCAAGTACAGCATCACATATTCCTCATTCTACACTATTATACTATTTCAAACAACCAGACTGTCCAGTTCTTGAACTCAACTCAAGTCCAGTTTTACAATTGTATTAAAGAGCAACACTATATTGTCCATAAGCAGTCAATATAAAGCTTTACATAAACTGTTGGTGAGAAAGCAAAATATGTCACTTAACAAAGTATGAAATCAGGATGCATCTTGATATCTGTTATTCTCTTTTTTTGTGAGAAAAATGTCCATGTGAGGGGAATAATGATACTGAGCATGCACCCTTGAACATGTTTTCATTCTGATGTCAGGAAACCTAATACATTCTAAACTTTTAAAGAAAATTTCCATTTTTGCTTTTGGCACTGTTAGATTTTTCCATTTATTTAGCTGCATGAGTTGCGCCCGGCTTATTCACAAGTGTAGCCAATCTGTTCGATAATGGCAGGCCTTGTATGATTCTGGAGTTGATAGAATTGTGACAACTCTGTCTCAAACTCAAAATGCATCTAAGAACCTCCAGCAAGTTTATTGGTGATGTTTCTGCAGAGACCTAATTCATCCCCCAGTCAGGTGCCACAGTCATCATCATTGTTGAGCTGGGGAAGACTTACAAAAGCATCATTTGTAAAACAAATTGATGAACTGACCATCACTTTAGACTTGTGTACTGTCCAGTCATTTGACCTATGCATCATCTTGTGGGGTCCCTTGGGGTATGGAAAACTAAATGAAATTTGGTCATTTTAAATTAGTTTGGCCTGAAGTTTTGAATAGGTTTGAAATCTTACTCCTTTGCATTGTAATATTTCCTTTTGATCCTCATTACCAGAGTCTACCCACATCCCACCTCTCACAGGTACCTAAAACAACAGGAAAAACCAACAGAAGTCTTTCATAATTTAAAACATCATGTTTGGCCAATTTTACATGTGGACCTTCAAGGTTGACATTGTTCAGATCTAAGTATCCTATAATGATATTTTTCTGATGTTTTTTGTGAGCCAGTGTACTAAGTTGGAAGACAAAACCATTTGGAAACCTGTTTGCTAAAACATTATGGTGTTCTACCTAATCATCATCATCATCATCATCATCATCATCATCATCATCATCATCATCATCATCATCATCATCAGTCTCTTGACCTTTGTGTGGTCGTTGAGGCACTGTGCTACTGAACATTTGACCAGTTCCCTCCGCTTGTCTCGATCATGTGCCAATGCCTGTGTCTCCACAAAACCTTTCCTGGTCCATTTTGTGATATTGTCAGTCCACTTTTTTCTCTGTTTACCTCTCCTTCTGCCACCCTGGACACTAACCTGCTGTACTGTTGTGGATATACTGTTGGCTCCAGTGACATGGCCATACCATTTTAGCTTTCTCTTTTTGACAGTGGTGAGGAGGTCTTCATAATGGCCTACTTTGTGTCTGATGGTATTATGGTGTGCCTGATGGTGTTTTGGTGTAAATGGAACATGCTGTAATATGATTCAGATTAACAAAGAATGACAAAATATCCTTTCTTGTTTTAATTAATTGAAAATACCCATAGGCTAGAGAGTGTAAAAAAGGGTTTATGCATCCTCCTACATGCTGTAAAAGTCAACTAATTACAGCAACATTATTGCTATGAAAAAAGTCCGGTGACAATGTTCTAGCTGAGAAGGTTTCTTGGATTTTTCAAAGGAATGTGGCTAACATAAAATTTTGTAGTTTGTATTATACATTTTACCATATTATTAGTTGTAATTAATTAAAGCATGGATGCAGCACTGATGATAAATCAAGTACACCATCAGACACAATGCCACCTCCTGAGAATTTATCATCCCTTGCTTGCTCAAATTGATGTAATAAAACATGATTTACATTAAGTGTGTTTTGTTTGCCATACTCACATTAAATGAACTGAAACTTCAACGTTTTATAACTTTTTTTTATTTCAATGTAACTTTCTCCAAAACTCCAAAGCAAAACTCAGAAGCAAATCCAACACTGCAGGACAGAACATTTATACAATCTCAGATTACAATTCAATCCTAATGCTACATCAACATATGCTTCACAAATCTATACAGATACATTGTTCAAATTACCTTTGATTAGCCCACACACAAATTGCTTTAAATTTCCTCCTGTGAATTAATTTTATTTCATATCCCAGCAAAACTATGGTGTGTACCAAATGAACGAATCAATTATGAAACCGAATAAAATGAGATAAATTTAACAATTTTGACCTGCAGTGCAACTGTCACAGATTCTTATAACAAGGTTCATCTAGTGTTAGGTTTAGATTGACAGAAAGATATTTAGAAAAACAGAAAGAAAAAATAAATTTGAGTACATGTACATATATATTTTTCTCATCCTATGTGTATGGAGCATGTTCTTATAGCCAGGATATCAATAGGAACTTTTCTGACAAGTCTTAGTGTCTTGTAATTAAAAAAAATAGTTTCTGAAATAATATGAGAAAAGTTGTCCATGGGCTTAATTATCATGGCAAAATTAGCTTAATTAGAGTCTACCACACACACAGAAACACACATACATACAAAATGTATGGGGGAAAAATAATGTATGGCTCAAATTATGAAGCTGGACCTAGCGCTTAAGATTTCAAAATTCTGAGAACAATGGTCTGTATTCATGTAAGCAATTAACATATGCTTTTAATTACGTCAAGACTAACTTCAAAAAGCACAGACCCTGATCTTCTGATGCATAATGTACTGTCATATCAGGGTCTATGTCCTAAAAAACTGCATAAATTCAGATCTGCTAATGCACTGTGCAATGGCATATCAGTATCTGCAGTTTGCTGTTAGACCTGGCTTATAAGCAGGTATATACAATATATATATATGAACAAAGGAAGTGCCTTTTGCAATCAATCACAGAAAAAATGATCTAAGAAACAATACTGATTATCACAGTGGAACTGATGGGGTTTGAGAATGAGCTTCGGCTTGGGTTGTTATTTTGTTTCAATCAATCATGAATGCAATTATGTTTGAATTGGATTATTTAGGAAACTCTGTCTTCAACTCAAGCTCACAGTTGTATGATCTCTAGGTCAGATAACAATCTGTGATTACTGAAATATGTGATATACGATCACTGTTCTGTGGTCAGTGATTACCATAAAATGTGATATGTGATACCATAAAATGTGATATGTGATTACTGCAATCTGTGATCACCCCAATCTGTGATTACCACACTATGTGATATGTCATTGCCACAATATTTAATCTGTGATTACTGCAATCTGTGATCAATGATTACCACAATCTTCATCAACATATCAATTTTTAAAAAAAAAAATAATGAGAACTAATCATTAACTTTAACAGATCTTAAAAACTACAATAAAATCTCACTAATTCTAGTTTGTTTTATCAGAGTGGGCATTTGGCAGGATGTAATTGTATAGGAAACATAGTTCAGACAGCCTTGAGAGTTTTGTTCAATGACTACTCAAGGAGAATTCAATGATTTCCAAAACATTTCCCATAATATTTTTTCTTACAGAAATATAATTTTTTTCCATATGTATTTATTTATCATTGCATAAATAGGTACAAAGATATAATACAAAAATCTAAAATGCCAATTAGCCCACCACTACACCAATGGACAACTACTTCACCTGGCAATATATGTCATAACATTTGCCATTTAAGACACCAATTTTTGTTGTAATTTATTTTTTTATTTATTATTTTTGAAAATATATAAAGAACAGAAACATCTGGACTTAAAAAAATGATAGGTTTTATTTGTTTTTGATATTTTCTTTTACCTCAGATCAGATTTTCAGTGAGTTCAATGACAGTTCAAGAATAAAAATTAACTTTTCCAGTGTCCTTAGTGGATGGATCATCTGCCTCAGATGCAGGAGGTTGGGGATTCAAACCCCAGCCATGTTATACCAGAGACTTATAAAAATGGTACTAGCAGTTGCCTTGCTTGACACTCACCATTATGAGGTTCATGTTAGGACTACCCGTATGAAATCATATGCCTGTATCATAGGTGTACTACAGGCGTATTCTGCATCCAAAATATGGGTTCTCTTTGGTTTATGACAATAGAAGAAAGGTGTAATGCTAGCATATCTCAGGCATAATACTAGCGTATCTCTGGCTTAATACTAGCATACTTTAGACATACACAAGAGGCGAATTATTTAAATTAGTATGCCTGTATTCAAATACATACTAGGGTGTATTACAGACGTAAAACATATTCATAGCCTGGGGTCAGGATAAAGTGACTGGCTAGGACATCATGCTACATGTCTGCAGCATTATGCCCCAGTGCTAGACATCACTATAAACTGCCTCACTGCAAACATCATTGCAATAGGATTAAAGTTGTTAATGCTATGTTAAAAATCTCAAAACAAAAGAATAAAAATACATTTTTGAATGTAATGGAGTTTAAAGGGAATCTCTCTGTTTCAAGGCTTTTTCAATGTTGTATAAACCATGCAAAATTTCATAAACAATTGGAGGTTCGAACCCATGAACATGGCCAGATAAAGAGAAAGCTAATTAAAATACACCACAATAGATATACTGTAAAATATGGATAATAAGTGTACATGCTTTTTCTCATAAAATACGAATGCAAATGTTTTTATTTTTATACACATTTATTAATGGGGAAATGTCTAGTAATGAAGTTTCTGTGAATTTTCAATATGTATACAAATCAACCATATTTAACAATACAAAGGATTAGAAAAGGGAAATGGAAATTGTAAAATTAAAAATAAGTAAATAAACAGCCACACTTATAACTTAAATGCAAAGTCACTAAAATAAATTAGTTGGAGAATATAAAGAACAGAATTGGGTCGGTAGTTCTTCATGCATCTTCCTGCATCAAATAATACTGACTGTCATGCATAGCCTACAATGTGCTTCAAAATTAGATTAAATCCCACCATCAAAACAGTTTTGAATAAACACTGCATTTGCAGATGCAAATACGGCAAGTAATGCCCTGCTGAGAATAGACTGAATTTCACACTCATCTTTAAAAATGACTGCATATTTATTGTAGAGTCATATTTCTGGCTTGATATGGTGCAGACGACAATTCCATTACACCAACAAGAAACATAAAATATTGTCAATGTTTGTCTACTGGGAAATGACCATTTTTGCTTTCTTGCTTTTTTGCGATAAAAGATAATTTTTCATAAATATTAAAATATTGGAAGAAAATCAGCAAACACTCTCTTGTCATTTCTCTCATATTTAACATGATAAAATACCAGTTTTGTTTTTCTATCAATATTACTTGCCCATTAATAGAGTGCCCTCTTCCCAAAATCACAGGAAATAAAGATGAATTATAGATGATCTGAAAAAAGTAAAGAACTAAGCTTAAAAGAAGTGTTTGGTTCTTTGAAGACAAAATGTCTTTAAAAACGTTTTGGAAAAAAGAAATTACTTTTCTCACAATGCTTTCTTCAAAAGAACATGGACAACAATGGGCTGTTTTATTACATCATAAACATCATTATTTTTTTGAGCTTTGTGTGCTTGATTTGTTATTCAACACTTAATATTAAAGTCAAGATCAGTTTGACACATTGTATGCTTATAACATGCCTAAGCGTTTATGCACAATTAACCTGTGTTAATGTCTGGCATGATTATAACATGCCTAAGTGTTTATGCACATTTAACCTGTGTTAATGTCTGACATGATTATAACATGCCTAAGTGTTTATGCACATATAACCTGTGTTAATGCCTGGTATGATTATAACATGCCTAAGTGTTCATGCCAATTTAACCTGTGTTAATATCTGGCATAATTATAACATGCCTAAGTGTTTATGCACATTTAACCTGGGTTAATTGTTCATATGATTATAACATGCTGAATTGTTCATCACTAACCCAAGTTTATTTTTTGTCACATACCATGCCTAGAGGTTGATTCATATTTAACCTTAGTTCATTTGTTACCGGTATATCATAATGTGCATAGGCATTCATGTTTATTTGCCTGATTTAATTTTTTTATATCATAATGTGCCTAGGCATTCATGTTTATTTGCCCTGATTTTTTAAAAATTTATCATAATGTGCATAGGCATTCATGTTTATTTGCCCTCTGATTTTTTTATTATTACATGCATCTTAATGTGCATAGGCATTCATGCTTATTTGCCCTCTGATTTCATTTTTTATATCAGAATTTGCCTAGGCATTCATGTTTATTTACCCTGATTTAATTTTTTATATCATAATGTGCCTAGGCATTCATTTTATTTACCCTGATTTAATTTTTTATATCATAATGTGCATAGGTATTCATGTTTATTTGCCTGATTTAATTTTTTATATCATAATGTGCATAGGTATTCATGTTTATTTGCCTGATTTTTTTTTTTTTATATCATAATGTGCCTAGGCATTCATGTTTATTTGCCCTGATTTAATTTTTTAATATCATAATGTGCCTAGGCATTCATGTTTATTTACCCTGATTTAATTTTTTATATCATAATGTGCCTAGGCATTCATTTCATTCGTGCTTATTTAATATGATTTCATTTTTCATGTT
Organism: Unio pictorum; assembly: GCA_030141615.1. Classification (NCBI taxonomy): domain Eukaryota; kingdom Metazoa; phylum Mollusca; class Bivalvia; order Unionida; family Unionidae; genus Unio; species Unio pictorum. Next base: position 12,626,000 of record JARLTB010000101.1, on the reverse strand, counting down.
ATAACATGCCTATTAGGACACATCCTTTAGCCATGTCATTAGAATATAAAAATGAGGCAGACTTGCCTAATAAGATCTGAAAATTACTATGGAAACATATTGTACACAATACAAACATATCTTGACCTTCAAGGCAAATTACAGACAAAGGTTATATGCATGACAAATACATCATACAAAAATGGACATTGCCTCCAAAAGGTCAAAGCATCTTTTACCAGTGTTAAAGTATATATTACCAGGAACCAGGCTAAGATTTGGCAAAATGGACAATGATTAAATTATTTCCTGTGAGATTTATTTTCAAATTCATTCATTTTTACCATACATGAGTAAGTTACATGATGATATAGTGTATGGACACATTTATGACGAGATAATCTTCAATCATTTAATATGGCAAGGTACTTGTAATGCTACTAATATTTATTTTGCTATGGAAAACCATGCAAGGCATAGTGTCAGGAAAGGCCCACCAAAATGCCCTTATTACATAAGCATGCAAATTGGTGAGGATGTATCAATGTGTGTGTGCATGTGTGTAATTTGTATTTTTAACTTAGCTTTAACAATTTTTCAGTCATATTGCTACATTGTCTGCAGTGTGACAGTAGCTATAGTGATGTCTTGCACTGGGGCATCATGTCACAGACATGTACAATTATGTCCCACTCAGTCACATTTTTATAATCCTGACACCAGGCTGACCAGTCCTAACACTAACCTTTTAATGCTGCATGCCAAACATGGTAGCTGTTAGTAACATTTTTAAAAGTCTTTGGTATGATTTGGTCAGGGTTTGAAGCAATTGTAAGGCAGATGCTCTAACTACTAGGCTGCCAGAATAGTCTGATAGGGATGTTACTAATAATATAATGCAAACATTTTTAGTTAAAAAAAACAAGGCATTGACTCTGTACCATTTCATCAGAAAATAGTGGAAATGGACAGATGAGTAAAGTGGACAAGTTGAATGATTGTTTCATTGTATTACCTAAAACTGTGCTTATTAAATATAAGCAAATTTCTGTGAGTAATGTAATAACTTCAGCAGATTTCTTAGTATGCTTTCTGATTGTGGAAGGTTTGTGTGATTCCTACCTTGTTGACAGTGGTGATATTTTTAGTGTGTGCTAACAAACAGAAACTCATGCCTTGATTATCATGTTCTCAGAGAGAGTTCTCAGATTGTGGATCACTTGTCAGTTCCTGAGAATATAATATGTATTATTAGCACATTGTTACGTATATTTGATTTAAATCATTTATTTTTAATTGTCAGATCCAAATTTGTCATTTTGGGTTTAAAATTCATTAATTGGGAGATTATTCTAGAAAATCTCTATGACCTTTGCTTTTCTTGTAAACAAAAAGTGTTGGGCTCATTTTCTGACCTTGCTTCAGAGTGATAAACAGGCCTTAGAAATGATTGGTTGTTTTCCAAGGACATCTTTTTATTTTTAGTTCTGGGGGGTGAGAAGTGGCTGATTCTTATCTGGATCTTTCTGTGTGTACATGTTTAAATGATCGTACGTTTGTTCTATGGCCTTCCAGAAAATCATGTGATCCCTTGTTTACGTAAAAACAGGTATTTAAATTATTGTTTGGGAGAGAACAGTTCAGTAGATGTTGGGCTTTTATAATATTAAGTTGTGTCTTTTTTTAAATTTATTTTTAATTACCGTGTACTGGAAATTGTGTCAATTCATTGGAGCAAGAGGAATTATTTTATTTATCTGGAAAAGAGTATGTGCTGATAGATTTTCATTTGATTATTATATAAAAAACAAGAACTAACTAAATCACGTGACATCATCATCCATATTGGATTACATCATCAAGATTAGAACCAGGAACTATTAGGACATTTATTTATCAGGACTCATGCAATTCCATTAGTGGATTATTTTTGTGAATTTTATATTGGTTTATTTTTGGACTTGATTCTCTAAAACCGTAAGTTTATTTATTTTCTCTTATGAAAATGTTTGTACTTAATAAATTGTTTGTTAAAGTTTTTACAAGCTTGTTATTTTCACTTCTTTCTATGTTGCTGCTTATTCGAGCCTAAGCACGTAACAACATGTAAATACTGCATAAGTTGTAAGCTTAATATTGAATTTTGGTCTAAAATTGCTAAGAAGTCTCAATACTAGCATAATATGTTTGAAGAATATTGTTTTTACATAGTATTACATTATTATTTAGCAGATACAATTACATATGTTATTTGTCTGTTGACCACATGTTGTTTATAACCAATCATGGATCAGGGAGAAAAACTACTTTATCTGCAGATCAGGTTGCAGGTGACTTAAATGCAGATGCTAACTAATTATACATCAGAGGCAACATTAAAGTGAATATTTATTTAAATGACTCATGATTTTTAAAATTTTGGTTTTGTTGAAAAATACAAGAATCTGACAGAGATTTAATAGAGTGCCATCTCATGCAAGATGATCTGTGTTTTCCAAATGCATTAAAATCCAAAAAGAAATCATAATTTCTTTGAAAATATTGATCTAGTCTGTCAATTAAAAGTTTTAGAAAGTTTGTTATTGGTATATGGTGTATCAGTTAAGTTATTGTGTGGAAGCAGTTTCCTTTCCTACAATCATGTGATTGAAAATATTGATCTAGTCTGTCAATTAAAAGTTTTAGAAAGTTTGTTATTGGTATATGGTGTATCAGTTAAGTTATTGTGTGGAAGCAGTTTCCTTTCCTACAATCATGTGACCTTGACCCTTGACCCTAAAACAAAAGGTTTCTAACTTGTCCAAAATACAAGCTACTATTAAAGCCTGATAATGGTAGATGGCGGAAAACCTGAAACAGTGTGAAAATTGTTGGCTGATGTTGTGTAATCAAAATGACAAGCTAAAAGAAAAGTAGTCTAGAAATGCCAGTTTTATTCAATTTATCATATGGAAACATTTCCAAGAATTAAAAAATTGAAGATAACCTTGGAAATTATCACTCCAGCTGAAAAAGATCTACAAGTATCATGGCATCAATTGTTTGAGTTAAAAGTAAAGAGTTGACAGCTTGAAATACAGAGTATATTTGATATCAGACTAGCACTGTTTCTAGTTCAATGAGACATCATGAGAAGTTCTGGTGAAAAGCACAGTATTCTGGTATCATCAATGGTGGTTAAAAGATTTTTAAAATGGCCACTATGGAAGGCATATAGAGAGTCTGAATTATACCATTTTCATTTAAAACCAGCTAGACATCAGAAGAAGTTGTTCAGTTACATTTCCACGCTGATATTGTCATCCATCTTGGGGGAGTAGTAATATCAATATTTTTAAATTCTAAATCAGATTGGCACCATTTTTATTCAAAGACCAACTGGACACCATGAGAAGTCTGTTGGTGAAAAATCTAATGGCAATATGACTTTTAATTCATGATAACAAGATTTTCAAAGTTGGCACTGTGATGGCCATACTTGATTGGGTATTAGATTGGCACCAATTCATTAGACCAACTAGAGAACGTCTTTTAGTGAAAACACCAAATGTTGGTATAACATCCATTCAGGAAGAAGAGCCATAACAAAATGTTCAAGATGGTCACTGTGGTGGCCATCCTTAATGTCTACTTTCATTTAGGACCAACAAGACCAAGGGATGAATGTGTGCATTCATGGGAATTATCCAAAGAATTTTGGCAGAACAGTGATACCAAACTTATACTAATGGATGAATGGAAGACGGACAACAAATATTGGACAGATGATGGACATTAGACATGTCATTCCATAGGCTCTTCTGTTTTATGACCAGTGGATCTATAAATGGCATTAAAAAATTGTTCTTTATAAGCAGTTCTGAGTTTCCAAAAAAGTTTGCTAAATTATGCTTTTTGTCTTCTACTTTTTCTTCTCTTACATTTTTATATTTCCAACAAAATTGAGATTTTTGTGAGAAATATACATAATACAAGGATTGAAAGTAATTCTAACACTTGAAAGTCTGTTTTTCCTAAAAATGAGTTTAAAAATTCTTCAAATTTAAAAATTCATAGATTGTTCCTTGGAGGTAACAACAAGGTTAAATTGAAGACAATGCAGGATAGTATTCTATATTTTAATGCTTGTTTATTATTCAGTGAAACACTCATATTTCCAAACCAAACAAAACTAAAATATCAAAAAAATCTAAATTGTCTGGAAGAAGATTTTAAATGTTAAGTTAAACAGGAGCATCTACACAGTCCTCTATAAACAGGTGCTTAGTATAAGACAGGTTTCACTGGTGTTTATTCCATTGTGTCTACATTGGGAAAATGCACATCACAGTTCATATCAAACACTGTCAGTAGTGCTGGTAATTATTGATTGTTTAGTGTACACAAGTGAACACTAAACTTTAAGGCAAGATTAATGACAAAATGTATCACCACCTTGTTCATCTGAGAAAGTTCCTACCGATATTAATATGTAGTAAATATATGGAAAAGAATATCTTTCAAATTTCCTTTATAAGGATGAAATTATATTTTTTCATTGGAACTTTTTGTTTTGACTTAACACTCAAATGACAGAAATATTGAGTAGTTTAGATACATTTCAAAGTTTTAACCATTTCTTATAAAATATAATTAAAACCATTCTGAACTTTATGGACTTATTTCCAATCAAATTCAACATTAAAGCTCAATCAAAAATACCAACAAATAAAGAAGGAGAAGAGCAAAAAAGAATATTACTGGGAATCCCATTGTTATCTTATCTTTCCATACATATGCTAGAACACTATAATATACTATACATCTATAATATACTGTATACTAATATACTATACATCTATCATATACTATATACTATTATACTATACATCTCTAATATACTATATACTAATATACTATACATCTCTAATATACTATATACTAATATACTATACATCTCTAATATACTATATACTAATATACTATAAATCTCTAATATACTATATACTATTATACTATAAATCTCTAATATACTATATACTAATATACTATTCATCTATAATATACTATATACTAATATACTATACATCTATCATATACTATATACTAATATACTATAAATCTTTAATATACTATATACTATTATACTATAAATCTCTAATATACTATATACTAATATACTATAAATCTCTAATATACTATATACTATTATACTATACATCTCTAATATACTATATACTAATATACTATAAATCTTTAATATACTATATACTAATATACTATACATCTCTAATATACTATATACTAATATACTATAAATCTCTAATATACTATATACTATTATACTATACATCTCTAATATACTATATACTAATATACTATAAATCTTTAATATACTATGTACTAATATACTATACATCTCTAATATACTATATACTAATATACTATAAATCTCTAATATACTATATACTATTATACTATAAATCTTTAATATACTATATACTAATATACTATATATCTATCATATACTATATACTATTATACTATACATCTCTAATATACTATATACTAATATACTATAAATCTCTAATATACTATATACTATTATACTATAAATCTCTAATATACTATATACTAATATACTATTCATCTATAATATACTATATACTAATATACTATACATCTATCATATACTATATACTTAAATATACTATAAATCTTTAATATACTATATACTATTATACTATAAATCTCTAATATACTATATACTAATATACTATTCATCTATAATATACTATATACTAATATACTATACATCTATCATATACTATATACTAATATACTATAAATCTTTAATATACTATATACTATTATACTATAAATCTCTAATATACTATATACTAATATACTATAAATCTCTAATATACTATATACTATTATACTATACATCTCTAATATACTATATACTAATATACTATAAATCTTTAATATACTATGTACTAATATACTATACATCTCTAATATACTATATACTAATATACTATAAATCTCTAATATACTATATACTATTATACTATAAATCTTTAATATACTATATACTAATATACTATATATCTATCATATACTATATACTAATATACTATAAATCTCTAATATACTATATACTAATATACTATAAATCTTTAATATACTATATACTATTATACTATAAATCTCTAATATACTATATACTAATATACTATTCATCTATAATATACTATATACTAATATACTATACATCTATCATATACTATATACTAATATACTATAAATCTCTAATATACTATATACTATTATACTATAAATCTCTAATATACTATATACTAATATACTATTCATCTATAATATACTATATACTAATATACTATACATCTATCATATACTATATACTAATATACTATAAATCTCTAATATACTATATACTAATATACTATAAATCTCTAATATACTATACAGCTCTAAGAGCAGATACTGTAAAGAATGTGGTGAAGCTGAAGTGTCCGCTTTATCACAATGGCACTATCCATAATGTCTTTAAATGAATTCACAGCAATACAAAAATAGTGTTTAGTCCCAACAATCATACCAACACTTTGTATTTCCAAAAAATTAAAAATGAAATCTAAACACAACATTAAATACTCTTGCAGACTGAAAATAAAACAGAAACAGGAATAGGAATAAGAATTTGTTTGCTTTTTCCTTCTAATAAAGATCCCTTTCATTCTGTGTTGCAATACAATGAATTCCTACTTGATACTGTATATGTTACAATGTTTCCATCTGACTTGTGTTGCAGTACCAGATATATGTTCAAAGATTCAATCATACAGCAGAATATAACCCCAAACTACAAGTTTATTATCTGGAAACCTCTAAATTCATAATCAAGAATGGGTATAGAACCCACCTAAATTCAAGTAAACAAGCTATTTATAGCATCATTTTCATAAAATATAAGCTACAATAATGGACAAAAAATAGTTAAGTGATATGTTTACACATGATGTTTATAATCTACAATAATGGACAAATCTTAACACTCAGTATAGATATACATAACAATGCCAACTTTCATTGAATTGGTAATATGAGCCGAGGAATAAAAGAGGCCAAAATAGTTGAAGCTAATAAAACTTTACAATAAGTGTGATTATAAACTTTATTAGGGCACATGAAACTGGTTTTGATATGTGGGGATTTAATTTTGGGTAACTGAGTTTGTATTGGGTCAAAGCTAAAAATCTTTATAAGAATAACCATAAAAATTGTGTTCTATATGGAGAAATTTCCTCATATACAATTAAATATTTGAGCAGTAAATTAATTTAAGAAAAGGAACATTTTAATGTCCTTTAATACATGTCATACATGGATAGGTGTCCATAAAAACAAGCTTTACTGTATATAAAGCATATGGGGAACATTTGTATGGTTTGCATGAAATGTAAATGTTGCATAATTAATCTAACATAATCTTTTCTGAATTGCTCTTTTGGGACATGAAGGAATTTTTGGCAATGTATTTTGAGCTGTAATGGACATTTGGAGGCATGGATTGCAGTGAGGTTGTATTTCCAACTATAAATGAACCTTTGGAGGCATGGATTGCAGTGCGGTTGTCATTCCAGCTGTAATGGACATTTGGAGGCATGGGTTGCAGTGAGGTTGTATTTCCAGCTGTAATGGACATTTGGAGGCATGGATTGCAGTGAAGTTGTAATTCCAGCTGTAATATAAATTGGGGGCATGGATTGCAGTGAAGTTGTAATTCCAGCTGTAATAGAAATTGGGGGCATGGATTGCAGTGAGGCTATATTTCCAACTATAATGTACATTTAGAGGCATGAATTGCAGTGAGGTTATATTTTCAACTGTAATGGACATTTGGAGGCATGGATTGCAGTGAGGTTGTGTTTCCAACTGTAATGGACATTTGGAGGCATGGATTGCAGTAAAGTTGTAATTACAGCCATAATGGACTTTTGGAGGCATGGATTGCAGTGAGGTTGTATTTCTAACTGTAATGGACATTTGGAGGCATGGATTGCAGTGAGGTTGTATTTCCAACTATAATGAACATTTGGAGGCATGGATTGCAGTAAAGTTGTAATTTCAGCTGTAATGGACATTTGGAGGCATGGATTGCAATGAGGTTGTAATTCCAGCTGTAATGGACATTTGTAGGCATGGATTGCAGTGAGGTTAGGACCTTTATTGTTTGCATATTTATTGTGTCAATGTTTATATTTTATTTTTAATATGTACATTATTTTTCTTATCTTAGTTTTTTTTTTATAGATTCAGCTTAGTTGTTAAATTCCTACTTGTGATATTTTGGCGATAGGGTAGTAATTTGTATAGAAGTTTACCTAGTAAATAGATAAGGAATGCAATAAATATTTTATCTTTTAAATTAAAATTTGTATGGCCTTGAAAACCATGTCAAGTTTTTCCTCAGTACAAGTGAGTTGTGAGAAAATGGCCACCCCTCCAGGCAAATCTTAGAAGTGATGGATATGCCGGTGGCAGAGCATGTATAAAAATAAATTAATTATTTGCAACAGATATATTTAATTAAGAAAAACTCTTGGATAAATTTAGAGATTTCTTGTTCAACTAAATTTGCAGTTAATAATTCATTTAATCTTATACATGTAATGTCAAATGATTTTTCCCTGTAGTTGATCACACATTCAATATTCATGTTCATATGTTGCAAGTGTACTTGTCCCAAATGTATTTAATTGTATTGTAATTATTATTTTTAATTTCTTTGCATTTTCAGGTATGTTAATGATTTTGCTTGAAGTATAGCTACATGAAATGTGACATTTGACCCAGACGTTAAGGTACCTAGATTTATATGATATGTATATTATGCATTATGTTTGATGTATCAGGTTATTTTTTATAACTTCGTATATTTCTCTTCAAATGTATGGGATAAAGACTGTTCATATATTTCTAATAAAATTACTGTATTTTGATCAGCTTTTGAGTACATTTAATAGACTACCAGTCTGTCTATTCTTATTGTGGGACCTACCATTCTATGTGCCAGTCTGCATTTTCCCTCTCTTGCCCTGCATAATTTCTTATGCCTGTTTCATATAATATGCTTGCTAATAAGACAAGTAAAACTGCAAATGAGAAAGAACCTAAAAATGTGCCTGCAGATCAGGATCTATGTTGCTTCTAATACTCACTGCTACTAACAAACTGCACAGACCCAGATCTGCCATCACATTATGTGACAACAAATCTGGGTCTCAGCAATTTGCAGTGGACTTGTTTTATGGTAACTTGTATCTTTGCATATTAGCTTTATTTGTTTCCTTATTTCTCTATATGGATAAATAATGAATATGATGTACATGTATATATTAAATCATTTAATGTACTGGATAAAGATTGATATCTTTATGGAAAAATAAGTTATTTGCAAGGCTGCATATCTTGAATTGTGACACATCAATTCCATTCGCAAATATCTTTCAGTTGATGCCACTAAAACACTTGTGTGTTCGTTAGTACTTTCAAGACTGGACTATTGTAACTCAATTACCGTATTTTCCTGCATATATCCCGCGTGTTATACCAGATTTTACAAACCCCGCAGGGGGGGGGGGGTGCGGGTTATATAAGGGTGCGACTATATCACAATTTTTTTACACATAATAATATTTCAATATATTGTTTGAAAAACATAACTACATAACTTATATATTGTTCTAGTTTTGTTTTGCTAGGGTTGGATATTATGGCTACTACGGTGACTTTACAACAACTTACGGTATCGGGACCAAATCAACATTTCGGGATAAAACTTAAAATTTCGTATCCGTCACGTTTTCATAATCAATATTTTCTGTTTTCAATTGAAATAACTACCTAATTTTAGGTCAGCTTCAAGGTGAGGCCATTTTGCTTTAGGTCCGCGATGAGCACGTTTTCATGGATTCATCTTCTCCAACGTTCCTTTTCCTTTTCTCCAACCTTGGATTACACTCTCATCAATATCAAATTTTCTGCCTGTGGCTCTATTGCCATGCACTTCAGCATACGCAATGGCAGTTAGCTTGAAGTTGGCAGTGTAAGACTTTCGTTTCGGCATTTTTTAAATTAAACAAAGAAATTATTTAAACTCGAATCTACACTTCACAAGAATACAAGATTATTTAGAAATGTCCGTGTTTATGTAGCCTGTAGTTGAGGCACAGCTCCTATAGACAGCCTACGCGCACAAGCACTGTGTACCGAGCCTGAATAGTTACCGGTAAATGACGTCATGCGAGCTACATTCGAAATTGACAATTGTGGCATTCAGTCTCAGAACCTCACACCATCGCATATCCGGCTCACAAGTACCTGGCTTCAAAATTCAAATCTGCCGACTGCCAGCCGGAATATAGTGGAGGCAGGGTGACTAATTTGAACTGATGCAGTGGGATGATTATGGACCGGGGCAGACTGACTTGATAGCGTAAATACAAATTTGCATGTTGGGCGGGTGAGTAAAAATTTATTAGTTGTAGTATCGTTCGTCATCCACGTGTGAGCATTGACGAATTCGGTCCTTCTAAAAACAGTAATGGTAGACAATGTGAACATACACATAAAAGTTCATGAATCTATGGTTGCGGGTTATACAAAGGTGCGGGTTATGCCAACTATTTTTTACACAAAACCCCCAAGCCCACGCGCTATATGAGGGTGCGGATTATCTACATGTGCGGGATATATGCGGGAACCGTATGTCTGGTTCGTCACAATATTTACTCCAGAAACTTCAAAAAGTTCAAATCATAGCTGCACGGATCATCTTTAGAGTACCTCGATCAGAGTACACCTCACCACTGCTCTGTACCCTACATTGGCTATCAATTCGATACAGAATCAAACACAAAATTTATTATCTGTGCTATGTTTCACTGACAGAGTCCAGTCCAACATACCAATCTGACCTCATCCATGTGTACACACCAGCAAGATCCTTATGCTCTGCTGCTGATAATCGTGAAAACAAGGTGAAAACAAAGTCATATGGACAACATTCATTTGCACACCAGGGCCCGGCGATGTGGAATGAATTGCCCATTGAAATTAGACACAAAGACACAGTGGTCCCTTTTAAGAGTGCTCTTAAGACTCACCTGTTTCGACTGCAGGGACAAACTTAGCGACCTAATCATGTTTTGCATCTTATATGTTTTCAGCATGTTTTTATGTTTTCCAATTTCATTATTTTTGTCATTTGTTGTTCTGTAGTGTAGTCATATCATTATTGATGGTGTAAAGCGCTTAGAGCTTCGAAAGATTAGGTGCTATACAAAGTCCTCATTATTATTATTATTATTATTATTATTATTATTATTATTATTATTATGACAGAATTGTGATGTAAATAGATAGGGAATGCAATAAATATTTTATCTATGTATTCTATTTCTATTTTAGGTATCACATTTCATCATGATTTATATTACATTGTGCCTGCACATTAAACCCAATTTTAGCCACTGGATTGATTTACCTGTGTCTATTAAACCTATAGATGATTCCTCCACTATAACACTTAAGATAAGCAGTGTCTGATCTGCTGAATTAACCAGCAGGAAGAAAAAGCATTTCTGGATATTGATTTGTGAAATTAAATCCCTTTCAAACTTATCTGATATAAATAAACTGCAAATATGTTGCCCCAAAAAGTTTGTTAATAATATTTTATCCCAATTTTACTGATTGATTAATTAATTATGATCATCATCTGATACTAATAAAGGAGTTTATCAAAATTACATGCAAATTTTAAAGAACAAAAAAAATATGTTGTACAGTATTTAAGAATTATATTTTTTTGTTGCACCATGAAAATAATACACCAGAACGGTGTGGGATACATTTTTTGCATATACACGTACCATCATGATCAAGGGTGCTGGCTAATAGGGGCAAGGGGCAGCAAGTATCCCCCTCCTACCTGATTTCACCTCTAAACATGTTTTGGTCTACATCCATAAAACTTACTAGCTGACCACAACATGTGATCTTCCCCTCCCCAATAAGTATGTGTGCTCCTCTGCTTATCATTCGTTATGCATCAACTCATCACAATATGCTCTTGAAAAATTATATTCTTTGATACCTTACAACAATTGAAATTTGCAAGACACTAGATTTGTGCTTGTAAGACATATTTGAAAGGTCTATATCAAGTGAGATTCCTTGCTTAACTGATATGTTCCCAGAATCTGATTTAATAGGATACCTTCTGAAGAAATTTGTTATAATGCTGCAATAAAAATGAGTTTCTCAAAGTTTTTCCAGTTTGCATATCTTTTATCATATTTTATGGCAGAATAGTATCACTGGTCTAATATTAAAAATGACAGGATGGTTTATGTCAAAGGCGATGAAAACCTGCAGTTTTTGTGTGAAAAAGTCATTTTTTAAAAAAAATGTTAGTATCATCATTTTCAGTGATTAATGCGTATCCATGGTACCGGCTGTATGAGTCATGTTTAATAACTTTATAAGAAAATAAATGTACTGTCCATTACAGATGACAATGCTGGACCACATTTCAAGACTTCATAACCCATCAATTATATGTCTACTTTAAACAACCTAATTTGTTTTTAATGCAGCAATTATGCCATCTATACCTACTTATACCTACATTTCTAACATTTAAGTCTGTATGATTTAACAAAAGCTCTAATGAGCTCTTTACTGACATTAAATGAAATACCCATTTGCTTTTTTTATTGACTGACTGGGTGTCAATAACATGGCAGACTGCTACCATTAGCAATTTGTTGTAACCAATCAAATGACACAAAAGAAGACAACTTTGTCAGGGCAAGTGATTAACTTGTCACTTTGACAGGAATACTATCAATGAAAAGATTAGGTATGTTTCAATCACAGAATGACAATGAGTTTATTAGATGTTTGTCATGGAACTTTTTGTGACAGTTCAAAGAAAATAATATCATAGAATGTACATAGCATGCTGCTTTTTCAGACATTGGGCACAAATAAAAGTGTAGCCACAGAGTACCAGTGGTTTTCTGTAATGCTTATACCAGTTGTTTTTTTGAAATAAATGATATGAATTCATCTCACTTTTATTTTATGCAAAGGAACAAAACTATGATTGCTTTGAGAAATTTATGGCATTTTTTAAATCACAATTCTGGAAAATATTGGTAGTCATAACTTGGGATGTGAACTAAACAAAAATGGGGAAGAAATTTGTTTGTTTGTTTGTTTAGGATTTTTAACGTAGCTTTAACAATTTTTCAGTCATATCGCTACGATGTCTGCAGTGAGGCAGTTTATAGTGATGTCTACCACTGGGGCATCATGCCGCAGACATGTAGCATGATGTCCCGCCCAGTCACATTATCCTGACACCAGGCCGACCAGTCCTAACACTAACCTCTTAATGCTGAACATCAAGCGAGGCAGCTGTTAGTACCATTTTTGTAAGTCTTTGGTATGACTCGGCCGGGGATCAAACCCACGACCTCCCGCTTCCGTGGCGGACGCTCTAACCACTAGGCCACCGGAGCGGTGGGGAAGAAATTGAACAGTGCCCTAATTGCCATCCATAAAGAGGTTTCAACAAAGAATTATCATATGTGGTGGTTATTGCAATAGTTAGAAAATGATGACTGAAAGGATGTGGCAATATACCCTCCCATCTGCTGGAATACCAAATCGGACAGATCCCAAAAACCACAGAAAGCCTCATTAATCTCTGTAAGTGCATCAGCACTTCTATCCAACTCCTCTGCAACTTCAGTGATTGAAAGATACAAACACTAACAAAAAGAGAAAACTGGACATTCTGTTTACAAAATGCTAACAAGCCAAGTATTTGCTACTACCTAAATCTCTGCATACTTTAACCTATCTGAATAAAATACATTCTGTATTCTTTGTCAGATAATAGAAATCTAATCTGATACAAAGCTCTCCTGTAGCATTATTAATCAGAAAGATGGAGACTTTTATTGAATTTACCAATTACACACTCTATAGCTGGTAGGAATCAACATCTATGAGAGTTTAGGCATTTTGAACTTAAATTGTATCTGTGAATACATGAGAGTGATCTGTCTTCAGGTTTGACTAAGTGCCTTGAATGCAGCTGTTTCTTGCCTGATTGTCAGACTAATCCAAATGAGCCTGGTTGCTGTTATTTATTTCAATAACAGCTCGCCTTCTTGGAAAATAACAGCTTTTCTGTACATCTGGGTATTCACTTCATTCCATTATTTTCATGCAAGAAGCTGATGTAAGTACTATATTGCATACTCAAACTTAAATCCACCAATGGACTGTTTTGTTACACATGTTTTCAAGGGACTATTTCAGGTTACACTTGTTTTCAATGGAGTGATTGGTTATACATGTTTTTATTGGATTGTTTGATCACACATGTTTTCAATGGACTGTTTGGTTACACATGTGTTTTCGGACTGTTTGATCACAAATGTTTTCAATGGACTGTTTTGGTTACACATTTTGAATAGACTGTTTGGTTACATGTTTTGATCGGACCGTTTGGCTAAACATGAATGATTCTGAGTATGTAGGGGGGTGGAGGATGCATTGAGTTTTATTCACTTAGAGAAACAAAATTGCAAGTTTTTGACACAACATTGCATCGTATTGAATACTTTTGATCAGTACTGTTATAGCAACAATTTATTTCAACATGGATCTACCTCCTTGCTAATACATTTCACTGATCTTAATACATTTCACTGATCTTATACATATGTACACTGAATTGCAGTATTCTGTAAATATGAGAGAGAGAGAGAGAGAGAGAGAGAGAGAGAGAGAGAGAGAGAGAGAGAGAGAGAGAGAGAGAGAGAGAGAGAGAGAGAGAGAGAAAATATGGATGTTACAAAAAAAGGAGATCGAAAACAAATAACAAAACCTCTGATACAGATATGATGGAGCTGTTAAGAAGGGTGAAGGAGGACTTCTTCACCTGTACAGGACCTTGTAGAAGAAAGATGATATTATATTCTATATATTATATTCTATGTTGCTAATAAGACACAGTGGGCTGAATTCATAGATCACTTCCTCATGGTAAGAATATGTACTGGACCCACAGTCCTAGTATTCATTCACAGATCACAGTACCCTTCTCTATTGCCATAATGGAACTTTATTTTATTTGCAACTTGCATAATGCTATTAGTGTACGTTCAACTTTCATTGGGCTGCATTGTATCTTCCAAGATGTTTAGCCAGTACGATATTTAACTAAATGGGTTTAATGAGTTAGAAATAAAAGTATAATTGGACAGAGATCATTAAGAATATTAACAAGCATAATATTGCACCAACATGTCCTGAACATATGCAAGGCTACATGTCTTGAGCTGAGACGCATCAGCTCCATTCACAAATATCTTTCAGTTGATGCCACTAAAACACCAGTGTGTTCATTAGTACGTTCAAGACTGACTATTGTAACTCAATTCTGTCTGGTTCACCTCAATATTTACTTCAGAAACTTCAAAAAGTTTAAAACACAGCTGCTCAGATCATCTTTAGAGTACCACGATCAGTGCACACCTCCCCGCTGCTCTGTACCCTACACTGACTATCCATTCAATCCAGAATCAAACACAAAATTTGTTATCTGTGCTAAGTTTCACTGAAGGAACCCAGTCCAACATACCAATCTGACCTCACCCATGTGTACACACCAGCAAGATACTTATGCTGCTCTTCTGACAATCGTGTACTCATTATTCCCACTATGAAAATGAAGTCATATGGACAACATTCTTTTGCATACTGGGGCCAAGCAATGTGGAATGAATTGCTCATTGAAATTAGACACAAAGACACAGTGATCCCTTAGAAGCTCTTAAAACTCACCTTTATCGACTGCAAGAACAAACTTAAAGAAGCATTTTTTTTGTTTTCTATTTTATGATGGTCATATCATTATAGATGTTGTAAAGTACTTAGATTTTCTAAAGATTAGGCGCTATACAAAAGTCCTCATTATTATTATTATTATTATTATTATTATTAGTATAGAGTCACTCATATACACATGCAATCTGAATACATGGAACTGCAATATCATACTAGCATATTTCAGAAATTCCGTAAGAAATATTGACAGATGTAAAGATATTATCCAGAATGCACATCCTACACACTCAGAATGCAGTATAGACTAATGAATTCTAGAATATACATCATATACTAATAGAAACTATGTATTAATAGAAATTCTAGAATATACATATACTAATAGAAACTATGTATTAATTAAGGCAATAAGTGTATACCATAAAAGAAAACTAGATATTAATGTATTAATATATAACCAAAGAATCACTGAAAAGAGACACATTTTAATAGACTACCATTACTTTATTGAGATATACTATTATTTACAGCTAATTGAAATATACTATAATATACAGCTAATTGAGATATACTATAATATACAGCTAATTGAGATATACTATTAGATACATCTAATTGAGATATACTATAATATACAGCTAATTGAGATATACTATAATATACAACTGAGATATACTATTATATACAGCTAATTGAGATATACTATAATATACAGCTGAGATATACTATTATATACAGCTAATTGAGATATACTATAATATACAGCTAATTGAGATATACTATAATATACAGCTAATTGACATATACTATTATCTACAGCTAATTGAGATATATGCTATAATATACAGCTAATTGAGATATACTATTATATACAGCTAATTGAGATATACTGTTGTCTGCAGCTAATTGGGAGATATACTGTTATCTATAGCTGATTGAGATATACTATTATCTTTAGGTAATTGAGATATACTAGTATCTCAGTTAATTGAGATATACTGTTATCTACAGGTAACTGATATATAGTGTTATCTACAGCTAATTGTGATATAATATTATCTGCAGCTAACTGAGATATACCACACAGATACAGGCACAAAGACACAGACATTCAGACACACACACACACATTGCTTATGTACAAGTATATATGGTAATCCTCCCAACCCGAGGCAATTAAATATCCAATAAGCTACACAGAATAATTGGTGTCTAGCAGGATATGTATGAATGACAATTAACTGCTTTAAAAAAATACATCAAGCGATCTCAGTTTTATGTGAGATATCTTTGCTTTTTTAAACCGGAATAATATAAATTATAATAGTGCAGCATTATTGAATTTGAAGAATGGAGCAAATGCAGCATATACATGGCATGAAATGTGACAAACAAATAAAAGACTAAATTTATCATACATGTATGAAGCGAGGTGGAAAGAAAACCAATTGACATTAGGTCTAGAATGTTCAGGTTATGGGTTTCAATAATAAATTAAAAAGTCTATAATTTTAAAATATTTTTTTGGAAAAATCATGCATAACAATTCAAATGACTCATTTAAATAGGTTTCTTGTGCTAAGACATCATTGAACTGACCTTTTCTTTAATAACCAAGACTTATCAGTAACCTCAAAAAATCTAGTATTATAAAAACTGAATAATTTCTACATACAAGAATGGAATGTGACATAATATGAATATTCAAAAAGAAAAGACTGTGGTACTTTCAAGCAAGATATGAATTTTAAGATTACCAAATATCGTTACTGAAAAGATATACATTTCCCTACAGAAAGTTAGGACTTTTTTAAAGACAAATTACATGTTGAATCAAATTGCTGTTAAAGTATAGTGTGTTTCTTTGTGTGTTTTATAGATTTTTAATGCAGCTTATGCAATTTATGCAGTGTGACAGGTTATAGTGATTTCAAGCACTCTGGCATCATGCCTCCAATATGTAGCATGATGTCCCACCCAGTCACATTATCCTGACACCAGGCTGACCAGTCCTAACACTAACTTCTTAATGTTGTGCACCAAGCAAGGCAGCTGTTAGTACATGTACCATTTTTATGTCTTTTGTTACGTGCTTAGGCTTGAATAAGCAGCAACATAGAAAGAAGTGAAAAAAACAAGCTTGTAAAAATTTACGAGCAATTTATTGAGTACAAATATATTCGTAAAAGAAAATATTTAAACTTACGGTTTTAGAGAATCAAGTCCAAAAATTAATCCAAAAAGAATTCACAATATAATCCACTAGTAGAATTGCAAGAGTCCTGATAATAAAATGTCCTAATAGTTCCCGGTTCAAATCTTGATGATGTAATCCAATATGGATGACGATGTCATGTGATGAAGTCAGTTTTAGTTTTATAATAATCTAAATGAAAATCTATGAGCACATATTCTTTTCCAGACAAATAATAAACTAATTCCTCTTGCTCCAAACAAATTGACACAATTTCCAGTACACAGTAATTAAAAAAAAACTCAAAAAGAAGACACAACTTAATATTATAAATGCCCAACTTCCACTAAATATCTCGCTCCAAAACATCACTTATATAACTGTTTTACATAAACAAGAAAGGGGTCACGACCTTCCAGAATCTCTCATAACAATCTCATTATGTAAACTTCATATGACTCAACTAAATTAAAAAGATGTTTATACTTTACTCCATTTTGTCCTTGGAATCAACCAATCATTTTAAAAATAAAGCTCTAATGTCCTTGGAATCAACCAATCATAGGTCAGAAAATGAGGTTAACATCTGGAGTTTATTCAAAAAGTATATAGGTCATCCATTTCTAGAAAATCTCTCCCAACTAACGAATTTAAACCCAAAATGTCAAATTTGAATTTGACAAACAAAATTAAATGATTTAAATCAAATATACATAACACTTTGGTATATGATTTAGTCAGGGTTTAAACCTGCAACCTCCCTTATTGAAAGTGGATGTTCTAATCACTAAGGCCAGCATGAAAGGATAGAATATGTAGTGTACATAGGAGGGTAGAAGTTGGAGATAAGTTTAACTATCTGAATAACACATTATTTTCTAGATGGAGTTGCTTCCCATTTCTACCTTAGAAAAAACCTTTATGACACCTCACAAAGTACTCTCCACAACAAAAATTTCAAAACTTGTACAATTATACCACATCTCATCTTTTCATGAATAACAACAGCAGAATTTTCATTGCATGGGATAACATCTTTTAGGTAATATTTCCCACATTAGTTCAGTAGTTATAAAACTCTTTATTTATCATATATTCTTTATACGTTTTGTCCGAATGCATAAAAATGGATTTTGATCTGCAGCTGCATGATGTACTGACAGATTAACATGAATAAACCTATTTAAAAGTGTCCAGGAACTTGTTTGCAATCATGGGAAACATTCCAAGGTTAAAACAATTACACATTTCGATAGACACATAATATGCCTAGTCTTCATCCCCAAGTAAATTGCAGTGCGATCCAATTCATGATGTACTAATGTGACACAACAAATTAATGTTACTTATATGATGTAGAGGATACAAATCAAGTTGAGGAGTAACCTCTTTTTGGCATTTGCTGCGTCTTTTTGATATTATTGGGCCATAGAACATTTCAGCTTGGAATATATACTCAACAGATAATATCCATGATGCCAAGAATCATGACCCTACCTGATTCTTTTGTTAGTCTAGTAGCCAGAAATTGTACAAATGATCATGACAGGTTATGTTTATAACTTGGCATTTCAATAGGTAATAATTCAATTTTTATTCTCTAAACATGCTATGGTGTTACGTGCTTAGGCTCGAATAAGCAGCAACACAGAAAGAGTGAAAACTAACAAGCTTGTATAACTTGAACAATGAATTTATTAAGTACAATTATTTTCATAAAGTAAATAAACTTATGGTTTTAGAGAATCAAATCCAACATTAATCCAATATAGAATTCACAAAAATAATCCACTAATGGAATTGCAAGAGTCCTAATAAATAAATGTTCTAATAGTTCCAGGTTCAAATCTTGACGATGTAATCCAAAATGGCTGACAATGTCACGTGATGCAGTTCTTGTTTTTTTTATCATCCAAATGAATTATGAGCACATGTTTTCTTCTCCAAATAGATAAATAAATCTTCTTTCTTCAATGAATTGACACAATGTCCAGAACAAGATAATTATAACTCAAACATAAAATACACAACTGTTAACTTAAAGCCCAGAGATTCTACTACTGTTCTATCCCAAACAACAGTCCTTATACTTATTTTCTTAAGTAAACAAGTGACCGCATGATTTTCTAGAAATAGATAGAAGTTCATGGAAGGTAACAAAAAGAGTCTGCATTCACTAAATCACGTACGATAGATATTTCCTACACCCAAGAACTAAAAATAAAAGGTTGTCCTTGAAATTAACCAATAGTTTTAAAGACCTGTTTATCAATCTGAAGCAAGGTCAGATAATGAGGTAAACAAGCCAAGGTCAGCCTGTTTACAACTAGGGTCTAGGTCAGCCTGAATTTTCTAGAAAAAATCTCCCAATTAATGAATATTAAAGGCAAAATGACAAATTTGGATTTAACATTCAAAAATAAATAATTTAAATCCAATAGCCGTAACACCTTCCCCCATAAAATAAAAAGAAAGGTTTATATGATAAAACTTTCTTTTTATCACAAACCAATTTACATCTGAAGTTAAAAGAACTAGTATAAATTACACAATATAATAAATTGTTATACACAGGAAAAACGTCTGCAATTATATTATCAAGAAATAGCTTCAACCTTTTAACTTGCCCATGTCCCACAAAATGTCATAAGAAAGCCACTCTAGCAGGGCAGAACTCACTTTTAAATAAATAAACAGTCAGACACGCATTAGTGAGTCTGTCAAAGAATTTTCTAATTGTGGCTAGATGTTCTCTCCTGGTGTCATTGTAGATGATGATGTCACAATTTTCTAGACCAGTGATGATCATTTTTATGAGACTTTGAATTGGACTTTCTTTATATTGGTAGAGTCCATTTGGAGTCACAATGTTAAGTTTTCCTTTGCTCTTTCCATAGTGGAATCTGCCAAAATCCTTTCTGAAGGTCAAAATTTGGTGACATACTTGGCATTCCCAATTTTATCAATACAATTGTCAATTCTTGGTAATGGGAATGCATCTGTTTTTGTCACTCTGTTCACCTTAATCAGTACACATACGGAAAGTTTTATCTGGTTTTGAAACATGTATGCATGGTGAACTCCAATCACTTTTACTGGGCTTGATAAAATCATTCTCCAGCAAATATTGAATTTCCTTTTTCAAGTATTCCTGTTTGAGTGGACTCGTCCAGCATGGATGCTGTTTGGAATTTTCAATTTCAACGTCATGAAAATTTTTGTTTGTCCTTGTAAGAATATCTGGACATAAATGCTCATATAATAATAATAACTTTCAGTTCATTTCTTTCTTGCACTTGCAAATGTAAAAGTTTCTGGTCTAGATTTTTCATAATTTCTGAATTCCAACAATTTGTTGTTCCAATGTCAGTAGAATACGACGATATTTCTTCACTATGTGGGACAGGTACCACTAAATTAATTAGATATTTAACATGGCTATCTCTTTCAATATACTGGTACTCCTATAATTTATTTAGATCCCAGGAGCACTAATACTATAATTTATCTAATTCATTTTCTTCTTAACTTTGTAAGGGCCGTAATATCTAATTTGAAGTAAAGTAAGAAGAATGAACAAGAGTAACACAACTCAATTATCAGACTCAAAAGTTCTCTCCCTTGTAGTTCTTTCAACCAATAGTTTCATTTTTAACTTGAATTGCTGAATTGGGCATTCATTCATAACTTGCTGGAAAATTCCAGACATGAAGTTTGAACCTTGATCAAACTGAATAGATTTGGGAAGGCCATACTGAGTAAAAAACTTTATCAATGCTTTTACTGTAGTTTTAAATTTTATATTCCTCAACGGAATAGCCTCTGGAAACCTTGTTGATGCAATAATTTAAATCCAATAGCTATAACAATGGCAGATTTAGATGATTAAAATAGTCATGAATGATTTTAATTTTTGCAATTATTTTTAGTAATGTTTGAGGCTCTTTTACCTAACACTGCCTGCAAATGCATTTCATCATCTCTGTTAATGATCATCTCTATTAATGATCATTGTCTCTCTTAATGATCATCTCTCTTAATGATCATTGTCTTTATTAATGAGGGGCCCCGAGTGGTCTAAAGTGCTTTCTGTCACAGATCACTGGCATCTCACCTCTGTCTGCATGGGTTTGTATCTAAGATTCGGCTAATGTAGTTATGTGCGAAAGCTTGCCAGTAGCTTCTCGTGGGTCAGTGGTTCTTTCCGAGGATTTTCCCAGTTCTTCCTCCAGCAATAATACTGGCTACCATGTATAGCCTATCATGTGCTTTAAAATGGCTTTAAACTCTACTGCAACAACAACTACAACTTTATTAATGATCATCATCTCTCTTAATGATCATTGTCTCTCTTAATGATTATTGTATATATCATTGATCATTGTCTCTGTTTAAAGATCATCATCTCTCTTAATGATCATCTCTCTTAATGATCATTGTCTTTCTTAAAGATCATCTCTTTTAATGATCATTGTCTCTATTAATGATCATCTTTCTTAATGGTCATTTATCTTAACGATCATCTCTTGTAATGATCACAGTCTTTGTTAATGATTGTCTCTCATAATGATCATTGTCTTTATTAATAGTCATCATTTCTCTTAATGATCATTGTTGTATTAATGATTATCTCTCTTAATGATCATTGTCTCTATTAATGGTAATAATCTCTTTTAATGATCATTGTCTTTGTTTAATTATTGATCATCATTTCTCTTAATGATCATCTCTCTTAATGATCATCATCTCTCTTAATGATCTATGTCTTTATTAATGATCATCATTTCTCTTAATGATCATCTCTCTTATGGATCATTGTCTCTGTTAATGATCATCATCTCTCTTAGTGATCATTGTCTCTCTTAAATGATCACTGTCTTTATTAATGGTCATCATGTCTCTTAATAATCATCATCTCTCTTAATGATCTATGTCTTTATTAATGATCATCATTTCTCTTAGTGATCACTGTATCTGCTATGATCGGTATCTCTGTCAATTATTATCTGATCTGTTAATGATCATTGTCTTTGTTAATGATCAAAGACCACATAAAATAATAAGCTTATGCCATATTTAAATTTAAAGTATACCATTTCTGATAATATTTTCCTAGTAAAACAGCAGCAGAGAGGGCGAATCGGACAACTTTATAGAAGCATCTATTTGGCAAACCAAGGCTTCCTCCAAAATCGAAAAAAAAGTTTTCTTTGGAGACGCAAAGTCGTTGTCGAGCTCTCTCTGCTGCTATGGGGGTAAAAATCTTTTTATGATTTCAACGGAATATTTGATCAAGTCCGATACAATATCTTGATCTAGGATCATGCAAATTTATCGTTACAAATCCATGTGGCATTGACTGCGCATGACTAAAGAAATTTCTAAAGAGATTATAATCCATATCTCCACTGTACCAAGTCTGGTGAATATTTCGTAGCATATGTGTGTCAACTCCATTGATTATACAGCAAGAATATTGCAGTTATCTCTGATCACTTTTGGTATTTGAGTGTATCGTTGAGTGACATATATCACATCGGTATTTTTATCCCTACCTCTGGAAAATATCCTAGCGGGATTATTTTGATTGTCTAACATGACATCATCATTTACGACTAAATTGTTAATACTTCCATCAATAACATCAATGCTCGGTGCTTCCTCAATATCAGTTATAAACTCAATAATATCCTCATCGATTTCCGATTTTGCTTTCTCGTTAAAATCCTTTAACACCTCGTAACATCGCTGATTGTCTACACTCGGGGCTACTAAATACAACTTGTCCCATTTCATCCATCTCATTATCAAATTAAGTAGCAGTTGTGTCTTGCCACTTCCAGATGGTCCAATTATAGTCATGCAAAATAGAATTTGGTAGTGCTGCATGATGTTTAACTGGTTCTCGTGTTTATGTCGCCGAAAAATCAATTACATTCATGTTATTATAAATAAATTATGGATCTATATTGTATGAAATGTAAGAAGCGTACTAGCACAAATGACTTGACGATTACAACTAAAAATAACAGATCAGCACTTGCTGGTAAGTGTGTACAATGTGTTATAAAATAAATTTAGATTTGTTTCTATGAAATCTGGAGATGTTTTAAAAAAAAAAAAAAATGAGGAGGTGATATTGCAGCCAAGTTAGTAAAACTCCCAGGAACACCATGGGCAAAATCTCCAGGAGAAAAACACCTTCCAGGATATAGTTATTGTGGACCCGGGACCAGACGCGATATCAGACTCGATGATCAAAACCATCCCCGACCCGGTAAAAACCCAATAAACGCCATTGATAAGGCATGTCATACTCATGATGTTGCTTATAAAAAAAGTAATCTGCAACACAGACATATTGCAGATGTAAAATTGATTCATGCGTTGAATTCTATCACTGATAAATCCTTCAAAGAAAAATTGGCTTCATGGTTGATAAAATCGGCGATGAAAAGTAAATTGATGTTGGGTGCTGGTAATTAATAATATCATGGAATCTATTTATTATTCTCCAAGAGGATACTGGATGGGTAAATCAGCAATCGGTAAACTCGCTAGCGCTGCAAGGATGAAAAATACCACAGCAGCGGATTAGTTATCCAAACAGGTGATATGGCAAATTTATCTTCCACCGCCTAAACATTTTGATGTCAGCACACCTAATGAGGTTCATCAGGCTGATATATTATTTCTGCCGCATGATGGTGTTTACAAGTATGCGCTAACCGTAGTTGACGTTGTGAGTAGATACAAACAAGCAGAACCTCTAAAGACAAAATCATCAACTGAAGTAGCTTCTGCGTTTGAAAGGATTTATCGAAGGGGTCCTCTGCATTGGCCAAATCTATTACAAATTGATCCTGGCAATGAATTTCAGGGTGCAGTGTTATCAACAATGAAGCATCATAATGTCACCATCAGACGAGGACATACTGCACTACATTGCGATAAGGCAATTGTTGAATGATTTAATCGGACGCTTGCTGAGCGGTTATTTGGATATCAATACGCGAAGGAGTTTATTCAGGATAAACTATCCTGTGAATGGGTCAAGAGATTACCAGGCATAATTACCGCGCTGAATAATGAGATTACTCGAACAATAAATATGAAACCTAACAACGCGATTAAAAAAAAGTTTATACCTGTAAAACCACAAAATGATTTTTCAAAACAACCAATACTCGGTAATGTCACTGTTAGGTATTTATATGAACCAGGAGAGCTCGAAGGTGGCAAAAAAAGAGCTACTGATCCTATTTAAAGTGTCACTACACATAAAATATCTAGCATAACATGATCCACAGGTAGACCGCCAGTCTATAGACTGGATTCAACTGCTCCTCAGTTGGGATTTACTCGTGAACGATTACAAGTGATACCCGAGGATACTCAATTATCGCCGCATGGTCTTAACTAGCACCTCTGCGTCTGTTGCACTCAAGACAAGTCAGCATCACATTATCACTGGTATGACCAACACTGCTATTTTTTCTGTCTATGGTAAATTGGCGAGGATCTTTATCCGACCAACACCAACGCATTATACAATTGCAACTTGCGCAGTGATTATTCTGTTGTTGTTTCAGTGTGATTATAAACTCAGCATCAATATCAAATTTTCTGTTATTTTTTTTGGCCTGTTGTTTATAATCAGAGTTTTTTTTTGATTATATCATCACTGACAATATCACTTATTGTGGTGTCATTTTCATCTAAAACAACTCTTCGAAGCTGATTTATTCTTCTTACTCTGGACACTGCAAGATAAACTAAATTCGATTATCTATGATCCAAACAATTGTATCGGATATAGTCAACCTTGCGAAGAATGTATCGTCGCTGCGTATCCTAGCTTACATTGGAATTTATCAGCACGTAATGCATCTTCGACAACACTGATATCAACCAACACAATATCATTTAACACTAGAATCTACTTCTCTGTCAGGCCTGGAATATCAGCTTCGATATTTTGTGTTCGTGTATCCTTGGGTCTATAACACTTTGGCATTGAAAGTGTTGCAAATTTTTCTTTGTGTGTGTTAAATAACTTCATTTGAAGTGTATCTCTGACTATCTTTCTACTTGCCACTATCAAATCGTTTGGTCTCCATGCTTCCCAGAAATCATTTAATGGGGTTTTTTAAATTATTTCATGCGCTATTTCACATTGGATTCTATCTGGTTGTAATCTGATTAGTTTCTTGAACTCGCATAATTCATTATCAAGTGATTTCTTCATAATAGTCTACAAAATTCTTCAGCCAATTATGCGGGGATAAACCGACAAATGGTGGTGTTTGACCATAATCACCACACATTATCACTTTTGTATTTGCTAGCAATAACCAATCAAGAAACCTTTGTAATACATCTAATGACACTGTGCATATCTCATCCCAAATGAGGATTTCAGGAATATATTTCTTGCCCATTCGATCAGGAGTCCATTCATCACCTTTCCATTGAAAGAAACTGATAAGTGCATGCATTAATTCCTCGTTGTTTCATCTCTCTTGTAGGTCTGTGTGTTGGTGTTAGCACAATCATGTTTGGTTTCCCTCAAAATAATTCTATCGCATGAGTCGTCTTCCCTGACCCACCACAGCCGTTTAAGTAACTGGTTTTATATTTACATATTGGATCAGAACATGACAGTGCATTAGATAGTTCTGATATCTGATTATTTGTCAAGTAATTGTTTTCAATCGTAACATCTGCTGATATGGAGTAATCACGCAGTATTTCCTTTTTAATTCTCCATGATCCCCAACTCTCGTCTGAATTAGTGAATTCAGCCTCTGCTTCTTCATGTTTTATGTCTATATAAAATTAATCAGTGGAAACTCTAACTGTGGTGTCAGGAAATCTATTTATCATCGAAAATAAATTAATAGAAGCATAAGCCAGCATAGACGACCTTAAGTACGTATATTGCGGATTTTCTCCATCTGTGTAAGTAACAATTGTACCTAATTTAGTTCCATCGGACAAGAAAGCATCTTTACGATCGACATATATACCTCTAGATGTTACATCTGCGATTATAAAATCGTATTCAGCATTATCTATAATCAACCACAAAGAATATCGTTTGTGGTCGTATTTTCCACCTTGTGTGAACTTACCAATTATTCTTCTACCGAAATCTTTTGCGTGTTTATTTCTAACTTCAAAGATTTTTTGGGACCATTTCACGATATATTCTTCATCGAGATCAGGGAATTGTTTTTTGTTTTCGCTGATTATACTTTGTAGACTATCAGGTTGTGGTAACCAGACTTCAGTTTGATTCCGATATGATATAATTGCTTCACTGACAATCAGCGATATCAGCATTTTAGAATCAATCATATACCGTAATAACACTATTGGCATCCAGTGTTTTTCAGAGATGTGTCTACCAAACCAAACATAACAACACGGATGAAGTCCTTTAGCCAATTCAAATGATACCAGACGAGCGAATCCGGCTAAATCAAAATCGGGAAGTGGTCCATTAATCGCAACACAGGTCATCTTATGTGTGGGATGTCCAAATCTTTTGAAGTACTCAGAACACTCTCCGTATCCAAGAAAACTCCCTGGATAACACGCAGTCATATCAACCAAAATAATACTTTTGGGGTCATATTTTGTATTCCATAATCCACTATGGCCATATTTAACACAGCTTGATTCGATATTTGGGAGAAATTCTGCGCGTGTTGGTTTCCATAGATTTCTCTTTCTTGTGAAAAGAGCTGCAACTGACGGAATTGTAAAATAGTTTGTTAGTAATTGTTCATCGTAATCCATTGAAAAACCACTAGCTAGTTTTTTCATCTCATTGTGGAGGGCTTCAGTACGGTATAATTCGACATTGGGTCTTACAAATTGATCGAATTTACCCTCAAAACTGTGAAATAACCACACTGACACAGGATCATTTTTACTTAACTCGTAAATAACATCAAATAAATTCCCAATGTAATATTTTTTATGGTTCTATCCCGTGGAAATATTGTTACCACAGGTGTCCATGCATGTTCATTATGGTCAATAATTTTGATTGGAGCTCCTTTTGATTTATATTTTGATTCGTGTAATACCTCTCCTGTTATCATCATTACGGTTATTAGGAATCTTAATGTTTCTAATTTTGCTATATCTTGAATTGTTGCTCTGCTCTCCTTCACTATTAATCCCCATTCATTTTTTTTTTGTGTCTTAGATCCGTCAATTTGTTTCTACGCAACACATTTGTATAATGCTCTATTATTCGTTCTGCTACACAATTTATTCTTGACGAAGTCAATAGTGACAGTTTCATGGGTTTTAATTTTTCGATACTCGGTTTATCATTTATCGGATAGATTCCATAAACAACCGCGGTTACAGGATAAGATCTCTCGTAATACAATTTGTCAATCCCAGTCAGAATTCCTGGTTTGGAATCCTGATTCACAGTGACAGTTTTCTTATTTTTCAGGATGGGTTCAAATTTGTCGCGTAATTTTCGATAATCTCTTGAACTCCTTCATATTATAATTAAAACAAGTATTTAAAAAAAGAATTTATTATATAATGAAATATTGCAAATGGCTTATGATAGGATCAGTAACCGCTTGTAACAAATCATGCAGAAATGAATTCTGTGGATATCATTTACAAAGCGTACGTCATGGAAGCTTAGGGCCTTACCTTGCATACGATGTGGAGTAGGTGTGCGTGGTAAGTCATAGTTATGTCTGAATTGTGGTAGTAAGCGATACAGAGAGCTAAAGCGCTATTATGATAAATGAGTCAAGGACTCCATCAAAGATTCTGTTAAAAACTCCGTCAATGACTCTGACTCTGTCATAGACAAAATCATAAGAACACCTCAAGACTACATTGATAGATTCCCAAGTATTAGTTGTAGATTGTAAGGGTCATAGCTAACTTTTGTCCAGGATTGTGGTTGAACCTGAAGATAAGATTTGTAAACATGTTTACTTGGCCTTTTGATCCTAGAAGATTCAAGAAAGTGAACTTGTTTACAAATTTAATGGGAAAAAAGCCCCATTTACTGGTCATCCTGTTAAGCTTTAGCAAGATTAGTGTTCTACAAAATTGATTATTCCTAATTTAACATTAGTCCATTGTAATTATTTGTGTTCAGACATACTTTGAGAAGAATTATTTATTTCAAAAGTATTCAGGGGAATTACAAAGTGGTCATTGACATTTTGGACTAACTATTCAAGATCATTCTGGATTATATCATTGAAATGCATCATGACTACTGACATGTCAGCACATTCAATACTGGAATTCATTTGGAACACTAAACAATTGGATTTGAGTAATATTTGGGGGTTGACTGTTAAGTTCCTTTTAAATTTTCTTTCCGTATTCTTGAGAAATAAATTACTTGTTGAAATTTGCTAAACTTGTTGATTTTAACTTTTCTGTTACTTAGTTGTTTTTACAAAGTCATAACACATCCAAAACATTGGTATATTGATATATTCCGGACAGCTTTTTGAAGGAATTGTCTCAAAGATCACCTAAATATGTTTCAGTGTAAGTTTGAGCATGAGATTTCTCATTTCCATGAATAAAATAAATATTACACCAACTCATAGAAAATGTGACAAGTTTTGCTTTATTGCTTCTTCAGTCCAAATTCAAATTGAATTGAATATTATTGTTTACATCACTAAATACATTCTGTTTCTAAATGATTGATGAAATAAGCTCTAAATGACCCATACAAGATGATGTCATAGCTTATAATTGTTACCATACATAACTTTTATAATCTTAAATGAATAACTGACATGGAAAAATGCTTATACAATATGGATAAATTACATTTATTTAATACATAAAACTATGTAAAAATGGATAATTAAGACACAACTGTTTATATTGATAACCATATTGGAACTTTGGAAAGATAAACAGTTTTATTAATAGTTTTAGTCTGTATATTGTATTATTTATGAAATTTAACATGGTACAATATATTTTTAATTTTTAAAAATGTGTTTTGTTTTTTAAACTGTTAATTTAAGGAGTGAAATTTGAATTAAGTTCTCCATTATTTAAGAATAATTCAGTATTATTCTAAATCATAAAATGAACCCAAAAAGTGATAATAGCAATATCATAATAGTATTTTTATTAATTAAATTTGAAAATAAAGGATGTTATGAAAAAATGTATTGTACATTAGGAGTATTTATTTTATAAAATCCTTATTTACTTATATTACTGACAGTAATATGCAGATAGTATTTGTAAGTATATAATTTGGGTGATAAGATAAAAAAGAATTAAAACCAAATTTAAAAATAATTAACATTTTATAAATTAATGAAATGTTATATAGAATTTTTGAATTTAAACCATTTACATACATTGTAATAAGATGGTAAGTGTCTGTCTTGGGTGTGTTTGTGTGGGTCACTGTTTCAAACCTGACCAAAGTCATACCAAAGACATAAAAATGGTACAAACAGCTGCCTTGCTTGGTGCTAAGCATTAAAAAGTTAGTGTTAGGACTGGTCAGCCTGGTATCAGGATAATGTGACTGGGTGGGACATCATGCTACATGTCTGCGGCATGATGCCCTAGTGCTAGCCATCACTATAAACTGCCTCACTGCAGACATTGTGGCGATATGACTGAAAAATCATTAAAGCTTCATTAAAAAGCCAAATCTCTCTCTCTCTCTCTCTCTCTCTCTCTCACACACACACACACACACACACACACACACACACACACACACACACATTAAGATGATGAATCCAATAGGTTTCTTTTAATAGATGTTCCATCTCAGAATCAACTGAAAGTTGAAATGAAAAATCTTGCAATCTATTGGAGATGTCATTAAAGTGTTCAGTGACATGAGATCAAACAGATTGATTGATATATAATTTTATGTCTGATCATTGTTGGTTCATGCATTGAAATAGTGGGTGACTGGTTTGTCCAATATATTGTATGCCACAATTTTTACACATGATCAAATAAATAACATTTGATATTGTACAATTTGTATCATAATGCATCCTTTAAAACATTTCATTAATGAAAAAACTGTGAAGATCTCGTTCCATTACATTTGTTTGATTAACCTTTCTAACTGATGTTTTTCCTACTTTAGATTTAATTAGGAAATCTTTAAGATTCTTAATCTTAGATTCTTATTCTTTAAAAAGCATCAATAAAATAGAGAGAACTAAAGGAATGCCATTTCTCACTATATGCATTTCTCACTGAAGGAATTTGATTCTAGGATTATACCCAAGATACAAAATAATTTTGTGCTTAACATGAGAGGTTGCACAATACCAAGGGTATTGGAGCAGAGTCCCTTGTCCATGGCCACACATTGGCAGCTCAGGTCCAGCCTGGTCTGAGCAGGACTCAAACTTGTACCCTTCTGGACATAATTCTGTTTGGCGTGCTACTGAGCTACTGATATTCAAGGCATGCTACTGAGTCACTGTGACTCAAATGAGGTACAAGGCACTCTGCTAAGTCAATGTGACTCAAATGAGATTCAAGATATACAAATGATTTGCTGATTCAACTGAGATTCAAGGCATGGTGATAAGTCATTGTGACTCAAGTGAGATTTAAGTCTTGGTAATAAGTCATTGTGACTCAAGTGATATTCAAGGCATGGTGATATGTCATTGTGACTCAAGTGAGATTCAAGGCATGGTGACAAGTCATTGTGACTCAAGGGAGATTTAAGGCATGGTGCTAAGTCAATGTGACTCAAGTGAGATTCAAGATATACAACTGAGTCACTGATTCAACTGAGATTCAAATATGGTGATAAGTCATTGTGACTCAAGTGAGATTCAAGGCATGGAGATAAGTCATTGTGACTCAAGTGAGATTCAAGGCATGGTGATAAGTCATTGTGTCTCAAGTGAGATTCAAGGCATGGTGACAAGGCATTGTGACTCAAGTGATATTCAAGGCATGGCACTAAGTCAATGTGACTCTAGTGATATTCAAGGCATGGTGATAAGTCAATGTGACTCAAGTGAGATTCAAGCATTGGTGACAAGTCATTGTTACTCAAGTGAGATTCAAGACATGGTGCTAGGTCAATGTGACTCAACTGAGGCTCAATGTATGATACAGAGTCACTGTGATTCAACTAAGATTCAATAAATGTTTCTACGTCATTGTGACTCAAGTGAGATTCAAGGTACTTGCTGATGAGTCAAACAATAGGACAGCTGTCCATTCTGCTATTTGTTTTAAAAGCATTAACGTGACTCTAAATCTTACCAAACAACACATTTCCAATCAAAAAGCTGTCAATCATGAACATGATTTATAAGTCTGGAATAATGTTTCAAGTTTGAAGTAGAGTAGGATTTTTAACCATATTTGCTATTTTCTGGATGTTGGCTGTTTTATGAACAAGTCTGTTAGTTTGAGTCTTATCCCAGAACATTATATGTTATTGCTGTGTGTACAGTAGAACCTGTCTTGAAAAACTACCTCTTTTGCCAAAAAAGTATGGTCTCTCAAGACAGGTGGTCTCTCATAACAGGTCACAATGCTATATAATTAATAAATTTGTGCATTGAGAATGTGGTCTCTCAAGACAGGTGGTCTCACATAACAGTGGTCTTTCAAGACAGGTTTTACTATAGAACACCATTTTTAATCACATGACTGCAATCATGATATCTGGTGGAGGCAGAGTCTGGGAAAACCATGGGAACTCTGACCAATAGAAGCTGCTGGCAGCTTTTTCACAAAATCACATTGCCTGAACCCAAGACTCAAAAACATGCTTATAAAAGTGAAATGTTAGTGATGGGTCAAAGAAAATGCCTTAGACCATTCTGCCACCTGTGTCACAGAGAACATTTTATACCAATATCAAGACCTTTAGGTATGGACAAAGCCAAATGATGCAAGACCTTTAGGTATGGACAAAGCCAAATTGATACAAGATGTTTAGGTATGGACAAAGCTGAAATGATACAAAAATTAAATCCAAAGGAGATTTTGAAACCATGAGCAAATATTTTCTCTATTAAACACCATCTATGCTTGTGTAAATTTCAGGTCCAACTGCAAAGAATACAGACCCAGATCTGCAATTGCATAATGCACCAGCAGAACATGTCTATGTTGTTTGTCATAAAAAGACTGCATAGACCCAAATCTGCTGGAACATTATGTGATGGCAGATCTGAGTCAGTGCAGTTTGCACTTGGATCTGACAGATAGGTGAGTTACATATGGTATTTCTTAACAATGGAGTTAAAGACAGTGCAAAGCAGTAATAAGCAAGACAAAGGAACAAAAGTCAATCCATAAATGAGGGTCATAAAACCTACTTTATGATCTTACAAAACCAAACTGTAGCCATCTCTACAAATACAACTCTGAAACCTGCAATAAGTGGACTGGCCAAAAGAAATATTGGGCCAACCTGATAAGAAAAACTTGCAATAAGTGGACCTTACACAACCAAAATGAAGCCAACCAGACAAATAAAACATCTGAAACTTCCTTTAAATGGCTCTTACATGTCCAAAATGACCAAAAAATAAAATAAAAATGTCTCATGCTTAAAATATTGTGTAATTTAATGTTAGATTTGCATGACAAAAAACTGGCTGAGAAACAGCAAGCTTTTATATTTGCCTGATTAGCATAAAGCCAACTACACACACAACAGAGAATCAAATCTTCCATTCTACTTATAGTAATTTTCCCATAATAAGACCTGGGTGCCAACCTAATTTGACAAAAATGGGCTTTTTCAGACAAAAATATATTTTGTAAATGCCTGCGAACACTTTGTAAACTATACATAATTCCCTATCAGGCAATTATCCCACTACATAAGAATAGACCCAGATCTGCCATTGCATAATGTGCTGGCAATTCTGAATATATGCAGTTAGGAGTAATCAGTAAAATCCTTCATAGACCCTGATATTACCAGTGCATTATACAACGGCTGGTCAAACTCAACTTTTAAGCAAGTATATGTGGCAAATTGGAGGTCAGCTTATCATCATTAGATATGGCACAAGTTCAAGCAAACATTTGTTTGTTGTTGTTGATGTGATGGCACATGTGGATTTGTGCATTTAGTAATTGCATGTTTTGCATTTAATGGGTGAATAATAATTCTTACACCTATTGTGTCACTGGTATTAATGAGTATCCAATAAAGATATACAGTAAACAAAAATAACTTTTGGTATAACTCTGGCAATTAAACAATTTTTCAAATAAAAATTCCATTCTTTTTATATTTACTGTGCAAGTGAATTAAAATTTATTCTGCAGAATTTTATTTCATCAGATTTTACTTACACAATACTTTATTTAATAATGATAATAATAATAATAATAATAATAATAACAATAGACAACTCAATGAAACAGAGTCCACAGTTGTTTTCAAGAACATGCAAATGTTTTCAAGAAGAACCTGTATTTTTTCAAATGGAAATATAAAAAAAAAATTAAGTTTGATTTTCTTTATCATTATATAAATAAGCATAAAAGTAGCACATTTTCTGAACACTGTCAATTGTATAGTTTTCCTCAAATAGATCTTGAGAATATTCTAAACTATTTCAAAGACACAAATATCCCATAAAATTGAATAACACAGAAAGACAAACACTCTTGCTTGGACAAAATTTATTCATCAAAAGTTCTTCCATTCTTTGTTTTTCTGCTAAGTTTTAAATATTAATCTATTTATTTGAAAATGTAAACTTTGAAATATTAGATTTAAATGTTTGTGCTGAATGTCAAAATTTTTCTCAGTATCCAGATTTTTTAAATTATTAATTGGATTCTTTGTGTGAATGGGTGGCACTAACCATTGCTGAATTAAATGACTACCACCACAATGATGATTTAGGTCCTGCAGTTTACATTCAAAGCAGTAGATGCTATCGTCTTTCCTTTATGCAGACTTATAATGTCAGGTACCAGTGACCTACTAAACTCCAAAGGGACAGATTAAATAGTGATCAGCAAATGATCAGCAAGTGATCAACAAATGATCAGCAAGTGATCAGCAAATGATCAGCAAGATACTCATTCCACACAGTTTGCACTAAAATATACAAAAGTTTCTTGCTGGGCATCAAGCCCTCTTTCGATGATGTCATAGATACATGAGACTTCATTTGTCACAAATTGTTAATGTTTATTGTCATCTTAACATTACAGCAATGAAAATATAATGTTGAACTATGATATACATGTACTACTTAACAATGTCACATACAACAATATCAATATCATTGAGAATTATAATGAGACACATCATATGAATCATAATGAGCCTTAGAAATGACTTCTATGAGACTAATAATATAAACATACAATTATATACAAGAGTGTATAATACAACAAAACACAAAATGCTTACATATTTTTAAATCTTTCATAAATATCCTATTTACTAATGATCAAGTTTTGTAGTAAAATTTACATTTTTACATAGCTAAGAGTCCATTAATTCAAAATAACAAGAAATATGTATAGTCTGAAGTGCATTTTCGCCTGAGCTACTCCTAGTTGAATATCTGTCTCAAAGTCAAGGCCGTTACACCAAAAATATGGGAAGTAATTGTCACTAATTGACCAGAAAATAACAGCTGAGTGAGTATTTAAAAGTTTATTAAATTTACACATGCTGATGATCTAAATCTTATCTTATTAAAGCACACAGGCAAAAAAAATGTATTTTATTCTGTGAATTTTGTTAGTATGATGTGTTTACTGAGATCATCTCTGTTTTCCACAATATGAAGCTTGCATTGACAGTTTATGGCAGTTTGTACATGACTAAATATTTCCAAAAGTCTTGAATAATTTTTGTTGATTTTAATATTTCAAGGCTGTTACTATGATAATTAAAATTGTATAAGATTTTTCTTTTCATTAGTGAATAATATCCCTCCATTTAATTTCTCTCTGTCCTCATCACTCTGGTGGCCTAGTGGTTAGAGCATCCTCCTTGGATGCGGGAGGTTGTGGGTTTGAACCCTGGCCAAGTCATACTAAAGACTTATAAAAATAGTACTAACAGCTGCCTCGCTTGGCACTCAGCATTAAGAGGTTAGTGTTAAGACTGGTTGGCCTGGTGTCCCGGTAATGTGACTGGGTGGAACATGATACTACAAGTCTGTGGCATGATGCCCCAGTGCTGGACATCACAATAAACTGTCACACTGCGGAGATCTGTTGTGATATGACTAAAGAAAATAAAAAATCCCAAATACACTAATACATACTCTCAAAATCCATGGCACTAGGATACATTAGGTAACAAGAATACTGTCAGATAAACATTATATGTCTACCTCATGTTTAAATTCTCATCTGGGTACTGAGTCATACCTACTCATAAGTCAAACTCATCTGGGTACTGAGTATACCTGCTCATAAGTCAAACTCATCTGGGTACTGAGTATACCTGCTCATAAGTCCAACTCATCTGGGTACTGAGTATACCTGCTCATAAGTCAAACTCATCTGGGTACTGAGTATACCTGCTCATAAGTCCAACTCATCTGGTTACTGAGTACGGTATACCTGCTCATAAGTCAAACTCATCTGGGTACTGAGTATACCTACTCATAAGTCAAACTGCAAGCAAGAAACATCCTGATCTGCCATAGAATAATGCACCTGCAGATGTTGTTTGTTCATCTGATTACTTAATGTCCACAAACTGCACAGACACAGATCTGTCATTGCTTTATGTGACAGTAGGTCTGGGTCTATGTATGTATGTGTGTGTGTGTGTGTATATATATATATATATATATATATATATATATATATATATATATATATATATATATTGTAGGCACTAGTAGGGAATGTTTGAGGATATTATTGACCAATTTGCGTTATTTGATATTCTTGTAATGAAGATCTGTTGTATTTGATCAAATCAATGTACATTCTGGGATGTTCTAGAATGAGACAAGAGTGTATTCAAGGATTACATCAAATCAATGTACATTCTAGGATGTTTTAGAATGAGACAAGAGTGTATTCAGTGATTACAAAAAATCGATGTACATTCTGGGATGATCCAGAATTAAACCAGAATGTATTCAAGGATTATATAAATCAATGTACATTCTAGGCTGTTCCAGAATGAGACAAAAGTGTATTCAAAGATTACATAAATCAGTGTTCTGGGGTTCCAGAATAAAATCAGAGTATAGTCAAGTGTATTTAAGGATTACATCAAAATCAATGCACATTTTAGGTTTGTTCCAGAATTAGACACTATAGTGTATTCAAGGATTGCATCAAGTCAATATACATTTTGGGTTTGTTCCAGAATTAGATACCATGAGTGTATTCAAGGATTGCATCAAGTCAATATACATTTTGGGTTTGTTCCAGAATTAGATGCCATAGTGTATTCAAGGATTGCATCAAGTCAATATACACTTTGGGGTTGTTCCAGAATTTGACGCCATAGTGTATTCAAGGATTGCATCAAGTCAATATACATTTTAGGTTTGTTCTGGAATTAGATGCCATAGTGTATTCAAGGATTGCATCAAGTCAATATACACTTTGGGTTTGTTTCAGAATTAGAAGCCATAGTGTATTCAAGGATTGCATCAAGTCAATATACACTTTGGGTTTGTTCCAGAATTAGACACCATAGTGTATTCAAGGATTGCATCAAGTCAATATACACTTTGGGTTTGTTCCAGAATTAGATGCCATAGTGTATTCAAGGATTGCATCAAGTCAATATACATTTTGGGTTTGTTCCAGAATTAGACGCCATAGTGTGTATTCAAGGATTGCATCAAGTCAATATACACTTTGGGTTTGTTCCAGAATTAGACGCCATAGTGTATTCAAGGATTGCATCAAGTCAATATACATTTTGGGTTTGTTCTGGAATTAGACGCCATAGTGTATTCAAGGATTGCATCAAGTCAATATGCACTTTGGGTTTGTTCCAGAATTAGACACCATAGTGTATTCAAGGATTGCATCAAGTCAATATACATTTTGGGTTTGTTCCAGAATTAGACGCCATAGTGTATTCAAGGATTGCATCAAGTCAATATACATTTTGGGTTTGTTCCAGAATTAGATGCCATAGTGTATTCAAGGATTGCATCAAGTCAATATACATTTTGGGTTTGTTCCAGAATTAGACACCATAGTGTATTCAAGGATTGCATCAAGTCAATATACATTTTGGGTTTGTTCCAGAATTAGACACCATGAGTGGCAAACAGTAGTACATAGATCATGCATCAATAATCACCCTGATTAGCCACTACATGAGGCCTTACATGAAAACATTTTGCAGACATTTGTATGTCTAATAAATAATTAACTACTCTGGGTAATATAGCACAATATACAATATATTATATTATATATATTTATTAATGTGGAAAGTGTAGCACTGAATAAAACATATATTCCCACTTCCAGCTGCACTGGTCAGGATATTGGATGGGTCTAATCTCATAGTGAACTCACATATCAGGGTCTACATTTTTGCTGTAAATCAAAGGCCTGAACAAACAGCAGGAATCTGAATCAAGTAACATATTATGCATCCAAAGAGCTGCCTTTGCTCTTTTTATGTCAGTGCATTTTATACATAGTTATATATGACATTATAATATAGAAGCCTAGGTAAATTACCACATTCATGGAAACAAATTCCTAACTACTCAGAGGTATACACTTTTCATAAACTTTTGTATGTGTTCAAAACTAAACATAGCCAGTCATAACCATGAATGCTGGTATTTAGTATGCATATTTGAAGGGGTTTGAGAGTATTGGCAGAAAACACAAAAAGTGCCAAAATTAAAGCTTTCACCGGGTAAGCATCATAATAAACTCCCAGCCAATATGTCCGTCTTATGCAATTGCCAAACTTCAGGTACAAGCGCTATTGTATTTTTCCATTCCATCAACCCACATTGGTCTGTCTAATTTGTTTTATGTGCAATGTCAGACAGTTTTAAATATTCAGGATGATATACATTGGGAATTCTGTACATAGATGTCATTTTGGCACTCTTTATAAGGAGGTCTGATCAATCCTTTCCTTTACCAATGTTAATGGAATGGCTGCCATATCAATATCTATAGATACTCTTGTGTGATTGGTCATCGTCTCTTTGTTATGAAACGTTGGAGATTCCTCTTTTCTTCTGATGTGTAATGCATCAAAACAGGCTTTTCTAATCTGTCTGTCCATCACTCCATACACGATGGGATTTCCACAATTTGCAACGGCAAAGAAAACTGTGATAGCAACATAAAAGTCTGCATCAAGCAGTAGCTTCTTGTCAATTGCTCTCACTATTCCATATGGAATATATCCAATCATAATTAGCAAGAATACCATTCCAAACATTTTTGTGATTTGGATTTCTCGCTGAAGCCATTCCTTTTGACGAGCTGCACGAATAGCTTGGGATGAATTATGCACTTTAAAGAAAATGGCGATATAACAAATGATTAATATCACTGATGGAAGCACCATCAAAAAGATGCTTACTAGCAACGTAAATGGTCCATAATCCTTTTTCACGATGCAACGTAAAAGTTTAGGTTCATAATAAGCCATGTAGCCCAATGATGGTTGAATCAGGAACAGCAGTGGAACCAAACGTGCAAAGACAAGCACAAAAATAGTGTAGGCTTTTTTTGATATCTTTTTGTAAAAATTGTTGAATACAACTACAATAAGACGATGAATTGCAATTAAACCAGTATGCCACAAAGAAGAACCCATTAAAATGACAGTAAAATGCGTTCCAAGCTCACATCCAAGCAGCCCTGTTGGCCATTTTCCCATCATATATGAAGTAAGAACCAGAGAATTATTTATACCAAGGTTCAGAATATCATTAATGCAGAGACTTATCATAAAAATGTGAATGATGTTTGTTAAATTTTTTTTGCTCAGAATTACAATCATGACCAGCACATTTCCAAAAATTCCCCAAACCAAAGCAATCAACATAATTGTTGAGCCAAGGTACAGGGCTGTTGCAGAAGGATGTTCATTGTCTGGATTTTCATTTGTATCATTCAGATCAAAATCCATTGTCATGTTGTCAAAGTATTTTTCATTTGATATGTTATCCATACTTGAAGTACAGTGTTATACCATGACATTAGACAAAAAATATTTAGGTGAGAAAGTAGCTGTCAGAAGATTTTACATAAAGTTGATGTATAATACATCTAGTCTAATTTCAGCTCTAAATAAAAGCACAATGTCAGCATATGTTTGATTCATATTGCAATAAAGACACAATTAAGGCACAGCAAATGTGATTTAACACATGCATGATGGAGTATTATGCTTTAATCCTTGTTGCAAATTCAGATCCATTCAATCATAATTCAAAGAAAATGTTATAAAACTGTTCTGCAGCATACATATGACACTTGCTCTTGTCTGAAATCTAGTTTTACTATTTTGACACAAGTTTTTTGTCAATAGTTTTTACATCAATTAACTTCTCACTTGAATGAGTTGTCAAATAATTAAAGGACTGAAGCAGACTTATTTGGAAACTAAAATTGGCCATGCACTGAAATGTACACTCACAAGAAATGCACTGAAAGGTACACTCACAAGAAATGCGTTGAAATATACACTCACAAGAAATGCACTGAAATGTAATGTAAAACTACACAGTATCACACACTAAAATACTTGGGATTCTTCTTCAAAAATAATATCGAACATTTCTTGCATGGACTCAAAACTTGCTGGAAAAGTGATGGGCTACAATCTTCGACCAGTCAGTTGAATTCCTGGAAATATGCCAAGATGGTCTGTATTGAAGCACACAGTGTAGTAAGTATTTTCTCATATTTTAAAATTCCATTGTGAAACTCATGAAAGTAGTGAAGATTGAACTACTTCATTATTTCTTGCATGCATAAGTCTCTATGTGAAAAATTTGAAAACTGATGCCAAATGAAAATAATCAAGAAGTGTAACGATTGTTCAAAATTACGCAAAAGAACAATTGAATTCAAGCATTTTTCTCCTCTCCATGTCTTCTTTGTTGATGACGAAAACTCTGCATAAGTTCCTTGGTTTTAATGTTCTGCCACAATCACAAAGAGCAATTGAACAAAATAAATTTTCTTGTATTGTACAGCCCATTAAAATGACATACAGTATGGAGTACAATATCCTTTGATTTAAAAAAAATGGTTAATGTAGAGAGAAGTCAATAATTTCAGTGTGCTTACTCAAGCATTTGGTAATGTTCTTCTGAGAGCATGTGATCATGACCAGTTTTAAAAGTCCAGTTAGTATATTAATTAGTTTAAATACAATGGCCAATTAAATTCCAGCTTTAATTTCAAATGCCTATTACAATATTCAGTTTCCTTTCATGTTAAGCACCTTTGAATCATCTAAAATTAGAATTAAATTAAACCAGCGTCTGATTGGGTTTGATGAATTAACACAAATCCACTGGGAAGAGAATATATATACTTGGTCAGTTGTCAATTGCATATCAAGATAAACACCAAATAATTAAAATTTGTGTCACTGGTATGTCTGAATCCAAGAACAATTTAAATCCAACACTGAAAAGTGAATGACATCTGTTTTATTTAATCTATTTATTTAATCTAGATCTAAATTAAAATTGATTAATTTGAGTGAAGAAACACTTGATGCACAGGAGGGAAAGCTAATGGCCACAACACCTGCTTTTGTACATGTTATATTTGTACTATTTTCAATTAGCTTTCTTCTTCCTCTTTTGAATGAATTTCTGTCGTTTTGGTCAGTCGGACAGATTAGAGAATAATCCAAATTTGTCATCGGAGCATACCAATTCCTCTCTGACACTAAATATCCCTTTAATCTAATTTTATATCAGCACTTTCCACATTAGCTCCAGAATACAATTCCATACAATCCAAGGAAAATCTCTTTATTACTCTAGCTCACAAATTGTAATCCTCGGTGTTAAGTGGAAAATCTTCATTGTCAAAAACGCTTTTCTGCTTGGTCAATCAATCCATATTTGTGGCATGTTTAACTGGGAACTGTAAAGAATAATGACAATGGTGATAACATGTTCAAAAATATCAGAGCTAAGATGCTGAACAATATTTTGGTTAGCAAATAAAATTGTAAGCAATTTTTAAAATATGAAATCAAGCTTGGATGTTTATCATTTTTGCAATAATTATTGACTTGCTACTAATAAGGCTAATTCAAATAAAATGAAATGGCTAAAAAAAAAATCACAGATGCTAAAAAAGTCAAACTTAAAAACTGAATTAATATTTATTGGTATAGGCAAATTCTAATAAACATTCTAACAATATTATAAACATTACATCTCTTTTCATGAGATTCAACTCCAGTTTTGAAATGATTGTATTTAGTTAAAATGTACAGTCATCTGCAAGCAGACATAACCCAAATCTTCTAATCATCATGTATTGTTAGATTAAATTCTGTCATACATTTTGTTTACCCATGTACTATATTTTTTTTGTGATACAACCAGAGGACCAGCCTAAAAAAGATTTTTTGAAAAAGAGGGTGGGGTTTTATTTATATTTTCCAAAACTTTAAACAAATGGAGGGTGGGTTTATCAAGTATGGACTTTATCATCAAACATGGGGCTTATCATCAATCACAAAATTTTTGTAAAGCATGAGTTTATCACAAAGCCTGGGCTTATTATCAATCATGAATTTATCATCAAGCATGGGGCTTATCATCATGAAGAGCATTTGTCATCAAGCATGAGTTTATCACAAAGCCTGGGCTTATCATCAATCATGAAATTATCATAAAGCATGAGTTTATCACAAAGCCTGGGCGTATTATCAATCATGAAATTATCATCAAGCATGGGTTTATCACAAATCCTGGGCGTATTATCAATCATGAAATTATCATCAAGCATGGGTTTATCACAAAGCCTGGGCGTATTATCAATCATGAAATTATCATCAAGCATGGGTTTATCACAAAGCCTGGGCGTATTATCAATCATGAAATTATCATCAAGCATGCATTTATCACAAAGCCTGGGCATATTATCAATCATGATATTATTATCAAGCATGAGTTTATCACCAAGAAGTAAATTCATCATCAAACATGTGTTTATCATGAAGTATGTGTTTATCATGAGGCAACAGATTACCATGATTTGTGTGTTTATCATCAATTATGAGATTATCATCAGTCATGAGATTATCATGAACCATGGATTTATCATCAAGCATGAAATTATCATCAAGCATGGGTTTATCATGAAGTATGTGTTTATCATGAGGCAACAGATTACCATGATTTGTGTGTTTATCACCAATCATGAGTCATGAGATTATCATGAACCATGGATTTATCATCAAGCATGAGATTATCATCAATTATGGGTTTATCATTATATATGGACTTGTACCATATGTACTTTT
Source organism: Unio pictorum (assembly GCA_030141615.1). Taxonomy (NCBI): domain Eukaryota; kingdom Metazoa; phylum Mollusca; class Bivalvia; order Unionida; family Unionidae; genus Unio; species Unio pictorum. The sequence goes on along the minus strand of JARLTB010000101.1, from coordinate 12,582,396 downwards.
ATGCATATTTAATTTGTATGGTGTCACTGACCTTTGTCCATAATTGAGGGTAGGAGTTGGCCCTGTTTGACTAAAGTCATGTTACTTTGTAAAAAAAACTTTTTATGTACCTAATTCTTTTATATGACTTTAGATTAGATATTAACATGAAATTATTTAGAGGTAAACATGTTTAGTTGGATCTGAATTCCAGACAATGGTATTTCCCTGGGAAAAACATGGTCTATCTGCCATTTTGCTGCAAGCTTGCTAAAGTTTAAGTAAAAGGTAAAAAAAAAAAGACCTGAGCTGGTTTTTGAATTTGATGGAAAATTCCATTAAGATGACAGGGTATTTTCAGAAAATGATTTTTGTGACTTACATCAGATAGATATGTATATATAAAGTTGTTTACCTCAGAATCAGTCATTCCATATCTAAACATATGTCTTAGTTATATCAGTTTAAGATGTGTTTCATTTAAGGATTTATTTATTCTAAATTAGTCACTAGAATTACAAAGAGCTCAATAATATTTTCATACTAAACCAATATTCTGGGAGTGTTGTTAATTCTTTCAAAAACATTTTGGATTATATCACTGTGATACATCATGACTTTTTGCACATCAGCACCATTCAGGCTCATGGCATATCAGCACATTCATAAATAAAACTTAGTTGGATCACTGCTGGAATTCATTCAGATTACTGCTGGAATTCATTCAGATCACTGTTGGATTTCATTTGGAATAGGTTATACTTTTGAACCTGTGATAGAACATTTAAGACTATTTGGGATTTAATTCACAATATTGTAAGTTCTTTTCAAATTATCATTTTTATATTCTAGAGGGGATAAATTATTTCTTTAATGTTACAAAACTTGTTTGTTTTTGCTCTTTTATGTTACTTAATTTAAGACTGATTAGTTGTAGCAGGACTCACTTATAAGTCACAACCAATTGTAAACTGCACAGACCAAGATCTGCCATTGCATAGAGTACTGTTAGAGTTTGGTGTATGCCATTTCTTAGGAGTACTGTTAGAGTTTGGTGTATGCCATTTCTTAGGAGTACTGTTAGAGTTTGGTGTATGCCATTTCTTAGGAGTACTGTTAGAGTTTGGTGTATGCCATTTCTTAGGAGTACTGTTAGAGTTTGGTGTATGCCATTTCTTAGGAGTAATTAGTAAATAAAAATCAACATAGATCCTGGTCTACTGGCACATTATATGACAGAAGATCAGGGTATATAGTGCATGCAGTAGGATCTGAATTATACAGGAGTATACATTGAAATTAAAACAACACTATAGATGTGTTTTGGAAAATGTACTGCTTATATGTAGATCACTAAATTTCTCTTGTCCATCAGATTTAACAAGGATATATGTAAAATATAAATAAAAATAAAATATATATATATATATATATATATATATATATATATATATATATATATATATATATATATACCATTTGTTCTGATATTCTTAATGTAAATATAGAAAACTTAATGATTTTTCTAATATAGCATTTTTTTCCAATGCTTGCTCTTATTTGATTTTAATCAAACTTTATAGTTTTAAACTACTTTTAAAGAAATGTTGTGTGCTAAAAATTTAATGTAAACAAGGAATCAAATTGTAAACTCAAAATACTGGAATTATATTGTATGAAAACTCAGAAATGAAAACAAGTATTTTTTTAAAATAATGCCCTAGGTAAATTTTGTATTTGTTGTTGATGAAATTGAGTAATCAATGATATCATTCTCCAGTTACAAGGGTGTCTGAAGTGGCTGATTGGTCTAAAGTGCTCACCATTACAGATCACTTCCATTTAACCTCTGTTTTCATGGGTTGAAGTCTCTGAGGCTCAGCCAATGCACAAGGCAAAAAGCATCAGATTCATAAATCCTTGATATAAAGGTGTCAATATGTTTCCTTTTAGGAGGATCAGAATTGCTTTGGTCCTGAACATTATTTCATTGACTTTTGTGTCTTTTGCATGAAAGTGAACATGATTATTGTTTTGAAAGCTCACCAAAATAAATGTCATTGCTGATACTCTTTTTCTGCGTAAGTTTAAGTTAGTAATTATATAACTGGTAAAAGCTTTTAAGAGCGTGTCACGCTTGATGGATTAAATCAGCAAAACTGATGCAAGTATCTTCTACAGGTGGCAGACACATGTAAGAATCCCTAGCATTGCTCAATCCTTTCTGCAAGAGTTCAATGGAAGTTCTAATGCAAGGGGGAAATTAATCATAAATGCTATTTACAAAGAATGAAACTAGTTGTGTCTGTCTGATACTAGTCTAATAGAAAAAGCAGGCCCAAAATTTCTGCATTAATAGGGTGATTTTGGAGTAAATGTCTTCTAATTCTGTTGATTGTATATCTTCATTGATATATGGTGGCACCTGAATGACATTTGTCAAATACTGAATTAACTTTTTATCAGGAAGTTGTTGGTTAAAATTCTGTTGAGCGTTTGCTTTAGATAAAGTTGTGTTGATTGGCATCATTTTTTAAACTGTAACTGGCCTCCATTCTAGGATACTTTCTGTCAAAATTTTAGGTCAAACTATGTTAACTGTTTTCTTATCTAAAAGAATGTTATTTGAAAGTTCTTTTAATTTTTGTTTGTTGCAGCAGCTATATTTGATAACAGATTGGTAAATTTTTGTGCAAACTTTAAAATCCTTCATATAAAGATGCATTCGATCACTTAGGTCAAATTCTAAGAATTCATTTAAAGGATTTTAATTAATTTTTACTAATTATGGCCACATTTAATGGAAGAATTACATCTTTTTATATAAATTTGGAATGCCCTTCATGCTGAAATGTTTGTTAATTTTTTTTTAGTTAATTTTTTTTGATAAGCAGTTTTTGAAGTGATACAAAATGAATAAGAGGTTTTTAAATTTTAGTAATGGTGGTCATGTTTGAAGGTGGATATGCATTGTTTACATAAAGCTGAAAGTCTTTTATGTCAGAAGGCTTTCCAGGGGTGCCTGCAGAATTATTTTTCCTGTTTTTAGGAGAGTGTGTCAAACATCATGTAGTGGTCATCTATTACATGTTTGGGATGTAGGGCAATACATATGTAGAAGTGAAATCCTGGGATGGTGGGGGTTGGTGGGGGTAAGTCACTCTATTGCCCCTATGTGAGGGTGCACTCGCTCTCTATCAAATTTTGTAAACTTCTGTTTAGTGGTTTTGAGAATATGAAGTTTAAAGATTTTTCTAAGTTAGGTAACAGAGGCCATATTTCAGGGCAGATTGGGATTATATGTGAAAATTTGAAACCCTTATAAGTTAGGATACTTGCTGACACATTTGGGTAAATTCTGTTTTTGAGAAGTCATTTTAAGGTTTTTGATGTCTTTAGTACCAGTGGCCATATTCAAACTGGCAGATCAAAGTAATTTTAACATATCTAAAAAACCTTCATGCTGTATTGCCTTCTGTTAAATTTGTTCAAAATCTGTTGCATGGTTTTCTAGAAGTTATTTTTAGGTTATACTTCTTTTTGATAACTGTGGCAATATTTGATGCCAAATTAGGCATCATTTAAATTAATCTGATAGAACTTCAAATCATGATGTTTTCTTTCAAAGTTTGGCAAATTCTGTTCAGTTTTTATCAATAAGCCATTGAAATAGTTCTCTATTTTAAATAATGGTGGCCATACCAAATGGAGAATTGGCATCATCTGACCAGATGCATAGCAATTAACAATGCATGCTGTGTTTATAACTATTCTGTATGTTTACCTGGACTTAAAGCCATATAATCTAAAACAAAAGCATGGCAAAGAGTAATAAAAAATATTTTGCAGTACAGTACCATATGAGGCCACTCTACAGGGGTAAGTCACTACTGTCCTGTACATTACCTGTAACCATGCAAAACTGCACGAATCAAGGAGTGGTTGTTATACACTGTTTTGTGACCAATCACCATTTCAGAATGGCCCAGTGCCAATGTGAGACCAACTATGGTCATAAAAGTTTTTATTATTTTGTTTTTAATAGCACTTTTAAAACATCACTGGCTACAACATACCAAGGAGCTAAAGGCCTTTCCCAAGGAAACGTTGAGGTGGCTGGCCAATCCAGGTGAGCTGTATGAGGATGGTCTATGGACTGGATATGTAATCAGGTATACATGGTACCTCTATGCAAACTTCACTGCCTTTACTGATGAAACAATTATGTTTCTTTAAAATTTTCATTGTAACTTACTGTAATTGGTCAGCAAATCAATAAAATTTAATTTTGGATAATTCAATATTTGTTTTAATCCATTTCTATTTTTTTTTTGGATAAAGTATCACAGACACTTGGGACCTGAAATTTTACAAATTGAAAGATACTGTCATATTGTATCAGACTGGATGGCTGCAAGTCATTTTAAAGCAAGAGAAGGCTGCTCTTTTGCAGTCAAAAGCCAAATGGTTCCAAATTTGAAAATCAGCTTTAAAAAAAAACATAGGTACTTTTAATTGCTGGAATAATAAACTGGCAAAAAGATTTGATTGTTCAGCCGGTAATGCTTGATACATAATATTCTCTCAGGGCATTTTGAATGATAAAAGACAAACAAAAGTTTTTTTACAAGTACATTTTTTCAGTGGAATTCAGAATTGTTTTTCCTCCTTCTGCTTATTTATATCTAGACTCGTTAAACTGGCAAATGATGAAACACCCTAAAACAATGAAGAAAATAGCATAATAGTCAGTAACTACATTCATTTATATGCCTTGAATAAAAATAAAAAAGAGGGGTCTTATTATATCCACAGTTGTTAGCTGGGTCTTTCTTAAAGCAAATCACAGATACCATGAACAGTACATGAATACTACATTAATTACAGTGGTCCTTCTAATCTTTGAAAACAGGTACCACATTAATTACATAAATTATTCACTATAAAGCTTATCTTAGTCCTGATATAACACAGGTATGGACAGGTTCCCATTGTAATGGGTATAACATAGTCCTGATATAATACAGGTATGGATAGAGATTCCATTTTAATGGGTATAACATAGTCCTGATATAATACAGGTATGGACAGGTTCCCATTGTAATGGGTATAACATAGTCCTGATATAATACAGGTATGGATAGAGATTCCATTGTAATGGGTATAACATAGTCCTGATATAATACAGGTATGGACAGGTTCCCATTGTAATGGGTATAACATAGTCCTGATATAATACAGGTATGGATAGAGATTCCATTTTAATGGGTATAACATAGTCCTGATATAATACAGGTATGGACAGGTTCCCATTGTAATGGGTATAACATAGTCCTGATATAATACAGGTATGGATAGAGATTCCATTGTAATGGGTATAACATAGTCCTGATATAATACAGGTATGGATAGGGATCCCATTGTAATGGGTATTGCATAGTACTGATATAATACAGGTATGGATAGAGATCCCATTGTAATGGGTATAACATAGTCCTGATATAATACAGGTATGGACAGGTTCCCATTGTAATGGGTATAACATAGTCCTGATATAATACAGGTATGGATAGAGATTCCATTGTAATGGGTATAACATAGTCCTGATATAATACAGGTATGGATAGGGATCCCATTGTAATGGGTATTGCATAGTACTGATATAATACAGGTAAAATAGAGATCCCATTGTAATGGGTATAACATAGTCCTGATATAATACAGGTATGGACAGGTTCCCATTGTAATGGGTATAACATAGTCCTGATATAATACAGGTATGGATAGAGATTCCATTGTAATGGGTATAACATAGTCCTGATATAATACAGGTATGGATAGAGATCCCATTGTAATGGGTATAACATAGTCCTGATATAATACAGGTATGGATAGAGATTCCATTGTAATGGGTATAACATAGTCCTGATATAATACAGGTATGGATAGGGATCCCATTGTAATGGGTATTGCATAGTACTGATATAATACAGGTATGGATAGGGATCCCATTGTAATGGGTATTGCATAGTACTGATATAATACAGGTATGGAAAGGATCCCAGTGTAATGGGTATAACATACCGGTAGTGCTGACCTAACACAGGTAAAGTCATGGATCCTATTATACTGGATATACTACTGCCCTAATGTAATATATATATCTACTGTAATTTCATTATTCTGAGTATAACACAGTGCATGATACAACACACTTATGAACAGGGATCCTATTATAATAGGTATAAACAGTGCTTGATATAATACAGCAACACAGTGCCTCAATGACCATACTAGGTCAAGAGACTGATGATGATGATGATGATGATGATGATGATGATGATGATGATGATGATGATGATGATGATGATGATATGAGATGCCCAAGACTTACAGTAGAATGTCAGTTTATCTATCTATATTAGCTACCTCATGATCATTTAATATTCCTTTATCAGTTCTTTTCCTTTGTCACATAGTTCAAGGACATCTTTTGTGAACTTGTTTTCTTTGATGGTTGCCAATGATCTCAATGGCTGTTCCAGTCACAGCTGTGTTGACTATGTTAGTTATCATGGTTGGTGTGCTTGATTGCCCAGGACAATAAAGAATTTGTCACCTATCATTACCTGAATGGCTTTAACAATGTTAGGATCTTTAAATTGTTCAAGGTCAAATCTGATTCTTGGTTCATTGGACAATTTGATCATTTTCATGTGGAGATGAAACATTGTTGCTAATAAATTATTATCACTTTCAAAATCTCCTCCTGGGAAAGTTTGTGTTCTGGCAATGCCAAATCCATCTTCTAGATGCTTTATGGGTGTTATAAGTAGGGCATAACCAATTAGCATTTTTCTACCGATTTCCGATTCCAGATTTTGGGAATGAAATTTTCCCGATTCCGGATACGATTCAATTAATCGGAAATGCTAAATCCGTATATTTTTTTCTAAAAAATTTCATCTTCCGTTTCCGGGTTTCTGGTATCTGGTTTTGCTGTGTCTAGCATGTTACTTAGTACTTTACCATATCCGGCTTCATTTCCGGTTTTCACCCGTCCGTTCAAATAGATTGTCTCACAGCGTGGTTGTGTTGACCATATTGAACTTTTCTGACTTCTTATTTAACTTTATTAACGCACTATCGAATGACACGCACTGTTAGACACGGTGCTATAGAAATTCAATTTTATTATTTTTATTATCCGAATCGGTCGTTCCTGCCTTGTCCGACTCCGATTAATCGGAAGTTCATACTATCCGGTGGAATCCGATTTCTGGATCAAAAGTCGGTTATGCCCTAGTTATAAGTATGATGTCACCCTAGGTGCTGTATCAAATTCCAACCTGTTAGCAGAGACATTTGTCCAGAACATTAATCCTAGCATTCTGGATATTTGATACCCGAGACTATCAACACCTCCAGCCTCTATTGTTTATCTTACCAGGGCTAACTGAGCTTGGACTTCTTGACTTCTGATAAGGCACACATGTTAAATTAATGATAATCAATTGTCTGTAACCCTTTCTAAAACAAGAGTAGAGTGCTAGAACAGGCAGTTAAGTTATAGGCTTGGTACTGTAAGCAACACTGGAATTGTTTGTATCTAGTTTTGTGAAAGATTTTAGCTTGATTTTACCAAAAGTTTTAGTACCCTTACTTGGTGTTTGTGTGTATAAAATCTGTATAAAATATGTATAACATTTGTATAAATCTGTATAAAATTGTAAGACTTTAGTGCATGTTTTCTGACAAACTGTCAAAATTCTGTTTAGTGCCTCATTTAAAAGTTATTGTTAAAAGCTTTAAATCTTTTATAGCAGTGGCCATATTGGATGGAAGAGCAGCATTTTTTTGTACAAACTTGATCTGATTAAAATATTTCTGCGATGAAATTGAAAACAGTAAATGCAGGACACATGATAAATGTGCATCCTGCATAAATGGTCACACTAAAAGCTCATATGACCTTATAAAATGATTCTGTAGAAAAGGGAATGAAACCTCACAGACGATATGTCTATTATTTGTGCTATTACATGTAACTTGAGTACATGAAACATCAATTATGTGCCTCCAATGTCTGTCCAAAATTAGATTGTGAATTCATAACTTTTAAACAGAAAATCTTGACATCCATATTTTTTTAACAGATTGCAGTTCTTCAGGAGAAGAAGCAATTAGGATGGTTATTTGTGAATTATCTTTGCTGAAACTCTTTTAATGCTCAAAAACATTAGGGAATATAGAACCTGTACTTTGAAAGTCAGTATTACCATATCTGATTTTAGAACTGATGCAAATTGCACTTCATATAACTGAGTATTCAAAGATTGCAAATTGTACTGAATATAACTGAGGATTTAAAGATTGCAAATTGCACTGAATATAACTGAGAATTCAAAGATTGCAAATTGCACTGAATATAACTGAGTATTCAAAGACTTCAAATTGCACTGAATATAACTGAGTATTCAAAGATTGCAAATTGCACTGAATATAACTCAGTATTCAAAGATTGCAAATTGCACTGAATATAACTCAGTATTCAAAGATTGCAAATTGCACTGAATATAACTCAGTATTCAAAGATTGCAAATTGCACTGAATATAACTCAGTATTCAAAGATTGCAAATTGCACTGAATATAACTCAGTATTCAAAGATTGCAAATTGCACTGAATATAACTCAGTATTCAAAGATTGCAAATTGCACTGAATATAACTCAGTATTCAAAGATTGCAAATTGCACTGAATATAACTCAGTATTCAAAGATTGCAAATTGCACTGAATATAACTCAGTATTCAAAGATTGCAAATTGCACTGAATATAACTCAGTATTCAAAGACTTCAAATTGCACTGAATATAACTGAGTATTCAAAGATTGCAAATTGCACTGAATATAACTTAGTATTTAAAGATTGCAAATTGCACTGAATATAACTGAGGATTCAAAGATTGCAAATTGCACTGAATATAACTCAGTATTCAAAGATTGCAAATTGCACTGAATATAACTCAGTATTCAAAGATTGCAAATTGCACTGAATATAACTCAGTATTCAAAGATTGCAAATTGCACTGAATATAACTCAGTATTCAAAGATTGCAAATTGCACTGAATATAACTCAGTATTCAAAGATTGCAAATTGCACTGAATATAACTCAGTATTCAAAGACTTCAAATTGCACTGAATATAACTGAGTATTCAAAGATTGCAAATTGCACTGAATATAACTCAGTATTCAAAGATTGCAAATTGCACTGAATATAACTGAGGATTCAAAGATTGTAAATTGCACTGAATATAACTGAGTATTCAAAGATTGCAAATTGTACTGAATATAACTGAGTATTTAAAGATTGCAAATTGCACTGAATATAACTCAGTATTTAAAGATTGCAAATTGTACTGAATATAACTGAGAATTCATTACAAACTAATGATCTATGTACATTTCATGCTTAACTCTTTACCATCTATACTCTTATTGCATTTGGTCAAACAATCATGTAGTTTGCACACATTGTACATACTAAATGTATTTTTTTCAACAACAAAAAAAAAACATATTAAGTACATACTGAATGCATTCTTTCAACAAAAACAACACATATTAAGTACATACTGAATGCATTCTTTCAACAAAAACAACACATATTAAGTACATACTGAATGCATTTTTTCAACAAAAACAACACATATTAAGTACATACTGAATGCATTCTTTCAACAAAAACAACACATATTAAGTACATACTGAATGCATTCTTTCAACAAAAACAACACATATTAAGTACATACTGAATGCATTCTTTCAACAAAAACAACACATATTAAGTACATACTGAATGCATTCTTTCAACAAAAAACAAACCATACACTTTAAGCACATACTGAATGCATTCTTTGAAAAAACATTTAATGACATCTGGGAATAAATACATTTTACATTTTGAAAGAGAATAGTATCATAATGTATGGTTTGCAAGACTACAAAGCACTGAAGGTCCAGAAAATGATTATTCTTAGAAGAGGAATGTGACAGCTAAATTTGAATTCCAGCCAGAACCAATATTTTTTAGTCATTAATTAAAATATTACCAAAGCAATTGCTATGGCACCTGAGAATTAGCAAGCTTTGTAGAAGACCAATAAAGTGGTCCTTTTTATAAAGCACCTCTATATATTGCACAGCCCCTGATATTCCAATTAACAATTGTACCACAAATGGTACATAATTTTGTTGAATTCCCTGAAAGCCTCTGTTAATAAATGTACCACAAAAACTGTACCATACATGGGATATGAATGATGTTGCAGTCCCTGATATCCTCATTTAGCAATTATACCACAAATGGTGGATTGAGAGTGATGCAGTCTCTGATATCTCCTCTAACAATTTTATCACAAATTATACATAAATGGTGCTGCAGTCCCTGATATGCCTTTATAAATTGTACCACAAATGGTACAAGAATAGCGTTGCAGTCTCCAATATCCTCATTAATACTTGTATCACAAGTGGTACACAAACTGCGATAGACAGTACCTGATATCCCCTTCATTAGTTGTACCACACATGGTACATGAATCATATTGCAGTATATGATATCCACTTAACCAATTGTGCCACAAATGGTGCATGCTACCTTGAAAATATCAGGGGATGCTACATGTACAGTTCATGTCCAGAAAGGAGATGGAAGGGCAAATTCTATTGTTACTAACAGTGGCCTTGATGTCCAAACTCTATGATCACCAGGGTTCTTTTTTGAGAAAAGAGAAACATATACACCAAGTTTTCTTGAATGTCATTAAAGAGAAGTTCAGTTACAGTCCAGAAATAAAATGTAAGGGCAATATATAATTTTAGTAACATGTTCTTCAAGCTACCAATTCCCAAAATCTAATAAACTATTTCTTAGGTACTAGGATTTCAGAATATTTACCGAGTTAGACTGAAATTGGTTGAAAATTTAGTTCTGATCTGGAATGAAATGCAAATACCACATTTGAAGATCTATTTTTAGTAACAGCAGATTTGATATTTAAGATACACATCCCATCTCCCCTAAGTCAATAAAAGTCATTCTTGTGATGAGGGAAACAAATATACAGTTTTTTTTACAAATATATTGTATATAATTGAAAAAAAAATGGGTAAATTAATTTATAAAGACAGCACCTTTGGAGCTATAGACCACAAATTGATAGGAGTCTGAAAATCAAAGAATTAAATTTCATTTATTTCTCTTATCAAGCACTGCAGCAATGCTGCCAGGAATTAGAATACCCCTCCCCCTTAACTTCTTTAAAGGTGATGGGGGTCATGAAAATTGTGATATTACATCTGAACATGTATGACTCCATTTTGCCCTTTCACGTATCTGTTGACTTTTTCAGAAGTTCATTTGTTTTTTTTTATTGCAAGGTGAATCCTGTTATGAGCAGAGAAACTCTTCGCACAGTCTGCTGGAGATGCATGTGCATTCCCATAATGTTAGGAATAAAATTATTATTGTTGCTGTACACCATTCTATATATTTGAGAAATTTAAATTGTTTCAATTCAGTGAGATGTCCCTAGAGGTGCATCACTAGCTTTGTGCTTGGGCTAAGATAAGCATATATTATACTGATGCATTAAAAAAAAGCTGTTTATTAGAATTGAAGTTTTCATTTGGAAATGAAATGAATAGGCAACATTTATTTTTAGCAAGTGCAATCTTATTCTTGCACCTATTGACCCCAAAATCGATTTGGGTTTGGATTATCTTTATAGCTTTCTTGTGTTTTGACTGTCTTATAGTTTTCCTGGCTTTTGACTGTCTTATAGCTTTCATGGGCTTTGACTGTCTTTTAGCTTTACTGTGTTTTGACTGTCTTATAGGTTTCATGGGTTTGGATTATCTTATAGCTTTCATGGGTTTGGATTATCTTATAACTTTCTTGGGTTTTGATTATCTTATAGCTTTCATGGGTTTTGACTATCTTATAGCTTTCATGGGTTTGGATTATCTTATAGCTTTCATGGGTTTTGACTGTCTTATAGCTTTCATGGGTTTTGACTGTGTTATAGCATTCATAGATTTTTATTTTTTTCTAGCTTTCATGGGTTTGAAAATACAATCTGTGATCTGTATGCATTCTGTTGATGTTTAATCATGAAATTTTAGAAATTAGTTTCCACTTCCAAAGTTATGCATCTTAATGTAGACCATGTATTGTATTGAAAGTTATGTTAAAATCCAACCAAACCATTCTCTGTAAATAATGCCATTTGTCAGTCCATTTTACTCAGTCAAGTTTTACTGACCATAAAATAATGTCAGTTTCCTTTGAATCTGATATTTCAAATTTAAAGCATCATTATCATTAATCACAAACCTAGAACATTTGTGCAAAGGGTGAGAAACACATTTAGAAGTTACTCTATCATTCAGTACATTTATTTTGTACTGCTGTAATTCTTCATTGACAAGATTGATAAATGGAATAGTCTTTTAATGGCATGTGAAGACATTTGCTGACAAATAAGTGCCAAAGACATGGAGAGAAAAGTGGATTGCCCTTGTAGACCATTTCAAAAAAGGATTGTTATCTCCCCCTTATTGGGAGTTCTTCAAAGTGAACGTGCATGTAGACATAACTGAAGGGAGGATGGAATGTAGAGCAACAAATTGAATATAACATTCTGATTTATGGATGTTTAACTCCATGCTGTTTGTTTTTTTCAATCCTATCAGCAATAGTGAATTTTCCTGATACTATTAATTGCTTGTTTTGAATAAAGGGTTACATATGCTTTTCTACTATAATGGAACAATAAATTTAAAAAAAATTAAAACTGTCTCAAAATGAAAATATAAAAACTGACTTCAACCTTGAAGGTTTTTTCATATTCTTGTGTAATCTCAAACATAGATCAGCTTTGACAAAAGTGGCAAATATGGAAACAATGAAATTCATTGGAGTAAAAGATATTGTATGCTATGTGACAACCATCATACTGAAAATAAATTCTAGTTTAGTGTCTTCAGTATAAATTAACTTCTATATAAACTTAATTAAAATGTAGTTTTGGAAAGAAACATTTTCATTGTACAATTTCTAGCAATAAGAAAATAAATATGTTGATTGGCTACATTTGTTTATGAAACATTTAACAAAGGAGATATTGCCAAGAAAGAATGGTTATGAAAGAGTGTCTAAAATATCATCAAGTTTATAGATTTTGTTACAAATTATGAAAGCCTTTCCTTTCCACACATTACACAGTGTTGAACAGTTCTACTGTATCCTATCCATTTCAAATAATCTTAAAATAGATGGACTTTAATTTCATATTGTAAGGCGATTCGTTTCAGACAGAAAATTTACATTGGAATAGAAAAGGCTTTTATCCATCATGAGATGTGTCTGAAATATCAATGCAAAGTTTCAATAAATTTGATATTTAGGGGCTTCTTTCAGACTTCATAAATGTAGAAAAACAAGGATGATCAAAATGACTGACAGTCAATAATAAGCCCAGAAAAAAAATACGTTTCTTATTGCACTAGTTCTAAAGTTAGGGTAGGCAGTTTTTCTTTTAACACCATGGAGGAAGAAAATGTAAGGTTGGTAGTGAGAAACAGGGATGGTTTGCAGACTGGAAACACATGTTTTTGGTCTAGCATTAAATCAAATTATTTTAAAGGTCAAGTTAAGTTTGCTGAAAATTTTAAAAGTAATGTTTTCTATAAATACCATTTATATAATTTTTTTTACACATATTTAATTAGTCATCCATTCTACTAAATTTAATTTGACCAATCATTTTGTCTTGACCAGTTTCTGAAGAATGGGAAGGCATCTGGAGTAGACAACATCCCAGCTGAACTTATCAAGAATGGGGGGGGGGGGAATCAGTGATAGAGCTAACTAACAAAAGTCTGCAACAAGATCTGACAGTCAGGAGAATGCCCAACAGTGGACCCAGTCACTGATTATAACACTCCCCCCAAAAAACAATCTCCAGCTGTGCCAAAATAACAGAACTATCAGTTTGATCAGCCATGCTAGTAAGGTGATGCTGAAGATCATCATGAACTTACAGAAACCATAAGCAGAAGAAATAATCCCTGATGAACAGTCTGGGTTCCAGAGTGGAAGAAGCACAATAGAACAAATATTCAATTTCAGGGTTCTGTGTGAAAAGTACTACAACATCAAGTCATCTAGCATGTGTTCATAGATTTCAGCATGGCCTTTGACAGAGTGTGGCATGAGACATTGTGGGCCACAATGAAGAAGTACAACATGGGTCAAAAGTTGTACCATGCCATCAAGCAGTTATGTGCCAAGGCTACCAGTGCAGTAATTGTCCACAGTTTTGTGGGGGACTGGTTCTAGACAACAGTCAGAATCTCCTGTCACCCACACTTTTCAACATCTACTTAGAGTGCGTCAAGAGCAAAGCTTTGGAAAACCATTGTGGGACAGTCAGCATTAGAGGGCATAACATCACCAACCTCTGCTTTGCAGATGACATTGATGGGCTGGCAGGCAGTGAAGATGAACTTGCCATGTTAGTGAAGAACCTGGATGAAACATCTTCCAGATTTGACATGGAGATAAGCACTGAAAAGACAAAGTCGATGACAAATAGTGGCAACAAATCTAAGCCGAGATAAAAGTCAGAGAACAGGAACTGGAAATAGTGGGCCAGTTCAAAATATCTTTGTTCCATAATCATCGAAGAGGGATCAAGAGCAGAAATTTTGTCATGAGCAGTACAAACATCAGCAGCTATGTCAAAGCTAAGACCCATCTGGAGAGATACAAATATCTGTTTGAAAACTGAAATCAGATTATTTAGAGCACTAGCCATCTCAATCTTTTTGTATTCATGTGAGGTATTGACCCTGACAGCAGAATTACAATGAAGAATCCAGGCACTTGAAATGAGATGCTACATAACCATCTTTGGCATCTCTTACATGGACCACATCAAAAATGAAGAAGTGCATAACACCATCAGATGCAAAGTCAGCCAGTATGACGACCTCCTCACCAATGTCAAAAAGAGAAAGCTGAAATGGTATGGCCATGTCACTAGAGCCAACAGTCTATCCACAACAGTACTGCAGGGCAGTGGCTAGGGTGGCAGAACAGAAGGAGAGGTAGACAAAGAAAAAAGTGGCCTGAAAATATCACAGAATTGACCAGGAAACATTTTGCGGATACACAGGCATTAGCACATGATCGAGACAAGTGGAGAGAACTGGTCAGATATTCAGCAGCACAGCACCTTGATGATCACACTAGGTCAAGTGTGCAACCATGTCTTATTTGACACCGAGAAAAAAATGCTGTGTGTGTGTGTGTGTGTGTGTGTGTGTGTGTGTTACCAATCTTTATTATGAATAGGTCACATTAAAAATTTCATGGATAAAAAGTAACAGTTATCTACAAGTACTCTTATAATTTTATCTATATCTAAAAGTAACAGTAACAGTTAAAGAAATATAAAGAATGAATATATGCTAAACAGAATAGAAAGTGCTAGCCCCGGATTCTACAAGAGAAATGCTTGATAATGCTTGATTGTGGTTAGTATTATAAAGCATTCTCTTGTTGACTCATGGGATAGCACTTTCTGTTATGTTTGGTCCAGCAACATCTCTAAAATCCCAATAAGCTTACTTAACTCATGATCTGATAGGAAGGGACTGCTTTCTTTCTCACAATGCACCACACACTACCAATGATATGGAGAACCAGTCTAGGAATGGGTGAACATAAAATAGAGTATGGGTTTGACTTGTCTGGACTGGTTGATAATGACAGATTTGATAATTTTAAAAAAAGAGCTTTTTGTGAGATTATTGTAATTGGAACAGAAAAAGAAGAAAAAAACAGACATTATCTTATTCGTGGAATTTCAGTCCTTTTTTCATACTTGAGTTTGGAAAACTTCTACTGAAATTAAAAACTGACTTTTTGGCATAAAATAGAAAGTACACAATTTTAAACATACTAAGAACTAGAAAATGCCACAGCACTTAAGGTTTCCTCTACACAGAAGTTTTCATTAAGGATACATCTATATTGATATATATAGGTTTGATAATAAACAGTCAGAAATGGAAGAGACTGAATATTTAAAATCATGGTGTTTGCACTGGTAACTATGGAAACTGAATTAGTACTGTGAGTGGTGATAAGCAAGTTTTTGGAAAGCCTAAAGACACACAAAGGCAGCAGACTTAGCTTATGGTGTCACCATGATTCAAAATCACCAACACACTGTGCATTCCTCATGCTATCCACTGAACCACTGATACCCCCCACCCCTACCTATGACAAAAATTTAAATGACACATAGAAGAACTAAATCATGATGGTCATATCAAACTTGTTAAAGAACATTTCAAACCCTTACAATAAACACTAGATATACATTATGCTTGTTAAAGAACATTTCAAACCCTTACAATAAACACTAGACATACATTATGCTTGTTAAAGAACATTTCAAACCCTTACAATAAACACTAGATATACATTATGCTTGTTAAAGAACATTTCAAACCCTTACAATAAACACTAGATATACATTATGCTTGTTAAAGAACATTTCAAACCCTTACAATAAACACTAGATATACATTATGCTTGTTAAAGAACATTTCAAACCCTTACAATAAACACTAGATATACATTATGCTTGTTAAAGAACATTTCAAACCCTTACAATAAACACTAGACATACATTATGCTTGTTAAAGAACATTTCAAACCCT
The DNA here is from genome assembly GCA_030141615.1 of Unio pictorum. Classification (NCBI taxonomy): domain Eukaryota; kingdom Metazoa; phylum Mollusca; class Bivalvia; order Unionida; family Unionidae; genus Unio; species Unio pictorum. Next base: position 12,565,618 of record JARLTB010000101.1, on the reverse strand, counting down.
TACAATAAACACTAGATATACATTATGCTTGTTAAAGAACATTTCAAACCCTTACAATAAACACTAGACATACATTATGCTTGTTAAAGAACATTTCAAACCCTTACAATAAACACTAGATATACATTATGCTTGTTAAAGAACATTTCAAACCCTTACAATAAACACTAGACATACATTATGCTTCTTCCATTAGACAGTTTAGATTGTGTCTGTCAAATTTTTAAACTGAATTATTTCTAATAATTACCAGATTTACAAAAAAGAAATGTAGTTAATGTACTTTAAATTTCTCTGTAACTATAGCTTTTACAATGAATCCATTTATTTGATAAAAGCACTACATTTATCGGTAATCTATTTGTACATACTATAGCTAAGTTATAATAAAATCTTTGAAGTATATATTTAGTACCAAGTTTCCCTTTTTTCAATCTTGCAAGACTAATCGGTGGAATATTATATTTTTATGAAATGTATTATTATTATTATTATTATTTTTATTATTATTATTATTATTATTATTATTATTATTATTATTATTATTATTATTATTATTTTATGTGTAACTTGTTTTGAATTTAGATTATTATAGGTGAATTACATAATTATAAAGCAGATGAGCTTTCTCTTCATACTTTGTTATAGAAACCTTACTTTTAGATATTAGTGTTTTCATATTTGTACCATATTATTGTGTGTAGCACACATTCCTACAGCAAATAAATCTGTGTATGTGGTCCAAGGTCTTATTATCAAGCATATAGATTTATGACTGATTTTAAACTTGTTAATCAATCTGTGCCTTATCTTCAAAGCATGTAACATTAATGTCCTGTAGTTACTAACAAATCAGAAACATTACCAACCACTGATGACCCCTACAGTTTCCATAATTCTAATCAGTATAGCTCACCATTTACAACACTGTGCCTCTACAATCCAGGTTTGACAGGTTACTGGTACATGCTGTGAGATGTAGAAAGATCCAGTGAAGCATTTTCGGAAGGTGATATCTTCAGTAAAGTTAACAATAAATCCCCCATTAACTTTCCATCACTCAAAGATATGGCTAATTTACTCTCATATAAAAGTTATAAATCTTCCTTTGTATGAATTGTCGATATTGAATTACGGTCTCATCAACTTTTACAAGTGAATATGTGATTCACTCTGCTGGCCAGTTGTGGAGAAATGGAGGCAAGTTACCATTTGTGCTTGTTTATTAGTTGGGTCCAGCTGCAAATAATATAGACCTTGATCGGCACTGCATAATACACTGACATATCTGGATCTGTTTTTTTTTCTTCTACTGATTACTCCCAACCAATTGCATTTACCCATGACTGCCAGTCCATAAAGTGATCGCAGATCTGGGTCAAAGCAGTTTGTAGATGGACTCACAAGTGAGTCAAAGCAGTTTGTAGATGGACTCACAAGTGAGTCAAAGCAGTTTGTAGATGGACTCACAAGCAAGTCAAAGCTGTTTGTAGATGGACTCACAAGCGAGTCAAAGCAGTTTGTAGATGGACTCACAAGTGAGTCAAAGCAGTTTGTAGATGGACTCACAAGCAAGTCAAAGCTGTTTGTAGATGGACTCACAAGCGAGTCAAATCAGTTTGTAGATGGACTCACAAGCGAGTCAAAGCAGTTTGTAGATGGACTCACAAGCGAGTCAAAGCAGTTTGTAGATGGACTCACAAGTGAATCAAATCAGTTCATAGATGGACTCACAAGTGAGTCAAAGCAGTTCATAGATGGACTCACAAGTGAGTCAAAGCAGTTTGTAGATGGACTCTACTTACAAGCGAGTGCATAATCCAAATGTTAAATGAGACAAGTTACTCATACTGTAAATATAATAAAACTGCATGCGAATTGTAAGGTAAATTTTAATAGTGATATACTTCAAAAAAATAGTGTGCTGCAATTTTTCATGTCATACCAACAAGACAACAATGAGCAACAAAATATGTGCTTCACTGCAAGATTCCATATTTTGACCAAAACTGATCTACATGCTACCCCTAAATACCAAGCTATCAATTTAAGATTGAAGTCATAAGATTTTATTTAAAGTGATGGACAGACTGTTGCCATTTTCTCAATTTAGAACCAGTCTGTGAAAATAGCAAGTGTTTTATGTATTCTTTTCACACAAACAGTTCAATTTATTTTTAACAGATAGGGCCAGTCAAGTTGTGGCCATAGCCCAAGTTTTACATTACACTTTCCATGTAAGCCAGTCTTGGGATGTTCCAAGGTCCACTACTGGTCCAGCATTGCCTAAATTTGCTTCAGTGAATTAACAGCTTATGCTGCTATAATCATTGTAAGCCATGTTTGAAAATTGACTATTGCTCTTTTTTTGCCTGTGGAAAAATTTCCTCATTTTTCATGAACAGGCTAAACAAATGAATGAAATAAGCTCTAATACATCAAAGAAAAATATGGCTCTTATGGATCAAGAAGTGACTGCATTTGGCAGAGAAAATTTTACTGTTTCTCTCAATCATCCTGTCATGCTAGATCAACCATCCAATGTTTATGCATATTTATGAGGAATTAGGAAATCTTATAGAAGCAGCAATGGGTGAAAATACAACAAGGATTTTTTTTCAGCTGAGCCTTGTGGTGATTGTCATGTCCATGGACAAATTAGGGAATGGAAGATGATTTCTTTATGTCTATTCTATGGTTAAGAGCTTGTGCCATATTATATAAATTATTGGGTATCTTGGGTTTTAATTCTATCATAGCAGCAAGATAATTGATCCAATATCAAATAATTAGGGCTGCTTTAAGGGTGGCCTTGAGACATGTGGTGGGAGACTGGATCACAATGCATGACCTTGAGATATGGTTAAAGAGACTGGACCACAATGCATGGCCTCGAGATGTGAAAGGAAACTGGAGCATGGTGTATGGCCTGGAGAGATGTGGAAAGAGACTGAATCACAGCTCATGGCCTCTAGATTATGATATGTGAGAGAAGACTGGATGACAGTGAGTGCATGGCCTCAAGATATGTGAAAAGAGATTGGATCACAGCTCATGGCCTCTAGATATGTAAATGGAGACTGGATGACAGTGAAGACCTTAGAAATGTCCTTAATTAAGAGTGTCACCAAGTAAGGTTAAATATGAATCATGTGCAAGTACAAAGACAAGGCATACCAACTAACATGTCATGGTTCCTTACAGCTATCAAGGCATGATTATACAAAGGTTTACAATTTTGCTGATGGTTTAGGTGTTTTGTATTGCTGTGACATGTAACCCAACCCATCCCATTATCCATGGATTCAATAGATTATTCTTGCAAGATGAGTATTTTCTGGCAGAGCTTTAATAATCACAACTATTTGAATGTAAATAATGACACAAAGTGGGAATAGCTTCTGTCCACTAGCAACATACAGTTATAGAAACAATGGTTTTCCTAAAAAAAACAGTTCATTTAATACCATCACACTGTGATTAATCAAATCTCCTTTTAATTTACTACATCGCTCTAATACCCAAAAGTAAGAATGTGATACTTAATACAGAGTGTGGAATATTATCATTCTAAACATTAAAATAACACAATTTATTACTTGAATCACTATAAATAACCAACAATAAAACTTCTATCCAGTGGATTTCATTTCCACTCTTAAAAGTCTTGCAAAACCTTAAATCTGACAATCCATTAATATCTCATATTACAGAAACATTAACTGCTTGTAAAATCTGGGCAAAAGTGTTCAATACTGTTTGCTCTCTAGTGGCATGGGTATAAGGGTCATTAAAGGACTGATAAAGCAGCCTAACCTGCCTAGTAACACTGGTATAAGGGTCATTAAAGGACTGATAAAGCAGCCTAACCTGCCTAGTAATACTGCTATAAGGGTCATTAAAGGACTGATAAAGCAGCCTAACCTGCCTAGTAACACTAGTATAAGGGTCATTAAAGGACTGATAAAGCAGCCTAACCTGCCTAGTAATACTGGTATAAGGGTCATTGAAGGACTGATAAAGCAGCCTAACCTGCCTAGTAACACTGGTATAAGGGTCATTGAAGGACTGATAAAGCAGCCTAACCTGCCTAGTAACACTGGTATAAGGGTCATTAAAGGACTGATAAAGGAGCCTAACCTGCCTAGTAACACTAGTATAAGGGTCATTAAAGGCCTGATAAAGCAGCCTAACCTGCCTAGTAAGACTGGTATAAGGGTCATTGAAGGACTGATAATGCAGCCTAACCTGCCTAGTAACACTGGTATAAGGGTCATTGAAGGACTGATAAAGCAGCCTAACCTGCCTAGTAACACTGGTATAAGGGTCATTAAAGGACTGATAAAGCAGCCTAACCTGCCTAGTAACACTGGTATAAGGGTCATTAAAGGACTGATAAAGCAGCCTAACCTGCCTAGTAACACTGGTATAAGGGTCATTGAAGGACTGATAAAGCAGCCTAACCTGCCTAGTAACACTGGTATAAGGGTCATTAAAGGACTGATAAAGCAGCCTAACCTGCCTAGTAATACTGGTATAAGGGTCATTGAAGGACTGATAAAGCAGCATAACCTGCCTAGTAATACTGCTATAAGGGTCATTAAAGGACTGATAAAGCAGCCTAACCTGCCTAGTAACACTGGTATAAGGGTCATTGAAGGACTGATAAAGCAGCCTAACCTGCCTAGTAACACTGGTATAAGGGTCATTAAAGGACTGATAAAGCAGCCTAACCTGCCTAGTAATACTGGTATAAGGGTCATTAAAGGACTGATAAAGCAGCCTAACCTGCCTAGTAACACTGGTATAAGGGTCATTAAAGGACTGATAAAGCAGCCTAACCTGCCTAGTAACACTGGTATAAGGGTCATTAAAGGACTGATAAAGCAGCCTAACCTGCCTAGTAACACTGGTATAAGGGTCATTAAAGGACTGATAAAGCAGCCTAACTGCCTAGTAACACTGGTATGAAGGTCATTAAAGGACTGATAAAGCAGCCAAACCTGCCATGCAGTCACTATTTTCCATTTAATAATAATAATAATAATAATAATAATAATAATAATAATAATAATAATAATAATAATAATAATAATAAAATAATAATAATAATAATAATAATAATAATAATAATAATAATAATAATAAACATAAGAAGAAGAAGAAGAAGAAGAAGAAGAAGAAGAAGAAGAAGAAGAAGAAGAAGAAAAAGAAGAAGAAGAAGAAACAAATAATTATATCAAATATAAAAGCACAAAGTGCATGAAATGTGTCAACCACAAAATTAAAGTGTATATATTTCAATACTTATAATGAAAATGCCTTCAAGATAGTAGTCATTTGATGTTATTTTGAAGACATTTAGATTTTATTCTGATTTCAATGTTTTGGGGAGTTCATGCTATAGTATAGCATAGAAGCTAGCCAATGATTTTTTAAAAAGTATTTGTTTTTAGAAATAGTGTTTTGCAATGATTATTATAATTGATCTCAAGTTTTAGGTCCTTGGTACTGCTTTTCTTACATAAAATGAAGCATACCATTCAAATCTTTCAGAAAATGTTAACTTTGAACATTAATATGGATTTTTTGTTCTCTAATCTGTATTCAAATTTCTTCCACTTCAATTTTGAGAATAGAGGTATAGATAAGTTTGACAACACAGTTTGAAATAACTCATCATCATCATACAGTTCAAATGCAACCTTTAAGAGCATTTGAATCAGTCTCTATGGATTTGGTATGTATAGTTATTATGAAGAACTCACCAAAGCCATGTAAAATTGATCGAGTTCTGACATGACTGCTATTTAAGTACTTAAATTCAATATTCCCTTCGCTAACCAATGTTATCAATACTTCTCTCATTTTGGAATTCTGATCATTTTCAAAACTGCTATTATAAAGCCTCTATTGAAGACAACAATGCTTGAACATAATGATTTAAAGAACTACTGTCCTGTTTCAAAACTATCATTCATGTAAAATATCTTAAGAGTTGTTCTATTTCAATTTGTATCTCATCTGAATTCATTTAAGCAATGTACAATCTGTACATTAGTCTGAATTTCAATAGTGATTTAAGCAATGTACAATCTGTACATTAGTCTGAATTTCAATAGTGATTTAAGCAATGTACAATCTGTACATTAGTCTGAATTTCAATAGTCATTTAAGCAATGTACAATCTGTATATTAGTCTGAATTTCAATAGTCATTTATGCAATGTACAATCTTTACATTGGTCTGAATTTCAACTCCAACTCGAGCTACCGGTATGTTTTGCTATTCTTCTTGGCCCCATTCTCTTCATTCTGTCTCAGCCACTCTCAAGTGTCATATATTGACATCCAGTATCTCACCAATTGTATGCTGATGACACTTAAATATACAAATGTAGCAGCCCAGCTTAAGTTAATGCTACTGTCCAAGTCACAGAGGGAAGCAGTTCTTATGTGCTGTCAATGATGAGATGTTACAAGCTGCCGATGAATGATGATAAAACTGAAACCATCCTGATTGTCATGTAAAGATTTTCTCATTCATATCTTTTATGTGAAACAAGAAGTAACAGCAATACCAACATTAAATGCACACATTTGGTAGGAAGCTTAGGTGTCACTCTCAATATTATTTTCTCAATACACCAACATGACATGAAAACCTGCAAGGCTGAGACACATCAGCTCCATTTGCAACTTTCTTTCAGTTGATGCCACTAACACACCTGTACATTCCTTAGTATTTTGAAGACTGGACTATTGTAATTCACTTCTATCCAATTCATTGAATAAGAAAATATTACCATATGTTTTAATTAGTTTACATTTTACCTTCTCTTATTTTATATATATTCTGTAGAAAGTATATGTTACTTTTATCATGGTTGTACTTCATTTGTATGTTTATTTGAAAGGGTTTACTTTCAAATGATATTGTAAATTCTACATTACTATAACCTTCAGTTCCAACCATAGAGCCACTATTGTGCTGGAGTGTCATGAACAGCTATCTCCATTCATTCATCCATATTTACTGACACATATTCACTACTCTGGCCAATGAAGGCAAAACAGTCACCATATACACTTTCAAATAATGCAGGCTGTACATTATTAACATATACATTTACTAACCACAATAATTCCTGCAGAAATGCTGCAGAGTTATCATGTTTTACTACACTGCATTCACAAAATGTTCTTATACAGTGAAAGGGTAATAACTCTTAGAACAATCAAGGAAGCATACAGATTTGTCAACATGCACATGTTGACCATACATACAAACTTCAGTGATCCATGAAAAATCTGCAACACACTGCTTTGAAAAGATTCTGTTATAAGCTGCATTCAAGAAATGGACATAAGATTGTTTCAGATGTTTCTGTCACACACTGCATTCAGTTGCAAGTAAAAATGGGTAATAACTCTTATAAAACTGGGAACACTGATTTGACAATTCACATATCTTCAGGTGATGACCATAACATTTTCAGGTTTCATAGCAATTTATCAAAAATGACTGAATTGGTTAAGCTACCATGATTATGTCATACACAGCATTAAGCTACAAGACATTAAGGGCAACAACTCTTAACAAAATTTTGAGATTAAAGTGATTTGTTGCTTTGCACAGCTTCTTGTGATAATCATAATACTGCCTAAGTTTCATGGCATTCCATCAAGAAAAAAAATCCCTAAAAGGAACTAATAATATACTGGCTGAACAGAATTCCTGGAATTAAAGATAAGACCACATTTTTCTTTTAACAGCCAAATGTTGAATCAATCCTTGATAATCTTCAGGGATAAAAATATTTTCAATTCTAGTGGACATATTCAATATCAGCTTGGCACCATTTTTATTAAGAATTAACAAGGCCTCAGAAAAATTTCTGGTGGAATCCCTATGTTGATGAATCTTCCTGTTTTGAAGCAACAATAACAAGATTTTCAAGATGGCTGTCACTGTGACCATTTTTCATATCGGACTGGTACCATTTCTATTTAGTATCAGCCATATATAAGAAGTCTTTCAGTGAAATCAAAATATGAAGCAGCATTAATGATGAAACAAATTTCAAGATAGCCATTAAGGCAGCCATATTATATGTTAGATTGGCACCTTTTCATTTATGAAAAACTTGCCATTATAAAAAAATCTTTCAGTGAAAATCCCATACTGATATGTATATTGATTCAGCAGAAATAGTGATAAGATTTTTCAAGGTGGCTATTGTGACAAGCATACTGAATGTCTGAATAGCACCATTTTCATTTAGTACCAGCTTCATAAGGAGTTGTTGAATAAAACTCCATCTTGACATAAAAACCAATTCAGGAGTAGGAGTGATAATGATATTTTCAAGACAGCCACTGTGTTCACCATACAGGACTTCAGATCAGCACCATTTTCATTTAGGACTAATTCTACATGATATGAAGTCTTCTAGTGTAAACCTCAAAGGAAAATTATTTACCAGGGGAGTAGTGATACCAATATTTTCCCCCCAAAATGGCCACTGTGTTCACCATATTGCACATCAGATTGACAAGATTTTGATTTAGGACCATCGTAGAAACATCTTTTTGGTGAAATCCCCATGCTGATCTGGGCATCCATTCAGGAGTAGCCACAATACAAAAAGTTGTGAAAATAGCCCATGTTGATTTGGGTTTCCAATCAGGAATAGCCACAATACAAAACATTGTGAAAGTAGCCCATGTTGATAATTGGGCATCCAATCAGGAGTAGCCACAATACAGATGTTGTAAAATAAGCCCATGTTGATCTGGGTATCCATTCAGGAGTAGCCACAATACGAAAAGTTGTGAAAATAACCCATGTTTATTTGGGTATCCAATCAGGAGTAGCCACAATACAAATGTTGTGAAAATAGCCCATGTTGATCTGTGTATCCAATCAGGAGTAGCCACAATACAAAATGTTGTGAAAATAGCCCATGTGTTGGCCATCAGATCAGCATCAAAAAGGCAAATGTCAATATGACGTTCCATTTAGTGATAACAAGATTTTCAAGATGGCCACTGTGGTAGCCATAATGGACATATGGACATAAGATCAGCTTCATAAGATCAAGTTGCACCACAAGACCTTGGGATGAAGGTATGTGTTAAGTTCCATGGTAATACTCCATGCAGTTTGGGATGAGTAATGATAACAAACTTGTTGTAAACAGACAGGTGGACGATGGATGATGTACAATAGAAAAAGACCATCCCATAAGCTCTTCTGAAGCTAATTAAAACTGCAGGACTAGTTGCATTCATGATGATTGTATATTATTATGCAACAAAACAAAATTGTCAATGACTCAAGTACAACTGTGATGGCAATATGCTCATCCTCAGGTGAAGACCATACATTTTCCAAGTTGCATGGAAAAGCTATCAAAATCTCAGAACTAGTTGTGCTAATGAGATGGAAAGAGATATTGGATTTTTAGAGGTGGAGTTTAAAAAAAATAAAAACAAAGATTGCCCTGGAATTTTATATGTGAATTAAAATGAATTTTATAAGAACAGGTGATTAGAATTAGTGGTAAATTCTATTTTTAGCTCTGAACATAAGTGACAGCCAATCCCACATTCATTGCTAGACTAAAGCTGAGAATAGTTCCCTAATGCATGCGTAAAGAGCAGACCCATCCTAAACATTTGTTTACCTTGTTTTTCATATTCCACCACATCCTAAGGCTGATTTGGCTAACTGTTAACTGAAAGTGCTTCCAGTATTTGTACAGATTCTGCCCAATTATAGGCATTATATATTGCAATTAACGACAGTCTTTGATCATGCATCCATCCATCTGCAAAAGGCAGATCCTTCATTGTCTGATACATTAGAAAATCACATATTAAATTGGTTTGATTCTGCCATAGCAAGAGAATAGTGTTTAATCATGACTTGTTGGAAAATTCTGCAATGCAGGACATTTATCTCTAGTAGCATTGTTTGTGGTATGTATGCATTATATATTTATATAGGTATTTGCAATATCTGGACATCTGTTGTTAGGAATGTGTCAAAGCCAATAACTCTTTGAAGACTCTAGCTATTTTCCCAACATGGTAATTATATTCTAAATTTGATTAACAATGCTAGTAAGAGTTCATAGTCCACAGTGTTCTCTATCTTGAGAGGGTATTCTCAAGGCACTGTACCAGATCATTTGTAATTATTTGCAAACTTTATTACTAGTTACATTATTAGCTGTACAAGTAATTGTTGAGAAAAATAAGAACCATTTTTTAAAAAATCAGATTTATAGTACAAATGCTATGTACAACAATTTTTGTATAAAAATTACCAAAAATTTTGTTTTTGAAAAGAAAGCCATTAATTCAATTTTATTTTTAAGAAGAATCGGCAAAATCTTGCTGCACAATGAAAGTCACAGACTTCTCATTACAGTGAAATCTCAATATAAAGCCCGTTGATAAAATGCCTCCCTTGATATAACAGTTAAAGACAGGGATCCCATTAAATTGTGGTCAACAATGTCACTGTTACTTAGCAAATTTTTATTTTAAGAAAAACTACCCACCCATCCACCCCTTTCCTACATTTTCTATCAATGCGATAAAGATTGCTCATAAGTTTAGTACATCAACACAAACAAATTGCACTTCATTTAGAAAAATCACAGTACATTGTATAATGATTCAGACTGTACAGTGTATAATGATTCAGACTGTAGTGTATAATGATTCAGGCTGTACATTGTATAATGATTCAGACTGTACAGTGTATAATGATTCAGACTGTACAGCATATAATGATTCAGACTGTTTGCCAGAACTCAGTATTTCATCTGTATTCCATTTAGAACATTACATCATCATTGGTAGCCAGCATGACCAAAGTTGATGGTCACTTTAATGTACCGGTAAGTAAAGAATTTGGTCAGCAGAATTCATTTATATAAAATGTCAAATATTTCAGCTAAACATTGGTAAGTAGTTGTTTTTCTTGGGGTAAAAATGAATTTTTGTTATGCAATACTTACTATTACCATTGCACTACTATTGTGTATCATTCTGCTTTTATGTTATGCAATACTTACACATTGCTATTGTGTATCATTCTGCTTTTTTGTTATGCAATACTTACACATTGCTATTGTGTATCATTCTGCTTTTTTGTTATGCAATACTTACACATTGATATTGTGTAGCAATCTGCTTTTTTGTTATGCAATACTTACATATTGCTATTGTGAGCATTCTGCTTTTTTGTTATGCAATACTTACACATTGCTATTGTGTAGTAATCTGCTTTTTTGTTATGCAATACTTACATATTGCTATTGTGAGCATTCTGCTTTTTTGTTATGCAATACTTACACATTGCTATTGTGTATCATTCTGCTTTTTCATTATGCAATACTTACATATTGCTATTGTGAGCATTCTGCTTTTTTGTTATGCAATACTTACACATTGCTATTGTATATCATTCTGCTTTTTTGTTATGCAATACTTACATATTGCTATTGTGTAGCAATCTGCTTTTTTGTTATTCAATACTTACATATTGCTATTGTGAGCATTCTGCTTTTTTGTTATGCAATACTTACACATTGCTATTGTGTAGCAATCTGCTTTTTTGTTATGCAATACTTACATATTGCTATTGTGAGCATTCTGCTTTTTTGTTATCAATACTTACACATTGCTATTGTGTAGCAATCTGCTTTTTTGTTATGCAATACTTACATATTGCTATTGTGAGCATTCTGCTTTTTTGTTATGCAATACTTACACATTGCTATTGTGTATCATTCTGCTTTTTCGTTATGCAATACTTACATATTGCTATTGTGAGCATTCTGCTTTTTTGTTATGCAATACTTGCATATTGCTATTGTATATCATTCTGCTTTTTTGTTATGCAATACTTACATATTGCTATTGTGTAGCAATCTGCTTTTTTGTTATGCAATACTTACATATTGTTATTGTGAGCATTCTGCTTTTTTGTTATGCAATACTTACATATTGCTATTGTGTAGCAATCTGCTTTTTTGTTATGCAATACTTACATATTGCTATTGTGAGCATTCTGCTTTTTTGTTATGCAATACTTACATATTGCTATTGTGTAGCAATCTGCTTTTTTGTTATGCAATACTTACATATTGCTATTGTGAGCATTCTGCTTTTTTGTTATGCAATACTTACACATTGCTATTGTGTAGCAATCTGCTTTTTGTTATGCAATACTTACATATTGCTATTGTGAGCATTCTGCTTTTTTGTTATGCAATACTTACACATTGCTATTGTGTAGCAATCTGCTTTTCTGTTATGCAATACTTACATATTGCTATTGTGAGCATTCTGCTTTTTTGTTATGCAATGCTTACATATTGCTATTGTGAGCATTCTGCTTTTTTGTGTTAAAAAGCCACTGTCCATTTGAATACATCCTCTCTAAGAGTGGAAATTGTCAGTATGATGCATTCAATAATGCAATAACGGCTTAGCTAGAGCAAGAATTATCATCATTTTGATAGGCAATGATACTGCCAGGACATCAGATAAGGGTCCAGGGAGGAGGGTATTCAACAATAGTGATGGGTAAGTATTGCATAGTTAAAGTTAATTATCCTCCAAAAACTACATTTTAATAGCAGGAATACATTACCCATCTGCCTGTGTAACTGAAATTTTGTCAGGTGGGAAAGCTGATGCTCTCTTGTTATAAGTAATCAAAAACAGAAAATGAATGTACTTATTATTGACGGACAGGTCCATGTTTTCATTACTGAACATTATTTTCCCTCTAGGCCACATGATATACTGTTGAGCTAATGAGCAGAGGTAAGAGGAAGAGAAAGAAAGGTGGGGGTGGGGGGTTTTCTGTGTCTTCCTGAGCACCATGAACCTGACTGATGAGACAGTCTAATTTGGAGGTTCCATGTCCGATTAGGGCAGCATACTTGAAGAATTAGGCAGATGACCCTTCACATGTCTACATGTGTCAATCACCACTTCCAGCATGCTTTGTAAGATGGCTGAATTCAATGATGGTTTTCTCAGCACACTAAATGATGTAGCTAAGATGTCAGCATGTAATGCTATGGTGATGAAACAGCCTGGTTTTCTGCCTGATGGCTTCAGTTATATTGACTGGAAGGCATGCCCAAGCTCCTGCTTCAGTTCCTAATTAGGTTGAACCAGCATCCAGTTAGGGAGGTTTAACAGGCTACTTTGGAGAATGTACCTGGTAACTGGTAAGGAATATTAGGGGTCTCCAAATTCGAGAAGGGACTGGTTGAGGTTGTACCACTGAAATTTTGTAACAATGGAGAGTGTGTTCTTGGACTATATGCTCAATGTTTTTAAGTCCAGAGATAATAGGCAGTAGACTTCATCTATTTATCAAAGAGCCACCTGACTTCATCCTTGACATCCAATTAGGAGAAAGGATTGGGCCTGGTTGGAGTTGTCAGTGGTGCTAATTCTACCTCAAACAATGAAGATAGATATTACATTCTCAGTGACAAGCATGTTCTGAATAGGGAGTTGAATAGGCATCAGAACGGGCATTAGTGCACTCTGTGCCATGTCCTGTAACTGAGTGTGGTTGGGGGGGGGGGGGACAGGATTATCTGCAAGGCCTAGATAAAGCAAAACCCCATGCCTTACGACTTCATGTTTCATGTTGAGAAGGTGATGGAGGTAATGACCAGCGACCCTGAAGTGGAGGGCCCAATATCTCATTTGGTTAATCGGACCCTGGTAGTCAGATTCCCAATTCTGTATAGGATGGGACAGTACAGTTGGGTGCACAATAAGAGAGAGAGAGAGAGAGAGAGAGAGAGACAGAGACAGAGACAGAGAAAGAATGACAAAAGCAATCCTAGTAAATATTCCCCATGTATCAAATTTCTATATTTTAGAAATAAACATTTACCCTGTAATGGGTAGGATACCCGAGGTGCATTTTGTCCCTTAAAGAATTAAAATTCTAAAGGGATAAAACAAATTAGCTTGCATGGATATTTAATCATGGAACAGATATCCTAAGAATGCTATATAGGATACATGTGGTTCGACAGGCATATTTTCTCTTGTGACTTGACCCTTAATGTCCAAACAGCATGACATCCTGGAAAAAGATGAGGGTTCTAGATGCTAATTAAGCCAGGTCCATTGATGGATTTTGTCTGTGGAACGATGTATTCACATCACTGGTTCTTTGAGATGAAAAAGTGTAAGGCTACACAATACCAATGAGTACTGTATTGCTGTGATTAAAACAGCTTTCTTTGTTCACACTTATCATGTCTTGTGAAATCATTTAATTAAAAGTATGATGTGTGGTGTGAAAACCATATTATGGAAATCACTAATTCCAACAGATTGGATTTCTAGTTTAGCACTGCATACATAACTCATTTATACGAACTATACATGAATGAATCAGTCCCAAATTCAAAATTAAATAAAAAAAGAAAATCATGACATATTCCAAATTGCCTTTTGGAGTTGTCTCCTCATTTTTGATAGTATTTTAATCTCTGATTTGAACTCAAGTTTAAGAAGTACCGAATTCATACTGAAGGTATTCACTGTGCCATGAGTAACTGCATTATATTTCTGAAAGAAATTCAATAAATTTTAAATTTGGGAGTTAATGTTGTGAGAGTTAACTGGTTTAGATGTTTGTGAGAATATCTTTTGTCAATGCTAAATTGATGTTTTTGATACCAACTTCAAGTCTGCATTAAGGACAATGTTTATTTATTCAGGAAATAAACAGGATTAGCATATTTGGTCTGTTTAGTGCCCTATTACAGGCCATACAAGTGAAATAACTTGATTGTTAGAATAAAAATCTAGATTTTCATATTAATCTGAGTTTGGTAAACTGTACAAACATTGATATATGCATCTCTCAATTTCTTGAATAGCAATTTTTAAAAATGTGCTAATTCTTATCCTTCATTTTACATGCATATATCACAGCAGGTTGTCCAAACATTAGTAACAGCTAATATAAAGGGTTTATGCTGTGTCTAATAGCACTAACAAAATTATCCAGAGTCGATCCAAGGATAATTTAATAATGGTGTTAGCTCACAATCAAGTGGAAAAGGTAAAGAAAATAGGGAAATGAAAAAAGGGAATTGTATTGCCAGTCAATGGACACCATGATGGCTACATGACTTTTGTATATGCAAGGAATATCTGAGTGCACCTTATTACACCAAAAATATTTATCTGTGAACTTATCCAGATTTCCTAGTCAAATGCATATAAATACACTGCAGCCTTTCTTCTGCATGTTTGTGGTGCATGAGAATCCAATCAGGCTGCATTGCCTGAGTCAAGTTTCATTACAATAAATCCTTTAGTTCAGCCAAGATGAGGAAATAAGTGACTGAGTCACAAGTTTACTTACTTTAACCATAACTCTGTGTTAGTTTGCACTGACTAGGGTACAATACACATCATCTTGTTATGCTAATATATAATGGAAATATTTGATAGTTCAAAGGTTACTAGAACATAACAATGGAAAAAGTCATGCACTGGTTTGGTCCACATCATAATCTTGACCTTGAAGTTGGAGGCATGACTTTAGCATGCAATATAACCAAGTAAAGTTCTATGAAACATCATCTGCAGCTCTTGCATTGAAACTGGTCACAAACTGGTCACATTAGGTTACCTTTTCCTTTGCTATGACCTTGATCTTTAAGCCAGGGATATACTGTATAATCGAGTACACCTTTAAAATGTTATGATAAATACCTGAATAAAGTTACCTACCATTTAATTTTCATGGACTCTGGGGCAGTGATACTTTTCTTTTTCTTGGGGTGGGGGGGGGGGGTGGAGGGGACCAAGATATTTTTGTTTTTTTTTGCATCTAGATTATATATGATTTATGATTTGTTGTATGTTTAGTTACACAACTAAAATAATGAAAATATAGTTCTTTTTCTACAGGTCTGAGTATAACTTAAGGTCTTTTTCCTGTCTAGATTAGATTAAGAACATTGAACCCTCAGTTGTACAAATTTGTGCAAAGAACTCAGCAAGGTCTGTCCTCAACACAAAAGGTTTATCTCTTTTAATTGAGCCTTTAGCTGGACACACACACACACACACACACACACACACACACACACACACACACATTTCTAGTAATGTAAAAAAGGAGATATAATCTAAATTAACTAAAGACATCAGATTCTTTAGACTGAGACCTACTTTTGTTTAACAAGAAAGTAAACACACTTTAACTTTGATCATTATTTATGGTAAGGATATATGTATATACATACATGTAGATCACTGTCAATACCAATACCAATGCAAATTTGACAAAAACATACTCAAGAGAAAAATAAAAATACAAAGACTACTCCTGATTTAGTTTGGCAATATGTCTCCTGACCAAAATAATTCTAATTGATTTAATAAAACTGGGGCCAAGGGACTCCTAGCTATAAATATATGTCATGGAGCATATTGATTTTGTAATCCAGTCTACAATGGGGTAATTTGCCCCATTCTTAATAGAAACATTAGTGAGCCAGCCTACATATTGTCCTCTCTGATACCAGTCATTTCTTGTTGGCTTGCTGTTTCATAGTCTGGATCATAGGATGCATATTAGGTAGAGTCACAGACAGCAAGGACTAAGATACAATGATGCATAAGATAGAGTCACAGACAGCAAGGACTAAGATACAATGATGCATAAGGTAGAGTCACAGACAGCAAGGACTAAGATACAATGATGCATAAGGTAGAGTCACAGACAGTAATTACTAAGATACAGTGATGCATAAGGTAGAGTCACAGACAGTAAGGACTAAGATACAATGGTGCATAAGGTAGGGTCACAGACAGCAAGGACTAAGATACAATGATGCATAAGGTAGAGTCACAGACAGCAAGGACTGAGATACAATGATGCATAAGATAGAGTCACAGACAGTAAAGACTAAGATACAGTGATGCATAAGGTAGAGTCACAGACAGCAAGGACTAAGATACAGTGATGCATAAGATAGAGTCACAGACAGCAAGGACTGAGATACAATGATGCATAAGGTAGAGTCACAGACAGCAAGGACTAAGATACAATGATGCATAAGGTAGAGTCACAGACAGTAATTACTAAGATACAGTGATGCATAAGGTAGAGTCACAGACAGCAAGGACTGAGATACAATGATGCATAAGATAGAGTCACAGACAGTAAAGACTAAGATACAATGATGCATAAGGTAGAGTCACAGATAGCAAGGACTAAGATACAGTGATGCATAAGATAGAGTCACAGACAGCAAGGACTGAGATACAATGATGCATAAGATAGAGTCACAGACAGCAAGGACTATGATACAATGATGCATGAGTCACAGACAGCAAGGACTAAGATACAATGATGCATAAGGTAGAGTCACAGACAGTAATTACTAAGATACAATGATGCATAAGACAGAGTCACAGACAGCAAGGACTAAGATACAATGATGCATAAAATAGAGTCACAGACAGTAATTACTAAGATACAATGATGCATAAGATAGAGTCACAGACAGCAAGGACTAAGATACAATGATGCATAAGGTAGAGTCACAGACAGTAATTACTAAGATACAATGATGCATAAGATAGAGTCACAGACAGCAAGGACTAAGATACAATGATGCATAAGGTAGAGTCACAGACAGTAATTACTAAGATACAATGATGCATAAGACAGAGTCACAGACAGCAAGGACTAAGATACAATGATGCATAAGGTAGAGTCACAGACAGTAATTACTAAGATACAATGATGCATAAGATAGAGTCACAGACAGCAAGGACTAAGATACAATGATGCATAAGATAGAGTCACAGACAGTAAAGACTGAGATACAATGATGCATAAGATAGAGTCACAGACAGTAAAGACTAAGATACAGTGATGCATAAGGTAGAGTCACAGACAGTAAGGACTAAGTTACAATGGTGCATAAGGTAGGGTCACAGACAGCAAGGACTAAGATACAATGATGCATAAGGTAGAGTCACAGACAGCAAGGACTAAGATACAGTGTACCATCACATAAATGTGACAGAACCAGGATCTCAGACCAGTAAATTACAACTTTTGATCAGTAGATTGGCATTTTACATTCATCAAGGGGATTGAAAACAAAAATAAGTGCACTTTTTTTACCATAATATGAATTTTTTTTATAGGATAATAAATCAACATTATTGAACATAAACTGGAGTTAGATTATGATTTTTCTAGTCTTAAATAAAAGGTATCCAAAATAGTTGGTCATTATTTGTGGCATAGGACTTCAGATATTTGGTGAAAACTGTTGTCTTTGTTTGAGACTCTCTGACCGAAACCTTGGACTTTTATAAAATTTCCAAATCATTTGCTTTCATCATTCTTTTAAATGCAAGCCATCTAAAAGGTTTAGTCAAAGGCTGATGTACAGAATGTAAGTATTTTGTTGAAATGTTTTATTTTATTTCTTTCAGTCTTCATAAATCTAATCATTGATCTTATGATACCCAAATTAACAGGCATCTTCCTTGTCATGCAAGCCAGTCACAAAGGTTTGGTAAAAGTAAATGACAACTCAAATGTTATGTGAAAATAAGTTTTCATCTTTGAGTTACTCTGACCTTCACAACTTGACACAAATAGGTGTATTTCTTATCCCAGAAAGAAGCCATTAATAAAGTTAGGTAAATATATTCTATATTTAGATCAATTTGTTGTGTGGAAACAGTTTTCTGTCATTCAGTTGCTGTGACCTTTACCATTGACCTTTGGAGCTCAAATGCAATATGTGCCAAGTATGGTTGAAACTGATTTGATGGTTTTTGAGAAGATGCTGAAAATAGCAAATTGCTGATGGATGCCAAATACTGCAAAATGGATTAAGGGCCATACTAAACCTCACTTGTTCTTAAATGGCCATACCTAAAATTCACATGGTCTTAATAATGGACAAACCTCATTTTGTCTTAACCATACCAAAGCCTCATTTTGTCTTAGCAATGGCTAAATGACCAGAACAAAACCTCACATGGTCATTACAAAAGACAAATGGCTATACCTTAGCCTCACTTATTCCTAATGATGGACAAAGAGCCATATACCCAAACCTCACTTTGTCTTTACAAAAAACAATGAGGCATACCAAAACCTCACTTTGTCTTATGGTAAGGTGCAATAAAAATGAGTTGCATTATATATTATGATTAAATATCTTTGATAATCTAAAACCTTTCAGAAAATATACATATAAAAGTGAAAGAGGAAACTTACAAAGCTTAGATTGCAGATTGGCATTATGTATAAAACTACAATATATGATTGTAATTTATTATCATTCAAAAATACATCTATAGAATCATGTTTAATCATACATGTGATACATTTCTTTTTAAATGTCAGAAACACAATGAACATTTAGAGAAAAATGGAATTTTCTATTAATAGGATTTGTTTTAAAAACAGAACATCACTGTTCCATCAGTCTCCACAAGTCAATATTTAATTTTGTTTATCTGAGCCTCATCATGAAGCTATGACACCAACACAGCAACACTGAATTATCACATCTAATCATTTTTGAATTATCATCGAAAGTGCCAAAGTTCCCAAGTAAAATGTCAGTTTGCATACATAGGATTGTCTGCCATGTAACTGTTTTTTCCATACATCATCCTAAACAACAGAACCATCATTAAATGAAGGATCAATGGTCCATATTTATATTCTCCTCAGAGCATCCATCAAGTGTACTGAATGCTTGGGATAAAAGTTTCAAGATCATGTGTGTTATCAAAAGCTGCATCAGAACAGTGTATATTCTGATTGCAAATTTTGTGTGTATTGCAGTCTAGGATTGGTGTCTACAACCCTTGATTTCTCCGTTCTTGAATTGTGTGTCGAGATTGATCAATCAATTTTATTTTGAAATAGTAAGAGCAATCATGTACAGCATAATTTGCCCTAATGCATTTTCTGAGTATCTACTTTAAACTCTGCAAGAAACTATAATAAAAAGGCATACTTTTAGTACCTATATGAAAAAGAACTATTAACTTACATCCTCTTTTGCACCCCTCCCACCACCCACCACCCACACTGTTGTGTATGGATTAAGCATTTGATCCTACTGAAGTAATATAGATGTATAAGTCACACAGTAATGTGCCATGGTCATTCAGATGTACAAGTCACACAGTACTGTGCTATGGTCATTCTAATATGCAAATCACACATTAATGTGCCATGGTCATTCAGATGTGCAAGTCACAGAGTAATGTACTGTGGTCATTCTAATATGCAAATCACACAGTAACGTGTTGTGGTTATTTAGAAGTGTAAGTCACACAATACTGTGTTATGGTCATTCAGATATGCAAGTCACACAGTAAGGTGCTGTGGTCATTCTGTTGTGCAAGTGGTGGAATAAACAAAACACAACAGAGATGACTATGGATATAAAAAATCTAATTATGTTTAAAAAAATGAATAATGTTCTTTTTAACACTTTGTCATTGCAAAATTTTTGAGCTTTATTTAACAGAGATGTTATATGCTATTTGTGTTTGTTCCCACAACATGGACAGTGACATTATATGTCTGCAAGTACCATTACTCCAGTATTCAGCCTGATGAAAAACAGCACAACAATGATGGCAGTCTTCTTTCCATTAGCATGACCAGCATAGATTTCCAGCTTAATTACACACACTCTTTTCCCACTCCAATCCAAACCCTAGGACTGTGTCCAAGATCAGATTGTATTATCATGAAGACAGCTTTTATGAACAATTGCAAACATGATAATATATATCCATGCTGCTTGTATTTTGGGCTTTAGAAAATCACAAATTTTGATTGAATAAAATTTCAAATAGTATAATCACAGACTTCTTGATATGTAACAAGCTGATTGGTTAAATGACTCATGATAATAATTCAGTTCCCATATTTACTGTATAGAAACAGTATCATATTAAAAATTCAGTAATTTTATACATGTATATCTAAAATTAAATATGTATCTCTCGGGAAAGGTTTTACACAGAAAAAGCCATATGAGCTGTGGCATTATTTTAATTTGGATTTTTCTGAAATGTGTGTCTAATTTTGCACCAACAGAATCAGTACAACTTTCAGTACTTTAAAGTGGTAGTAAGTCTATGTGTTAAAAGAAAAAAATTGCATCCATAGAACATTGTCTCTGTTTCTCTCTGTTGCAAATGGAATAGGCTCTCAACCAATTTTTCTTAATAAAATTTAACATTTCATTATCATTTCAACCATGGCACTTCAAACCAGAATATACTGTGATTGTATTACCACTCATTTCTAGACTGGTTCACAATTTTCAAGATAATTACAACCATGAATACTAGAATGGTTCACATCACTGTTACCTGGAACTTGTATGTTATGAAGGAACTAAGAGTGCATTATCTCTCATTGCCAACCTCATTGGTGGCAATGCCCACTGTTTAACATCACCCTAAAGGTAATGCACAATATTTCCTGATATGATAAACAATCTTTCTTTATTCTGTAAAAGCTTAATGGCTTGCAGCTACACAAGCTGGGTGCTAATGTATATTTACCTATTGATAAAATTGGTTGCTATTGATGATGTTTATTCACCTATTCACCTATTCATCAGAAGGGCAAAAAACAGTTGTTGTCTGGATGGCAGTAGCACTAATTACATGGTTTAGGTTAAACCCTCTAGTCAAGTCAAACAATATATATATATATATATATATATATATATATATATATATATATATATATATATATATATATATATAGAGAGAGAGAGAGAGAGAGAGAGAGAGAGAGAGAGAGAGAGATAATGTGTGTGTGTGTGTGTGTATGTGTGTATGAAAAGATGAATTTGTGCATGTGTTGGGTAATACATAGAAAACTAGTTAATGTAATAGAAAATCAGAAAAATATCCATGCTTTATTCCATCAAGCATACACCAGCTGCTTCAGGATTTGGTGATGTGTGCTGCACAGATTTTCAACATCCCCAAACCAAATTGAGGCATAAATTTAATTATAGTCCTGAGGTCCAAACAAGTAAATGTTCTATTTCTTTTTTCTGCCAGTCTCAATAGTTTTGCGACATATAATGTCTACAAATCAAAAACTCTTTCAAGTAAGCAAATTTGCATCATAATACATTTACAAGCTTTCTTCTCTTAAAAGATGGATGGGTTACAATGCTCTGATAGATCAATACACTTGTGCAAGACTCAGTACTATTCGTATTTCATGTTTAACCAATAAACAAGCAAGGTAATTTGTGTGCCAGTCTCACATTCAGTGTACCAGTTTTGCATTCAGTGTATCAGTCTCACAGTCAGTATATCAGTGTCACATTCAGTGTACCAGTGTCACATTTAGTATGCCAGTCTTGCATTCAGTGTGCCAGTCTTGCATTCAGTGAACCAGTCTCGCATTCAGTGTACCAGTCTTGTATTCAGTGTACCATTCTCAAATTCAGTGTACCAGTCTCATATTCAGTGGTTATAATCAGTCTCACAATTAGTGTACCAGCCTTGCATTGTGTGTACCAGTCTCACATTCAGCGTTTGTAACCAGTCTCACATTCAGTGGACCAGTCTTGCATTCAGTATACTTGTCTCACATTCAGTGTGCCAGTCTAGCATTCAGTGGGTTTATTGCTGGTTCAAATCTTACTAAGATTATTCCACACTGGTTATTATGGTGTGTGTTTTCTGGCATAAAACAGTACTCCAACTGTTCTTTCATGGAATATTTTTTTAATGTTCTGATTTGCCATTGTTACTACTCAATTAATTATTAGTCTTTTGAAAGCATCAAGGAAACCAGATAAATGTAAACGTACACACAATAAAGAAGTTTCATTTTCATCTCTTGATGTAGTCATTATGTATGATCGCAGGTTATTGAACTTTCTTATGTATCTACCAGTAAACAAGTTGGTCTGAACAGCAAATACAAGGTCAGCCATTGTATCTTTAATGAATTGAAGCTATTCATAATACATGTAATTTCAAGCAAAAAAGAACAGACCCTGGTCTACTAGCATGTTACTGTGAATTCAGTTACAGTCCCCTACATTTTTATAGAAAGCTGGGAATCAAGTATCTATGCTTCCATTTATAACACTTTCACTTCTGATCTATAAATTTAAAGTAAGCTGTAATTCAGGAAAGAAACTTGACATGTTTATACATCCTTACACTGAGGGACTCATCTTTGAGGCCTTTTCCATTCTGTGTCTTTAAAGTCATTTTATATTATGGGATGAAACTTCGCAGGTTTATACATCCTTACTAGATTGTGTAACATTCACCACACTTTGGGACTCATCTTTGAGGCCCTTTCCTTCCTGTAACTTTAAAGTCATTTTAGATAATGGGATGAAACTTGGTATGTTTATACATTCTCATTAGATGCTTTGATGTATATCACAATGAGGTCTTTGAGGCCATTTCCATTTTGTAACCTTAAAGTCATTTGAGATTATGGAATGAGATTTTTTTATTTGTACATCCTCCCTGGAATGTGACTGTTATGTAGCACATTAGGGATCCTACCTTCATCATCAAGGTTACATAAAAAAATTTAAAAAATCACTTTATATTCCCCTCCATAACTTTATAACTGTTTGAGATTGACTAATGCAACATGATATTGTCTGCACTATATTGGGGTTATTATATTTGCATTTCCATGTCAAGGTGTTTTAAGTTGAATTTTTCTGCTACACTGTCATTTTCACTCAGTAATTTTTTAGATTACGGGATAAAACTAGGCATCATTATATATCATTACTAAAACATTAGTTGTGTCCCATGTTTGTGGTGTTATATCTTCAATGTCAAGTTCATAGGTAAAAAGTTGTGATTTTGCTTTTTAACTTAACAGCTGTTAAAGATAAATTGGTGGGACTTGATAGACATCTATACTATCACTAGAAGACATATTGAATTTCATATTGTAGTGTTTATGCTTTAAGGCCAAGGTCACAAATTATGTTTTTTTCGTTCCTGCTTTATATCATTAAGGCTCTTTGAGGCACATAAATGAATCATAATACCGGTACTTATGCTTCTCTTTCAAAATATATTTAGTGTTGTTTCTAGTTTATTTGTCTAACCAATGGCTGATTGTGTTCTATTTATGTAACCCAAGGTTGGTTTGGTCTATTTGTCTAACCCATGGCTGGTTGTGTTTTATTTGTCTAACTCATGGTTTGTTTGGTCTATTTATGTAACTTATGGTTGGTTTGGTCTTTTAGTCTAACTCATGACTGGTTGTGTTCTATTTGTCTATGCCATGATTTGTTTGGTCTATTTATGTAACCCATGGTTGGTTTGGCCTATCAATCTATCTAACCTATGGCTGGCTTGGTCTATTTGTCTAACCCATGGTTGACTTGGTCTATTTGTCTAATCCATGGATGGTTTGGTCTGTTAGTCTAACCCATGGCTGGTTTGGTCTATTTGTCTAACCCACAGCTGGTTTGGTCTATTTGTCTAATTCATTGATGATTTGGTCTATTTGTCTAAACCACAGCTGGTTTGGTCTATTTGTCTAATTCATGGATGGTTTGGTCTATTTGTCTAACCCACAGCTGGTTTGGTCTATTTGTCTAATTCATGGATGGTTTGGTCTATTTGTCTAACCCACAGCTGGTTTGGTCTATTTGTCTAATTCATGGATGGTTTGGTCTATTTGTCTAATTCATGGATGGTTTGGTCTATTTGTCTAACCCATGAATGGTTTGGTCTTATTTTCTCACCCATGGCTGGTTGAGTATGAATTCATCTGTATCTGCATAAAACACATACATACCTCAAAATCCAGTATTGCATTGATAGGGAGGAGGAATTTATTTAACAGCTATCTGGAAAACTGTTCAGTGTTTGAATATTCTAAAGAAAAATATAATTGTCTATCAACATCAACGATGTGGTAGAGAGCATATGGGAACAAATATGATTAAACAAGATGTATTTACAAACTTCACCTGCAAGTGTTGTGTTTTATTCTCATACTGTAAAGCTTATTACACTGAGCTGATTTTACTGCCTGAGAACATTCACACATGTCACAGGTAAATCACATGTGGGAAGTATTTCAGAAATTTCTCATATAGTCTGATGTTTGTAACACTTTGAAGAGCATTTTAAATCAGTATGTGTGGTAGAGCTGTTATGGCTGGATCAATTAACAAGTACATAATTATGGATTTTACTTGTGCACAATCAATGGGAGATATTCTTAAATTTATCCCCCCCCCCAAAAAAAAAAAAAGTTAAATTGCTTGCAAATGCCAATATATCTAAATTGGATCTCATTAATGAGCATTGAAGACAGAAAACACATTAATGTGACATATTAGGAGAAAAAGAGGAATAACTTAATTCACATTACCTTTCAAGTGAAAAACAAAAGTGTGGTGGTACAAATTTAAAACAGAATTTTTTGTACAAAAAATACATAAAAAACAATCCAATATGAATTTGAGGATTCTTTTACTGATGTCCATATCTAATATATTTCCCCTGCTTTCCAGCTACAATGTTATAAAGTACTGAAATTAATCCATTTTCCTAATGTAATTATAAGTACTTTGATTTTATTGACCTCTGCCTTTTAGCCTTGACTTTTGACTTCCCACACATTCTAATGGCTAAGTTGAATATTTATGTTAAACAATTAGTGCAAATTAAGTACAATTTAAACCATTTATTAGTTCATTATCTAGACCACTTTATAAAGGACAAATTTAGAGGGATGATTCATCTACAAAAGCAGCTAATCTACCAGTATATGTGTGACTATTTTATAATTAAAATAATCGTTAAGTGAAGAAATGTCCAATTTTGATCTGGATAACATTTTACTGGTGCAAAAA
The DNA here is from genome assembly GCA_030141615.1 of Unio pictorum. NCBI lineage: Eukaryota > Metazoa > Mollusca > Bivalvia > Unionida > Unionidae > Unio > Unio pictorum. The sequence continues at coordinate 12,539,649 of JARLTB010000101.1, read as the reverse complement.
GCCCATACAAAATCTAATATTCATCCCTAAAAGTAACATACAATTCATATCCTAAAATGTTATCAAAAACCTAAATGCCAAAGTTAGCATAGGACTTCTCCAAAAAGTAAAGTGCAAGAACACTTTGCAAAAATATCTGGATTAGCAGTGAGTTTCCTGTTAAAATTTCTTCAAAATTATGTATAAAAAAAAAACTGTCACAAATTTCATTCCATCATTAAGCATATATGCTATGTAGAAATGGTGTAATTTAAGAAAAGTTTAAAAGCTTCCAAAAAGCAGGATATTTCTTGTAAAATCTGTACTATTTTGGTACAATTTGGTTTAATTCTAAGAAGAGATCATTTAAAAGATTTTCAAATTATTTGTATAACAGCCATATTGGAAGGCAAATCTACATCATTTGTACAAACAAAAGCCTTAATGATTTCTATTAAATTTGGTCAAATCTAAGATGTTATTTAAATATTATTTTTTGTTTTGTTTTTACAGTAGCCTTATTCAGTGATGGATTGGAACTTGAAAGGACTTTTATGCCAATATTATTCTAATGGCTGACTTATTAGACTGTCTGCCTCTGATGGGGAAGGTCATGGGTTCAAAAGCTGTCATATGAAAGACTTATAAAAGTGGTAATAACAGCTGCCTCACTAGGCCCTCATAGGACTAATGGGCTTGGTGTTGGGATAACGTGACTCAGTTGGATGCTACATGTCTGTTGTAAGGCCCCAGTGCTCAACAATACTACCAAGTGACACACAGCAGACATCATATTCTTTAAAAATTAATTTGTTCAGCAGCCACCATCCCTTGTGAAAACCTATCAAAGCTTTCATCATCAAACTTGAAAGTCCTGAAAATTCAGTAGGACACAAATACTGAGATCATATTGATTTTTAGCAACAGAATGGCCAATTAAGAGTAACATTTTGTTGACTTCATTTTTAATCTCATAGAGGCTGAGAACAGTTATTACAATTATTAAAATTAAATAGGAATTTTTTTATTTTTCGTTAATTAATGAGAGACAGAATCTACAACCATGTTGTCTTATGTTCAATCTCTCACAGGCATTGTAGTGCAATGATACAAAGTAAAAAGTGATGTCATATTGATGATTTCAATATGTAATAATCAGGGCTTTTTGAACTGTGCAGTCATAAAGTGTATAAGTTTCCAGTTTTTCATGTCAATAAACTATATATGACTAAATAATGTTACCAAGATAGATGGTTTGGATGATGTATATACATCATGATGAATTTTGATAATACTATTGACTAAGATGAAATATTTTGTTTTTAACTGTCACAATCTTTCTAATAATTGGCAGTGTTATTGTAAATCTGGATTACATGTCAGTGATTGAGGTGTAACTTAAGACATATAATTGTTTATTAATGACAGAATGTCTGATAAAAATGAGTTAGAACTGTAGGTAAAAATGAAATAGATCTGTAGGTAAAAATGAAATAGAACTGTAGGTAAAAATGAAATAGATCTGTAGGTAAAAATGAAATAAAAATGAAATAGATCTGTAGGTAAAAATGAAATAGATCTGTAGGTAAAAATGAAATAGAACTGTAGGTAAAAATGAAATAGATCTGGTTAAATAAGTTCTAGCCCAAGCAAGGAAAATCTGAGAGACTAAGACTAGTTCTATAGTTTTTGACTAATCCTCTGGCCTTTTGTACCTCTCAACATTGATTTTAAAAACATAAACCATCACCAATATAAAAAAATGACAAAAAAATTGATTCATCAATTTATAATTTCTACCCTTATTGTCACCTGGGGTCTCTTGCAATCATCATGTTTATATTTAATCCAAATGGGTGTTTTTGACCAACATGGTCAGATAACAGAAGTTTTGCCAGATAACGGGAGTTAAGCATTTTGTCAGATAACAGGAGTTCTTAAGTTCATCATCTTTGATAAGTTCAAAATAACTTTGTAAATTTTCATAACTTTAGAAGTTAGATAACTTTGAACCCATACACATAAAAAATTATACCATTTGCCCTTTCAATTTTGTTTAATTTTTTTAAGAAATAAAACTATTGTATACACAGTTTTTACCTTCTATTGATATTGTTATGTATATCTAATTTATAATGTGTGATTGACCTTTGTGACTGAGGGTTGTGACTGCTTATGAATGATTCTAAGAGGTACCAGTGAGCAGGACATTTAATAGAATTTAAGTTGAAGACCTGTACCTTTCCACAGAAAATAATATTGTATCTCTGGTCAAGTGAAATATGTATACAAAGAGATTTTGGAAACAATTAATTCTTCCTTAAGATCATTCTGTAGAATCATTTTTAGTTGTTTTCAGATATAATTTGAGAGAAATTATTTTTTTTAAATTATTCTTTTGAATTACAAAGTGCTCTTTCACTTTTTAGACTAAAACACTTCTCTGGGATTATTAATGACTTGTTCTTATTTATACATCAGGGAATTCAAGATTTTTTAATTTAATTTGGAACATTCTATATTATTGGATTTGTGATAGAAACATTTAGGATTAAATGGGAATTAATTCACAAAATATTATTATTATAAATTATTTGCCAGTTTTACTTGTTAGTTTTTCAACTTTTCTGTTACATAGCTTAAAATCATAAAGTTATTACAATATGTAAGCCAAGGAATGGCACCCCTTTAATGAAAATAAATTCCCAGAAACTGAAAAAGAACAGTTAGTAGGCAGGCTGTTTACACCAAACTTCTATTTGGTTTGAAATTTGAAAAAGGACAGTGTTAGGGGCCCGCTGATGACAATCAGGTTAAAAATCAATGATTGAAATGGCCAAATTCTATGCTTATTCTAATATCCTTATTAAATCAATGAATGAAATGGCCAAGTTCTATGCTTATTCTAATATCCTTATTAAATCAATGAATGAAATGACCAAATTCTATGCTTATTCTAATATCCTTATTAAATTAATGAATGAAATGGCCAAGTTCTATGCTTATTCTAATATCCTTATTAAATTAATGAATGAAATGACCAAATTCTATGCTTTTTCTTAATATCCTTATTAAATCAATGAATGAAAAGGCCAAGTTCTATCCTTATTCATTTTCCTTTTTAAAACTGCAAGAGGGGAACAAACAGTGGGAGGAGGGGTGGGTGGACAAATATGAATGGTCAAGCTGGGGCATGTTTGAAAACATCTTGCATTGGCAGCCAAGAAAGTATAAGCTTTTCCAATTTAAAACTATGAAGCTTTAGCTAAATAATTCCCAAATCAGAACCAAGCTTCATCACCTATTTTGCCCAAGGATATTCCAGGACATAATTTGGAATTCCTGATCATTTTCTGAAGGGATATCTGTTAAAAATTAGGCATCTGTTGCACAAATTTGAAAGTCTATCTTGCCAAGATGTTTCCTGTCAAATTTGGTGAAGTATCTTTTGTCTTTTGAGAACTTATTTGAAGTTTTTTTCTATTGTTCATAGAGGTGGCCATTTTTGTTGTTGTTGTTGTAGTAGGGTTTAACGCCATATTTCAGCACAAGATAGGCTATACATGGCGGCCAGTATTAATGGTGGAGGAAGAACCCGGAAAAGCCCTGAAAAGAACCAAAACAACCCACAAAAAGCTACTGGCATACTATCTCACATACCCACATTGGCCGAATCTGAGACTTGCACCCACCCTGAAGGAGGTGAGATGGCAGTGATCCATAATAGAGAGTGCTTTAGAGTGCTAGGCCACTTGAGGCTATTATGCTAATTAGCATTCTGTACAATTTGAGTAAATTTTGTTTAGCAGTTTGAGAGGAAAAATAATTTCAAGCTTTTGATGCATTTAGAAATGGCAAGCAATTTATTTAATGGTGGACTGGAATCATTGGCATAGAATTAAATGGCCTTCATGTGAAGGAGCTTTCTATTATATTTGGTCAAATTCTTTTAAATGTTTTTTAAAATATTTGAAGAGGCATTTTCTAATTGGAATCTTGCTCTTTTCTAAAGTTTGGTTTTATGCCTATCATCTGCTATTATCAAGCTTGAATGTTTTGACCATAGATAAATCTGTTCTCACCAGTTTAAAGTTCATGAAGGATTACTTTATATACAGAAGGGGTTTTCTCATGAGTTTAGATGTTTCTCACATCCCTTACTGAAATCTCTGCAGCTACTTCAGTGTTTGATGTTTATGGAGACATATAGGTGTTCCAATGTTAAAATACCAAACATCCAAGTAACTGAAATATCACAAAAAGGTAGATGAAGGGTGGAAATTTGAATTTCAATGGTAGAAATCAAGTTCAAAGGGCATCCTGTTCATGACGTATAGCTGATTTTAAAATATTTGCAGTGGCAAGAATGTCATCAAGTGTCATGCAGAAATACAGTTCATAAACGTATATTAAATGTAGCAACAAATATGCCATTGTTGAAATCCATGTCCATGGAATCTGCATCAAATAAAGATAATATACTATTTTACTATTTTTAACTTTATAGGCAAATACAATCTCCCATTTATGGTAGCCACTTTTTTTTTTTTTACAGATCTAGTAAAAAATGTCCTCTTTTCATCAGTCACACAAAAGTTCTCTTACAAATGGACAAAAATGACTTAGTCATTAGTGAGTATTTTATTGTTCATAAGAAATCATACTCCTCATTGAATAATAATAATAATAATAATAATAATAATAATAATAATAATAGTAATAGTAATAATAATAAAAATTTATTATATAAAATTCACTGTCATATGTGACCATCTGAAAAACTCGTTCAGCGACCATGAATTTTAGTCAAAATATGTTCAACATGAATGACTGTATCACAAAAACTGATATAAACACTACCAATTTTAATTTACCAGAACCCTTTGCAAACATGAATGTAAACCAGACTAAAGTACATATCACTAACTATAATCCGTAATGCCTGGGATAATTGTTACTAGTAAGTGATAAACATGTTTGGATTTGATTGTCATTATAAGAATTATCCAATGTCGCATTGTGTAATATATTAAGAACTATTACTTTTGTTAAATAGCTAAATATTTAATCACAGAAATTTTGATATCATGTTTCTTATAAATTTTATATATTACTTAATGTATGTGCCAAATGAATTACAATTATGGCCTGTCTAATGAACGAGCACTGACTAGATATCATGATGTTTGCCATTATTACATGTCTGCATCTTGTCAGGTTCAAATGTGACTTGTAACTGATATTAAGAAGAATTTAACGTGAACATGACAATGAAAAGTTTTAGTTGAATATTTTTAAAAATAATGTCACCAAGTTAGCTAATTAAATACATACAGGTTTTTACACCTTGATGTTTAAAGTTTTGAAGCACAAGTTGATGTGATTATATTAAAGCAATTTGTGCATCGATAGTTGTTTTTATCACAAAATGATAACAAATAATAACTTACAGTAATCTGGCATTGATAACACATACTAACCTGTGGTGAAAAAAATTATTTGGAGGCTATTCCAGCAATATTTTTTGATGATGACATTGCTTTACATTTTATGTGTTTTTTATGGGGAGCAAGGGTATGATGTTGTGAATGTCATATGGGAGGCACAGGTAAGAGGGTTAGATTTTTATATGGGGAGTAAAGGGTTAATGATTGGTGATGATAATCATGACAACAATGCAAATAACAAAGTCACAAAGGCATGATTGTATAATGATGGAATCTTACTGACATTTAAACAGCATCAAACCCAGACAGTACCAATCTTTTGAAGTACAGGCAGGCAGTCAGAAATCTGAATCTACCCAAAGATTGCTGGCTTGTTTTAAGATTAGTGGCAACATATTTTAAAGTAAGGTTTTAGTCAATATATAAAATGCAACACATAATTATTTTGGCTGTTGGAATATCTTCCAAGCATGATTCATATTTTAAAGTAAGGTTTTAGTCAATATATAAAATGCAACACATAATTATTTTGGTTGTTGGAATATCTTCCAAGCATGATTCATATTTTAAAGTAAGGTTTAAGTCAATATATAAAATGCAACACATAATTATTTTGGCTGTTGGAATATCTTCCAAGCATGATTCATATTTTAAGGCAAACTGTTGAAATATTTGCTGCTGTGATTTAGGACATGATGTGCCATCTGCAAAACAGGCAAAGCCAAGCCAAAACCAAATTTCAGAACTCATCAGCAAGGGGGAGCATTTAAGTGTTTGTACATAACATTGATCATTCTAGAGTGTATGATGTCCACTGACACTGCAAGATCACAGAAATACTGATTCTGGACCATCAGCTTTCAAACCCACCCCCACCCCCAGACTATCGAGAGCAGCAAGGACTGCAACTAATTAAGAAAATGTTCCATTGACCAAGAGATTTTAAAGGCAGAAACTTTTTAAAAAAATGAATATTTGTGGTTTTATTTATGTGAGTATGGGTACGATATGGGTAAGTATACCAGCTAGGTGTGCTTTAAAAGTACATGTACTATGTACTAAATGCTTCAAAGGAAAGAAAAGTTATTTTAATTTATTCAAATTTTAACTTCCAGTATATTTATATAGACTTATAAGAAAAAAAGTAACTTATTCACTGATGTGCTTTTAGGTCACTGGCACACTGCCACTACCACCCATCATGGGACTTCAAAAACAAATTTTTAAAGCTCTAAACATACCAACACTGTTTGGGAAAATGGCAGGAATGGCCATTGAAATTTAGAATAATTATCAGCTGATATACAACTGCATCAGTCTCTTTCCCTTTTTTAATGTAATTTAATTTTAAATTATCTTCTGATGACCTGCATTCTGAATCAACATCATAACAGTTTTCACACAGACAACTTTCACAAGTTATCTATTTTATCAGGACATCGTCTCTTCCTACAAGCTATCAATTAGAATGGAAAACCAGTTTAGCAGAGCTGATACTGGAGGTGATTCACTTAATGTCCTACAAGATTTTACATCTTTAAAGAAAAACATTCCCAAGAACTTGTGTCCAGTCATTGAGGTCAACAGTTTTTGACTCCAGTATGGACAGGAGATAAAAGCAGTGTCGATTATATGCAGAAGAAATCTGTACCAAACTTGAGACTCATTACTTCAGCCAATGAAAATTGATCTTTCAAAGCATTTTGGAGGTCAATATGTTTATTCAATATAACACATAGTCTATTTTAGAGTCTAGAATCTGAAAAACATTAATTAGGTCCTGCTTCATTTGTTGGTAAATGTGACACTTCAGACATGCCAAACATGCTATTATTGAAAGTACTAGGGCAAGAATAAATTAGTGTTTGATCAGAATGATCATAAATTTTCCTTAAAGGAATGCATTATTGGCCAGAAAAGTGTAATTTACAATATTTACACTGCAATAGCCTCCTTATGTTACCATTTGGTGTTAAACAGTCTGCATTTTTATGCAAGTGCAGTCAGGTCCCTCATTAAAATACAATTTATGGGAGCCAAAACAGTATAACGCCTTAAAATCAAGGTCATTGTTTGCTGCAATAGAATATATAATAATACTATGTAAGAATATCTGAATTTTATGGAAATTTAAAGCACATTACGATTGGGTTTTTCGTTTTAAGATTGTATTTTGATTACTTTTATTGATGAGTGACAAAGAAGAAAAAAAATTTAAAAAATAACAATTGATGGCTGGTTGCATGATATTATAGGGCCCATGATCCTACATGTACACATTAATGTTAAAAATGAGGTGTCTTAAGTCTATAACTGGCATCAATTCTGAGATGGAAAAAGAAAAACTCTGCTCAAGATGTATCCAAGTATTACATCTTAGAAACATGAATTCTGGGAATGGCACTTTATATGCCCACTCCATATCTGATATTCTTCTGTGTAGTTAACTGAAATTTTGTGTGGGCAGAAACTGGTAATCTTCTTTCAATCACACTGACCTTGATCTTTGCTTACTAGCTAATTAGGCTTCTTCCATACCCATGTGTAAGTCATCCATGAAGTTTGGTACAGGTTCATTATGCAGAAATTCTGTCTGTCACAGTGACCTTGTCCTTTAACCTTTTGACCTCAGAATCAAAAGGCTTCTTCCTTACCCCAAGTGCAAGACATTCACCAAGTTTGGTAATTGTAGCTATATACATGTAATTATTTGTAAAATATAGTAATTATAATTTTGAGTGCTGTTCTACATTTAAGCATTTGTAGAGGTTTCTTGTTGCATAAAGAACTTATGTGACAAGAAACCTCTGCTTAAATGAAAAAATGAAAAAATGAAAGTACAAGAAAATAATTATCATTCCTGGTTCCTATTGATCAATGGCATACAAAACATTAGAGAGTACAAATATAGTAATACAGTGCCATCATAAACTTTCATTGAATGGATTTGCTTTAAATCACACAGACTCCATCATACCTATATAAAGGGCACATGTCAGAGACTGTTCACAAAAGGGATATTTATCATTTCATCTGGTTGTATTTGAGGACTTTCAATATCTGCAGAGAATATTAATCTATCTGGACATTGTGTTTAACTAAGTAAAAACCACCTTTCTATCCATTTGAACCTACCAGAATCACAGAAGAGAAGTTGACCTTAGAGAAAAGGGTCAGAGATTCTGATGAATCTACAGTGGTCTTAAACATGAATAAACTTCCTACCTTCAGCAGGCTTGTAGATGTAGAGCAGGCCAGTTTGTGTCATTGTTACAACATTTCAAGGACTTACAACTTACTGCATGAACACAATAGCTAATGCATACAACTTAATGCATGAACAACATGTTACACATGGACTGCAAATGCTGCAATGTAATTGAAAATGCATGAACTTTGGTCTAGTTAATTGAGTTTTGAAAACCAATATACACATACTGTAACCCCTCATTATAATCTCATATATGAACAGGAAACCCAACTGGGTTCTTGCTAAAAGTTTCATAAACTAGCAACAAAACTCTAAAAAGTATTGTAAAAAAATTAAAACTTTTAAAGTCTCTGATGAAATCCCACCCAAATGGTGTATATTACAATGTATAACTAGTAACTTACCCCTCATTGTAATGTCATACATACACATAGTGTTACCCCTCATTATAATTCCATTTATGGGAGCCAGAGTCAATACTGCCTTATACTGAGATCACCTTATAATGAAGAACATCATACCATTTTAGCAATTCCATGACCATTATAAATGGTGTTATAATGATGGGTCCTGCAGTGCAGACTTCTGTATGTATGTCTTATTGGTTATTGTACACAAACATTTTAAAAAAAACAATATTCCAATCAAAACCCAATGAACCATAATTTAAAAGTTTTAAAAGAAGCACACAGATTTATCTTTCATTGAACCATAGGAAATATTTATCACTACTAAATAAATATAGTTTAAGTTTTGTAAGACAATTCTTTTATGCTCTAAGATTTAGTCCAGAGATTGGTTTTAAAGAAAAAAGAGGAAAAGTTATCTTTTGTGATCACACTTCAGCTAGACAATCCCTGTTTGCACATTGAATTCTGTAAATAGGGATTCTGTTGTTTAATTAACAGTGTGGCTCTCCAATCCATAAAGAAAGAATACTGGCCAGTTAATATTACAAAATCTCATGCATCAAGACAGAAATCTCAGACCATATTCATCATGCTAACAGATCTATCCAAACCAAATAATGATGGATAGTGCAGTTTTACAGAAGTTGTCTCTCATTATTCAATGTTACTCTTTAATACTGGGAAACTTAGCACTGTTGGTAAATAGTCTTTTTTTAAAAGATGTGATCTTATACTTGATGACAATTGTACTTTAGAATCGTTAATATTTTAAAAGGTGAGAATTTTTTTTAAAACTGTGCCTTTAGGATCACTTTATATAGTGTGCATGCAAAACCACAAACAGGTAAGCAGATGTCCTGGAGATTTACAGCTTTTGAGACGGAGTTTGAGCCTGATTTCTTATTTACAAATTATATTACTACATGTATTTTAAGGATGTCTCTGACAGGCTGATAATAGAATTCAAGTATAAAAATCTCCAGGCTTTGGTTTCAGAAAAAAAATGCTAAACACTTTGTCACACACTCAGATCATTCATTTTTTTATATTTTAAAAACTCATGTTCCAGGTTTTTGGGGTCTATGGGCCATGGTTTTGCAAAAGTTTTCAACATTTCGCCTGAAATTAATAGTTTTTATTTTTCGGCTTATAATACTTAAGCGTCACAACATGTTGTTGTTGTTGTAGAGTTGTCAGATTCTCACGGGTCATGAGCGTTACTCGTATAATATTGTATAAGTCCCACTTTGTCAAGGGGTATTGCACAACATATACTAATAATACTATAACCCACTTCCTTTTGATACTCATGATCTAAGAGATGACCGCCCTCGATATAACTGCCCAGTTCGAGTAAGAGAATGTATATGGTAACCTGAACGGGTATATTGAACAAAACAACTCTGAGCCCCCGTAAAGATAAATAAACAATTAATCAAATACATACACAATGAAATTTCCTTTCATTAAGAATATACGCGGTTTAGAAATAAACTTTCACCGAATTACAAATAGATTTGAAATATAATTAAACAAATGAGCCATTCTATTACTGATATTTGAAAAATCATCATAGGATCGAGTGTCACAATCGAAGTCAATGCTTTTGTTCGATTTTCATAACCTGTTATCCTCGAACCATGTTCTCTGCTTAATTCAATGTTGTTCTAGAAATCTGTTTCTCTCTCTTTAGAAACTGCCTCATGGATGTTCCACTTGAATCCGGACTGGTCCACTGTATCAATGTATACACGGCGATTTCTCCTTCACAATAAGTAACAGAATCTCTGTTTTCTCTCAATTCTGACATTTTCATGATAAAATGAAACATTACAAGGTTGCTGTTGGTCAGTCAGCTCTGAACAAATATGGTTAATTAGTACAACGACCACATCCTACTATACTATACAAGTCCTCTCTCTCTTTGGCAGGATGTCTCGTAAATTTAACTAATGGCTATCTGGCCAGGACTAATGGTTTATTAATAGATCGACCGAAAATTTGGCACTTCACAAGGGTTTAACGTAATTTTTCAGCACAAGATAGGCTATACATGGCAGCTAGTCATAATGGTGGAGGAAGAACACGGCAAAACTCTGGAAAGAACCACTGACCCATGAGAAGCTACTGGCAAGCTTTCTCACATACCAACATTGGCTGAATCCGAGAATTGAACCCACACAGACAGAGGTGAGATGACAGTGATCCATAATAGAGAGCACTTTAGACCACTCTTAATGCTGTGTTCAGTTTTATATTATTTATTCAAATTATTATTCAATGAAAATATAAAATACTCAATAATATTCTTGGACTAAAACATTTGGATTTATAGTGAATTCAGACAAGACATTTTAGATTATATTATTGTCATATATCAAAAGACTTACTACATCACCACATTCCATGCCATTGGCAGATTCAAGACAACAGGCACATCAGCATCATTCAATATTAGTGTCTATTATGAACACCACTGGAATTCATCTGGAGCTTCATACATTTGGACTTGTGTAAGTTCATTTTAAATGTTCACTTTGTATTTTTGAGAAATAAATTATTTGGTGAACTTTTTTGTTTTTGCTCTTTTCTGTTGCTCAGTTTAAGAGCAAAAGAGTCATGTCAATACAAACTATGTCATGATTACTCGTCACACACCAAGCTGTAAACAGACAGTAAAAAGCTTAGCAACAGAAAACAACATTACATTGGTTAATGTAAAGGAGCTTACTGTAATCTAGAAAACATTACAATTGTGTATAATCTAGATGTCGGAATGGATGGATAGAAAATAAGGACAGATGTACACATGGACGCCTAATCTCAGCTATGTGTACAATTAACAAGATTAGCTTGAAAGAATTTAATCTACTGTCCAAGAAGAATTTTAATTACTTGAAATAAGCCCATTTCTTCTTTTTAACTGCCTAGTAATGAAACTATCTATTGTTCTTAAGTCATTCAATTTTCAAAATTAGCCACTGTGACAGCCATATTGCATGTAATATCAGCAGCATTTTCATTTAGGAGAGCTAAAAACTAATATAAAACTTGGCAGTCTCATGTTGATATGACCATTCATTTAGGAGAAATTGTGACATGATGTTCATTCAATATGTTCCATGTTGCAGCCATACTTGAGGTCAGATTGGCATTATTTTCATTCAGAACAAACCAGAAATATCATCATTAGTCTTTTGGTGAAATGCCCATATCAATATAATTTTGCATTTAAGAGGAATAACAATAACAAGACTTTTTAAAATAGGTACAATTGTGGCCATATTTGATTTTCATATTGGCACTATTATATCATAAGAAATCTTCAGGTAAAAACCATTGTTGATCTGACTTTCCATTTTGGAGGAGTAGTGATATATTCAGGATGGCTACTGTGATGGCAATGTTAGATTTTGATATAAAACCATAAGAATCATACTAGTGAAAATCCCATACTAGCAGGAATTTCTGTTCTTGAGGAGGAGTAGCAATAACAAATTTCAAGATGGCTGCTGTGGTTGCCATGTTGGATGTCAGATGGCACTATTTTCATGTAGCAACTAGACATAAGAAGTCTTGCAGTGAAAATCCCATATGACCATTAGGAGGAAAAGAGATACGGCAGCTCATCATCATTTAAACAAAACTGAAAGTGTTCATAACAGGATGCATTGTCAAATTCGGTGAAATTTTGTAAAATTGTGTTTGATAAAAACCATTTAAAAGATTTTCTATTTTTAAACGTGGCTACCATATTTGATGGCAGATTGGCATCACATGTACAAAGTTAAAAGTTCATCATACTAAGATGATGTCAGTTTTGGTTGAAATTTGCTGAACAGTTGCTTATAACAAATATCTTGTTTTTCTAATTTTAGTGGCATTTGATCATATTTTATACGGAGCATCATATTTGCTACAAAATTAAAAGTACATGTACTTCTTATATTCAACATATTTTAAAATGCATTTTTAACCTGTCCTACTGATGTTAATGACATACCCATCAATGTATTCTGCCATGTGAAGTACACTCCAGATGCTGCAAATCATGAAATGGCTTCATCACAGGTATGATTTACTATGCACATGTTCTTTTCTTTAGCCAGCAGGCAACATAATGGATTAACAGTAAGGATAAATGTGAAGGTATCTGATATATCAATAAACAAAAAACTTAATTAACTATTTAACACAGCTAAGTGCTTCTGTCCAATAATCTAGATATAATTCCTACATAAGTAAGACTGTTAATGATCAATACTTGTAACAGGAATTTATCTTTTCTCATCAATTATCCCAGCAACCTGAATTCATTGTTTCATACCTCAAATCCTGTACATTGGAATGTATTGTCTCTTTTAGGAATTCTTCTTCTTATTTCTACTTTTGATCAGTAATCTGTTTCCATAGAAACAAAACACCTTTCTAAAATTTTAATTATAAGTAACATTGAATCAGACAGCTAAACTAGAGCATTGGGGAATACAGACACAACAGTCCCATTCAATGAAGGGATTGTGGACTTGTTGGGACACAAGTCCTCCATGCTGGAATCAATACTAGATCAATCTGCTACAGTTGTCAGGCATGCTATTAACAGCTGCAATATAACTGAACTGTGAATATCGAGACATCAAGTCTGAGAATTATTAAAATGTGTTTGCAACAGAAATGCAATCACTATGTTTTAAGATCTCCTGTGAGGGAATTAATTTTGAGTTTTTTTGGGTAACAGAGGATATGCACATCTAGACCAGGTGTATTCAAATGTCAATATTTGGTGTATTGGGGTAATAAAAAAACAGGTACCAGATATACTTGTTTATGAGTCCAACTGCAAACTGCACAGACCTAGATTTGCTGTCATATTATGTTTGTTAAGGGTAATCAGTAAAAGTAAATAAAAACATAGACCCTGATCTGCAGGCACATTATAATACAACATGTCAGGATCTTTGTTGTTTGCAGTTTAAATCAACTCGTAGGTGAGTATAGATGGTACATCTAGATCATGTATATTAAATGATAGTCAGATCTGCCAGTGCAGTTTGCAATTGGATCTAACTTATAAATGAACACCATCAAATAATACACACCATCAAATAATACACATCATTCCAAAACTTTGCTCTGAGTATGTATTTTATACATGATTTAGAAACATTCCCAAGAGATACAATAAAGGTGATGTTTTAATGACTGGATGAAAATGTTTACAAATATACCATAAATGATCGATTATAAGTCAAGAACATTGCAAACAATATAAACCCTGATTTGTTGCTTGATAAAGTACTGGCAGAACATGGTCTGTAATGCTGGTTATACTGATTAGCCCTAACAAACTGCAGAACTGATTAGCCCTAACAAACTGCAGAACTGATTAGCCCTAACAAACTGCAGAACTGATTAGCCCTAATAAACTGCAGAACTGATTAGCCCTAACAAACTGCAGAACTGATTAGCCCTAACAAACTGCAGAACTGATTAGCCCTAACAAATTGCAGAAATGATTAGCCCTAACAAATTGCAGAACTGATTAGCCCTAACAAATTGCAGTACTGATTAGCCCTAACAAATTGCAGAACTGATTAGCCCTAAAACTGATTAGCCCTAACAAATTGCAGAACTGATTAGCCCTAACAAATTGCAGAGACCCAGCTCTATGCTTGCATATTAAGTAATGGTGCATGTAGTTGGATTCAACATGTAAGTGGGTAAAGTGGGTATATGGTAGTTGATCAAGATTTACCATTAAAAACTCAATGTGTGAAGTATTGAAATCAACCAGAATGGAGTTAAGGTATTTATTACAAAATTAATTAAATTTAAGATGTGAATGTGAAGTCTAAGAACTATTACAAAAGCACAAAATTTGTTCTCTGTGCTACGTTTCACTGACAGACTCCAGTCTAACATACCTATCTGGCCTCACCCATGGGTACATACCAGCAAGATACGTATGCTGCTCTTCTGACAATCATATACTCATTATTCCCACTATGAAAGCAAAGTCATACGGACAATGTTCTTTTGTATACCAGGGCTCAGCAACATGGAATGAATTGCCCATTGAAATTAGACACAAAGAAACACAGTGATTCCTTTCAAGAGTGCTCTTAAAACTCACATATTTCAACTGCAAGAACAGACTTAAAGACCTATTAATGTTTCCTACCTTAAGTATTTTCAGCATTTTTTATGTTTTAAAATTTCATAAATTTATCTTCACCTATTCGTTTTTTGACACCTAGTTAAAGAATGAAATATGAACAATAACAAAAAGTAATTATTTGTTGCCATCTGACAACATACAGTAAATATGGTACTCTTTCCTATCTTCATGCATAAAAAGTTGACTCTAACTGAATAATGGTGTACTCAGCGCTCATAATGGAATAGAATGGTGTGCTCTGCAATACTTGAGTAACATTGATAACAAGATCTTCAAGATGTTCACTGTGGTGGCTATTCTGGATGTCACATAAGCACCTTCTTCATTTAGGACCAACTTGACATATTAAGAAGTTATTGTTGATACAGTCCTACCCGTTTATATCGATATCGCTTATCTCGACAAGCCGCCTATGTCGACAAAAAAGCAAAGTCTCGGTCCCATGGTCTACTATTACTATCAAATTGTCATGCTTATATCGACGTCGAGATAAAAGAAAAACGTATATGTCGACAGAAGTCCTTGGTCCCAGCTTGAACAAATCCTTTGTTTCCAAAACGTTTATGTCGACACGCTGCCAATTAAGACCAATACTTTGTTCAACAATTAGTTGATCTTGCCGCCAGGCTTTTGATGTCGCGGTCGGATAAAAAAATACATAGCAGCACATTTTCTCACCACTCTGCAGCTAGTTAAGTCTTTGATCTTGCCGCCTAGCTTGTGGATCATGTTTTTCAGATGTACTCTTACAACGACAACATGTACATCTGTCGCTCTTTCAGCCACTGAATTTTCTGATTGTAAATATCAGCACAGCTAAAAGGTTCAATTGATGAACACAATTTCCCAATCAACAGGTGGTCGAAGCAGGACTAGCAAGCCGTCCAGGAAATTGACGCGTACGCGTGATTTTCTGAAACCCATATATAAAAATTGCGTGAAAATACGGATTACGTGTTTTCGAGACCTTTGAAAGTGATCGGTGATTAAAACAAGTTTTTTTTTTGCTGTGAAAGTTTCGTTTTTAACTTTATTATATTTACGATGGCTACCGACAGCAGGGTAAAACGCAAATTAAATTTACAATCTTTGGAAACAACTCAATATCTGGCTGTTAAGGAAGTTAAGGGATGAACATCTCGCAAAGAGGTCTGTGAAATTTTTTTCACTTAAAAATAACACACATCCAGGAAGGATGAAAGCTGCTGAGTCTATAAAGTAAAACTAAGTTGAAGGTAACTGCGCTCCCCAAAGGAAGAAGCAAGACTGCTACAATTGAAGACGTGGAGGAAGCATCAAAATGGTTCAATGAAGCATTATCAAAAAAACTTAGTGTGGAGAACTTCGCTGCAACAAGTGGTTGGTTAAGTCGCTTTAATGTTCGTCATAACATCGGATACACAAGTATTTTTGAGAATACATGTACTATTGACAGTTTTTCACTTCCCTGTGAATAGCCCCATCACCTTGGTAACCTCAATAAGATGGGTACAGACTGACCAAAATCGAGGCCAATTTAAGTGCATGTACATGAAGCATGCAACTGACAACTTCCCAACCACGTGCTAATGCCGACGTTGAATATCGTAATGTTGTTCGTATCAGGATGTGATCAATGCAATATTTTAATTTGGGTTTTATTACACAAAGGTAACCAAAATGTAATTTGTCAATATACAAGTTTATTTCACACTGATTCTGTCTTCATGAACTCAAAATTTCCTTTTTCTTTTCTTTCTCAAAGTGTAAATGCTATTCACTGACGACTGGTCTCCCTTTGCTGACGAATTTTAAATTATTTTTTTTTGCCCCCTCCCCCCACTTATCTTGACATCCGCCTATGTCGACAATATTTCCTCGGGCCCGAGGATGTTGAGATAAACGGGTAGGACTGTATGATCATCCAGTGAGAATAGGACATTTAAGATTGCCACCATGGTGGGATTAATGGCTGTCTGAGGACACTATTTTCATTTAAGACTAACTAGATATGACACATCTTTTAGTAGAAACCCCATTTCAAAAACAGCAACCCATTCAGCAGGAGTAGTGTTCATGTGCTTAGTGAAGCACAAAATGCAAGCGATGATGTTTGACCTGACCAGTTGGGTTTGGTTTTCAAAACTCCTACTCAAAACAGCAGGTATGATTAGTAGTCAGATCTACAGCATTTCCATTTAGAACCAATTCAATATTACAAGGGTTCTATTGAAAACCACAGGTTAATACCATCCTTAATGCCAAAGGTATGGTGATAAGATTTTCAAGATGGCCACTATGGTTCCATGTTGGAGGTTTGATACACAATATCTTTATCTCACAGTCAGCTGTATAATGCTATTATACTGTTTTATTGAAAGATCCATGTTGATAATACCATCTGTTTAGGAGAAATACTCATATAACAATTTTCAGGATGGTCATCAATGCAGCCATATTGGAACTTAGTCAGCATCATTTAAAAAGAAGTTTTTTAAATACTGGTATGATCATTCACTGAAAAGTAGCTGTTACACAATTTTTTACATTTTTTGGGAGGTCACATTATCATAGTTTTCATTTAGGGTCAGTTAAAAATAATGAAAAGTGTTTTGGTAAAATCTGCAAGTGATATCAACATCTCTTGGAGAGAATCAGTTGAACAAAAATCTAAACATAGACATCAGCACCATTGTTATCTAAGACTTCATAAAAAATTTTTTATTAAAAAACCCATGTCAATAGGCCCATTCACTTAGAGGCATAATAGATTTTCAAGATGGCCACTGTGGTGGGCAGTACATTAAAACTGCTTCAATTTTGTCACTTTTGTCAGGCGACAGAATTAAAAAAATAATAATCATAACATGTATTGATTTTCACCATTAAATATAATACTATTAAAAAACAGCAGCTAATCTGAGTATTGAATCAAATGAGAGGTGATCTGATCAGTACTGCATCAAAAGATAGCTGACAGGCAAACACAAAATTAATCTTGAATGGGGTGGGGGGCTACTAAATGGGTGAATTGATCAATTAATAATCTGAAAATAAAGCATTCAATTAATAATTTTACTTGTTTACTCCCATGACAGATACAAGTCAAGAATGAAACCAAACTTGTAAGCCACTTTTTTAATTAGAAATTATGTACAGCATTATCTCTTTATACAATCCCTCTAAATACCACAAGCCTGTTTATTCTGACAGGATGGTATTCAGTTGTTTTAAATAGGTTACCGGTATATTTTGTTACCTATTTATTTTTTCACTCCATTTCGATTTTTTCCCTCAAACCAATTATAGCTTAGCTGTACATCATTAAACGATGTACATGTTTGCAGGACAAGTCCAACCACAAACTGCACAGACTCATATCTGCTGTCTAATAATGGAACAGCAGATCTGGGAGTAATTAATAGACCCTAATTGACTGGTACATTTTGTGATGACTGTTCAGTGTCTATACTGTTTGCAGTTTGATTAGACTTATAAGTGAGTATATGTGGTACGCATATTTTCTTTTTCATTATTATGGCACAGTCTTGCTGGAACATTCCACAGAATAAGATGACTTCACTAATAACATGGGTTGCAAGTTATGGCTACCATGAACAGGGTTATACCAAAGGATCACCACATAATCTCCATATGAATACAATGTAAAACAAAGTGACTTAAACCAGCTCTTAAATGTTATGATGAAAAAATGGGTTTTAACTCTTACATGCACTGGGAACAGAATTTATTTCATAAAATGTAACTCTTAATTTTTTTTATAGCACACTCCCTCATTATAACACCATCCACGGGAGCCTTAAGTAAACTACCTTGTAGTGAGACCACCTGATAATGAAA
Organism: Unio pictorum; assembly: GCA_030141615.1. NCBI lineage: Eukaryota > Metazoa > Mollusca > Bivalvia > Unionida > Unionidae > Unio > Unio pictorum. Next base: position 12,520,584 of record JARLTB010000101.1, on the reverse strand, counting down.
CATGGTACAGTCCTTTCTCATTATAACATTATCCAGTGAAGCTCTAGATTATATTACCTTATAGTTGGATCACCTTATAATGAAGTATATCATACTGTACTCCCTCATTATAAAATTATCCACAGCAGCCATAGAGTATACCTTACAGTGAGGCTGCCTAATAGTGATGTACTTAATACATATAATTACCAAATAATGAAATGGAATCCACGACCAAATGGAATCCATGACCAAATGGAATCCATGACCAATGGAATCCACGACCAAACCTTCCTTTAAACAAATATATTATAATGAGGGAATGCTGATTGAGTGGATTCTGATGCATAAAGAACTGCTATTGAGGAGTATGAAACCATTGTATGCATCTAACAAACAATGAATCCCTTGTGGATTTATCAATGTGGGTTGTTTAATGTTTTCATTTTTATAAAAAAGTCAATAAAGCAACTTTGAATATGAAAAAGTCGGACTTTCCACTCCCTGCGAAACAACAAAAGAACCTGACAATATACTATCTCAATTCACATTGCCAATTACATTTAGGTTTAATACAACCATTGTAAATATGCTTATTTTATGGTTTATTTAATATCCGCTGAAGAAATAACTTTAATTGGTGTGGAAAGCACCATAGTTGATTAGTAATAAATGATGAGTAATTTCATTGGTGAGGAATCAAGCCAGCTTCCTATGGCAAGGAAGCAACTCATCAAGGAAACAAAAATCAAGACAAGGGGAGAAGTATAAGTACAAAACTAGGTTTTTAACAGTTAATTGACTATCCCCAGAAATTATTTGCTTTTAAAGGTTCAAAAACTTTTGAGCACTGTCTGAAAGATGTAATCTGTAACACTTATTTGGCTAAAATAATGAAAGTTTACTCCTTATATATCTGACCTCGAATACATGAACTGTTACAATACAAACAGAAACTAAATTACCAGTATACACTGAAAGTTCTCTAAAAAAAAAAGGCATTCAAAAGACCAAATAAATGTTCCCAATATGGGCAGGTGCATCTTTATACATGTACATGGATACAAATGATAAGATATTAAAGAAAAGGTAACCATAAACACTATCCTTTAAGGCAAGGTGTGTGGTACATGTATAGCAGGTTTCACAGTATATAAATTCAGAATGCTTACATAAGATCATAATAGTCAATAATTTAAATGTGTTGGCTGACTATTCCTGAAGGCCTCCTGAAATTACTAATGTACAAACTCTAAAGATAGGTGCCAATATTGTTCCATAACAATACCTACCTGATGATGGCTTTTTCAAGTCTCTCCTACAGAGGCAAAAAGCAGGTCACAGCGATCAGTGTTTCATACTCCAGCGATTATGCACTTTTTGCATTTAGTTCAGTTTATCTTATGCTTTTTCATGTGAATTTAATCTGATTCTGATAGGTGAATCATCTTAAATAATATTTCTCACCATTAGCAATAGAAGGTCATAATGACATATTTTCTGGCCCTGGTGATTTTGCAAGATTTGTGGATTATGCCATGGCAGAGTGAGATACAGCATTTCACAGAATTTTAGTTGTTTTGGGGTGCAGCTCTTTGGAGGACACAGGATAATTTTCTAAAATGAGTTTGGCTGCCATAGCTAACCCATAGCATTGGACCCAATGGCCTTGACTCAATAGTAGCTTTCTAATGAAGTAACACCTTCTATCTGAATCTGAATGTGTACAGTCCAGGGCCAGTTACAGCATAAATTTTAAGCTGAGTGTGTACAGTCCAGGGCCAGTTACGGCATAAATTTTAATCTGAATGTGTATAATCCAGGGCCAGTTACAGCATAAATTTTAATCTGAATGTGTACAATCCAGGGCCAGTTACAGCATAAATTTTAATCTGAATGTGTACAATCCAGGGCCAGTTACAGCATAAATTTTAATCTGTATGTGTACAGTCCAGGGCAAGTTACAGCATAAATTTTAATCTGCATGTGTACAGTCCAGGGCCAGTTACAGCATAAATTCTAAGCTGAATGTGTACAGTCCAGGGCTAGTTATGGCATACATTTTAATCTGGATGTGTATAGTCCAGGGCAAGTTACAGCATACATTTTAATCTGCATGTGCACAGTCAAGGGCCAGTTACAGCATAAATTTTAATCTGCATGTGTACAGTCCAGGGCCAGTTATGGCATAAATTTTAATCTGCATGTGTACAGTCCAGGGCAAGTTACAGCATACATTTTAATCTGCATGTGTACAGTCCAGGGCCAGTTACAGCATACATTTTAATCTGAATGTGTACAGTCCAGGGCCAGTTGCAGCATACATTTTAATCTGCATGTGTACAGTCCAGGGCCAGTTACAGCATAAATTTTAATCTGAATGTGTACAATCCAGGGCCAGTTGCAGCATACATTTTAATATGTTTGTGTACAGTCCAGGGCAAGTTACAGCATACATTTTAATCTGGATGTGTATAGTCCAGGGCCAGTTACAGCATAAATTTGCACTAGAAGAGAGAACCATCTAGATGGTTAGTAGTATTGTTCAAGAGCTGTCTTGAAGCTCTCCACACATGATACTGTCACTCAGATGATTTCAGTCACACAATTTTTTTTATGAAGAAATATTTTCTAAATTGTTCTATTCTACAAAACATCTACCGGTACTATTATATGTATATGATACTAGTTTTCTTCACTCAGTTTATGCTTTCAAAATTAAAAAAATATTTGGCTTTAATCTGGCATTAGTTTGTCTTAAGGATTTTTAAAATATATTTGGTGAGAGAGCCGGCACAATGAATCCCTTGACTTCTGTTATAGAAATTTGTCAAAGAAAACTTGCTATGTTTGTCTTGGTGTATGGATAGACTAAGGTCAGTTAACATTTTGGTGATGCATCCTGCTTCTCTTGTTTCTTAGTCACCAGATTTAAATCTTGCTGCCTGGTATTGAACCTATATTCTGTCAACATCCAGGCAACATCTATATTCTAATACAGATCTGATTAGTGCTAGATAAGGCAGTTTGTCTACATGTCTGTGGACAAGGTGTGAGGTTTCTTTGTAGAAATGCTAGTGCAATGTTTGCTTTCTTTTTTTTTTCTTTTTTTTTTTTTTTTTTTTTTTTATATGTTCCTCGTAATAGGTAGACCACTGGGTCGGGGAACCATCCCAAGGTCACCTTACAATGTAACATTTATAATAATCTAAGGATAATAAATATAATCTACAGCAAATGAAAAAAACAAACAAAAAAAACACACCCACACGTGCATATGATCAACATATTTATTGTTTGAACAATATGTGAGTCCATTATATATATATATATATATATATATATATATATATATATATATATATATATATATATATATATATATATATATATATATTGCAGTATTATGTTCCTGTTTAGCATAAAATGAGAAACCTATTACATATTGATTATAATAGAGGTCCACTTTTGAAGAAATTGGTCTTCTTTTTTATTTACTATAGCAGTGTATTTTTCTATGTTCTTATGCATTGCAACTATTTGCTTAAAAGCATACATAGAAGGATTTTTCATATTGAATCGGCAAGTATAAATATAATACTTTGCCAAAATAAGTAAGAAATTACACAAACAGTCCAGATTTTCACTTCCTAGAAATATTTCTTTCTTGGGTAAATGTGCAATATTTGGGTAAAAAGTTGCAAAATATTCAATAAAACGGTACCAAAAAAACTGTGAAGTAATATTACAGTCATAGAAGAGATGCTCAATGCTTTCATTTTCACTCTTACAAAAAGTACATTTGTTGTCTTCTAATATATTAATTCTTTTCAGAAAATCATTAGTAGCTATTATTCTATGGATTAATTTAAAGTTAAAAGCGATCAATTTGGTATCCTTTGTACATGATTTCGCTCGGATATATATCTTAGACCATTCTTCACTACTTATACTTTTATTAAATACTTGTATCCAAGTTTCATGTTTAGCAGTGTGTTGCCTTTTATATTTTTTTAAAAGATCTTTGTAAACAAACTTCAGTGAATTTTGCTTTTGTAAGTTCATTATTTTATCTTCCTGTTTTTCAAACTTATTTTGTACTAAATGTTTTTTTATGGCATCTTTCCATGCTTTTGGAATTTTGGATATTAAGGAGAAGTATTTTAGGAAATCATCACTTCTAGTTTTTTGTTTTATTATTTCAAAAGATATTAAATTGCCATTATCATCTATTAGATCCTTCAGATTTTCAAAACCAGCCTCTCTCCATGAATTGTATTGATGGAACAATTTAGTAGGGACAAAATTTAAAATATTCATAGATAGATACTCATTTGGACCCTGCGGTTCCTCTTTCCAATTGGATATTGCCAAAATTACATCTCTCCAAAAACTATTTTTAATGAGCTTACTAAGTTCTTCTAATTTCCTTCTCCCCAAAATCCAAATATTCTTTTTATTTCTGAATACAGTTGAATTGACTAAGGTTTGCCACACTCCATTCTCCCCTTCCAGCAATCGTTTTACCCATCTTATCTTAATATATCTAATGAATGAAAACGTGTATCATATTTAGTCCTCCCTCGTTTTCTGGAGATACTAGTATATCGCGTTTTATTCTCTCTACTTTTCCACCCCATACAAATTTAAATAGTGCGCGATTTAGTTCTGCTTCAACTAATTTTGCTGTTGGATTTGGAAGTGCTGAAAAAAGATGTATGAATATCGGCAGAACAAGAGTTTTTACCACAATTACCTTACCAACTAATGACATATGTCTTTGACTCCAGCTTGCCAGTATTCATTTAGCTTTTGTCAGTTTCTTCATATAATTAATTTCCACCATTTGCTGTAAATCTAGAGAAAATTCTATACCAAGTAGTGTAAAATTAGAATAGGACCAAATTAGGCCCATTTCTGGACATATTCTTTCATTGGAGAATTTCCTGTTTCCAATCCAGATAGCTTTTGTTTATGTTATATTACATTTAAGTCCAGATAATAGATAAAAACTCTGCAAGATATTCATAGTTGTTTTAAGAGAAAGTTGAGATCCATCAAGAAGAATAAAAGCGTCATCAGCATACTGACCCAATTTATATTCAGTGCCGTCAAAGATCAATCCCCGTACATCTACATTTTGCTTTAACGTTATAGCTAAAATCTCAACCCCAATGATAAACAAATAAAGAGCAAGGGGATCTCCTTGACAACATCCTCTTTCTAGTCTAAAAAATGGTGACATATGCCCATTATTTATAACACAGCTTTTAGAGTCATTACAAAACAGTTTAAACCACTTACAAACAGAATCACCAAAATTAAAAGATTTTAAAGTTTCTTCCACAAAGGTCCAGTCAATGGAGTCAAAGGCTTTTTCAAAGTCTATTAACAATAGTAAACCAGATCTATTTTCATTCTCAAGTTGGTCCATGATATCATATAATAACCTGGTATTTTCTCCAATGAATCTACCTTTCATAAATCCTTTTTGAGTATCACTGATTATTGATGGAAGAACCTTTTTAATCCTGGCTGCAATGGCTCCCGAAGCAATTTTATAGTCAATATTTAAAAGTGATATCGGTCTCCAGTTTTTTAAATATCTTCTATCTTTTTCTTCCTTTGGTAGGCATGTGATAACTCCTTGCGTCTGAAAATCTGAAAGTTTACCTACAGTATATCCGTAATTTATTGATCTGCATATAAATCCCCCAAGATACTTCCAAAAGAATTTATAGAACTCTACAGTGAATCCATCTGAGCCAGGACTTTTTCCATTTTCCATCCATTTTAGAGACATACCGACTTCATTAATTGTTACCAGACCTTCGCATGATTCTCTTTCTTCATGGCTAAGCTTAATATTGTGATTAAGAAATCTATTTAGAGTTTCTTGAGTAGCCTCGTCATTAAGCTGAGCAGTTCTACTTTTATACAATTCCATATAAAACTGTTTTTGTGCTTCTAAAATATCAATTTGGTCAGATATACTTGTCTCATCATCTAAAATAATTTCCTTTATTGTTTTATTGACGTAATTTCTTTTTTCAAGACTTAAAAAATACTTTGTGCTTTTTTCCCCAGATTCGTACCATCTAGCTTTAGATCTTAATATAACACCTTCTATGTAATTTTTCCTAGCTTCCTCCAATTCTAACTTTTTTCTTTCTAAATTTTCTAAAGCTTTCCCTTCTATGTTATTCACGAGTCCCCCCTGAATTTCTACTATTTCCTGTTCAATTTCCTTTAATTTTTTCTGTTTTTCTTTTGTTTTCTTAATAGAATAACATATAGTTTCAGATCTTATTTTCATTTTTAAAATTTCAAAGAACATTTGATCATTACAGGATAGATAAACATGGAGATAGTCATCTTTATTTCCCCTTACATAATATTCATTTACCAAGTCAGTTATACACTTTTTAACTAAATCAGTATACTCAATGTTCTTCAACAGTTGGGCGTTAAATTTCCAATATCCTTTTCCTCTTGGACTCGATGAGAATGCCACACTTAACACAACAGCTGAATGATCAGTCTTATACCCTGGTAATATACGCACATCAACTGTATTCATGTGAATGTCATCTGATACAAGAAAGTAATCTAATCTACTTTGTTTCAGGGGAGACTTTTGCCTCCAGGTATACATCTTTAAGTCTTGATTGCAATTTCGCCAGGGGTCAATTAATTCTAATTCGTTTTTGAGGTCTTGAATCGCTGCCCTGGACTGTTGGTGTTTGTCATGTAAAATGTTATAAGTATCCAAATCTAGGTCTTGAACAGTGTTCCAGTCTCCACACATAATAATTGATGAGTTCTCAAAAAATAAGATCTCCTCTTTTAACTCTCTAAAAAAGCTAGGTTTATCGTCGTTATAACCATACAAATTTAAAAGGGTTATTCTGTTACCATTAATTGTAATATCTAAAATAATAAATCTACCTTGACCGTCACATCTTTCTCTATGAATTATGAATTCAAAAGTATTTCTAAAAAATATTGCTACCCCAGCACTATTGTTAGAACAATGGCTAAATATACATTTGTATCCCCATTTCGCTGCCCAATAAGACTCGTCATTCTTTGTACTATGAGTTTCTTGCAAGCATACTATAGATACATTCTTTTGTTTTACCCAGTGGAAAATGTCCCTTCGTTTAAAGACTGAACCTTGCAGGCCTCTAACATTTATAGATATAATTTTTATGTTATTATCCATAACAACAGTATAACGTTTACATATACATGTTCTTGTACAGGAATGTATGAATTAATTATCACCTTAAGTTTATCATATGCATGCCTTTCACACTCACTCTCACACAGAAAACAATCATCCATAATAAAATCCTCCATGGTGTTAAAGTACAAGCAGTTAGTATTTAATACAGTATACAATAGACAACAGCTTTGCAAACCAATAGACACAGATTAATAAGAGCATAAATTACAAATTAATGATTGAAAAACATAGTGTTCAATTGAGAGCATACATGAAAGTGGTGGGTGATTGAACACGAATGGGAGACTGAACATAACATTAACGTTGAAGAGCAGTGTTGAATAAGGTCAATACACGACTGTCTACATGTCTGTGGACAAGGTGTGAGGTTTCTTTGTAGAAATGCTAGTGCAATGTTTGCTTTCTTGATCTATTTGATAATATGTGATTCCCACTTGAAATCCTCAGATAGTGTTAAATCCAAGACAGGGGTCTTCACTAACATGTTGTTGTATGTGGTTGTTTAAGGTGTAGAAATGAAATGATTTTGTGTTTTTTTTACTGGTCTGGTAATATTTGGTGGCATTGAAAGTGATTCCCCAATCAAACACTTATTTATCATTGGCTGTGAGATCATTCTTCAGGGTCACTCTGGTTTTGAATTAGTCTGTATAAATTAACATCTCTATCCAGTTGTTTAGTGGCCCAATGATTCTAGCTTTCCAGCTTGAACAGTAATTTATTATGTGGCACAGTATCAATAGCTTTTGAAAAGTATAGCATCACCAAGTCAGTTGGTATTCCTTTGTCATTGTTTCGAAGTACCGTAGATCATACATTGTTGTGAGGAGTTGTCTTATAAAGGAGTATCCTGCACTAAAGCCAATGGTTCTGTTTAGTTGGTATATTTTTTTTTTTCTTTCTCCAACTGGTTAAGAAGATGCTTACAGATTATATGTTCAAGAAGTTTACATGTGAATGATGTAAGGGAAACTGGTCGGTAATTTTCTGCAAGGTGTATGTCTCCTTTTTTGAACACAAACATTACATTTGCATTTAGCCAGTCTGTTGGTAAACTTCCAGAGTCAACTGACAGCTGGTAAATATCTTGCATACCAGGGGCTAGTTGGTGGGTGCATTTTGTTAGGATTATGTTATCTGGTCCTTTTGCTTTGGAGGTATTTACATTTGACAAAAAATTTCATTGCCTTCTGTTGTGATGGGAAGGCTTGGTAAGTTATATTTGTGACATTTTTCCATTTTTGTCATAGATTTATTTGGAAATGTCTTTGGTGAGAACTGTTTTAAAATTGGTCAACAAGCAGAGTAAAGTAAAGTTTTACATAAATTTACCAACCTACAGATGACTGTCCGAAGAAAGTGACAACTAAAATAGAGTGCTGAGGTAAATTATTTTTATCTTATGTCTATGCTGCTTTCATTATTATTACAAACATTTTGATGTAAAACATGTCTTCTGGTAAATCCTATACACTCTTACACTCACATGTAACTTGGTCCAACTGCATTCTGGGAAATCCTATACACTCTTACACTCACATGTAACTTGGTTCAACTGCCTTCTGAGAACACTTATACAGTCATACACTCATATGTAACTAATGGTCCAACAGCAAACTGTACAGACCCAGATCTGACCCAAATATGTTGAATAATGCTCTGGAAGATCTGCATCTATGCAGTTTGATAGGGTTGATCAGTAGAACAAACTACATTGACTTTGATGTGCCAGTGCATGATTTGATGGCAGATCAGGGTCTATACTGTGTGCATTTTGACCCAACTTATACATGAATATACGGGGCATAACAGGAACACTTTTGACAGTACATTAGGCCAGTTGATCCTAAACTACATTCAAATAATACTCTTCTCAAACAACATGGAATTTTAAATTATTCCCTTAAGTAAACTAAAATATTACATGAGTTCTGATGCTCAACTGCTCCCCCCCCCCCATTCTCAGGAATCAAAGATAAGACTGGTTTTATTGTTCCTTTTTTCTTTTTAATTGCTGAAACCAACTTTGATATTTATTAGAAACTTCAACATCCAAACATGGTAACATAAATATTTTACAATAGACATGTTCATGAGATACATATACTCTAGGGACAAAATTCTTTCACACAGACCTTGATATTTTAACCTGATCATGGTTAAAGATATAGATTCAACTTGTCTCAGGCAAGCTCAAGATATACTGTATATACTCACTTATAAGTCAAGTCAAAGTGCAAAAAAACAAAGATCCTGATCTGGCATAGCATAATGTGCCCACATAGCAGGATTTATGTTGATTTGTTCTACTGATTACTCTAAACATACTGCACAGAGCCAGATCTGACATCCCATTGTGTGATGGTAGAGCTGATTCTATATATGCAATTAATTTTTGTTGTCATATGGTTGAACACTATTTTTCAGCACATTATAGGCTAAACATGGCAACCAGTATAAATGGTGGAGGAAGAACCTGGGAATACCCAGGAAAGAACCACTGACCCATGTGAAGCTGGTGGCAAGCTTTCTCACATACCCACACTGGCCGAACCTGAGACTCTAACCCACACTAAAAGAGGTGAGATGACAATGATCCGTAACAATGAGTGCATTTGGTCACTCTGGGCCCTTCTGTGCAGTTTGAATATGGACTTCTAGCAATTTGGCTAAATCAATAATTCATAATTTGTAAAGAAAATCTCCCCAAGGATATTTTAGTGATATCATTAAAGGTCTTTATCTGATGTATCTACAAGTGGTATTTGATATATAAAAAAAAATCCTGTTGTATTTGTTCATGTTTTCAAGTTGACACACCAGTTCAACTAAAAACAAGAGTCATCTTTGATCTTAAAATCAAGGTCAGGGTGCTAACTATAAACCTGTTCATTGAGATGCAACTAAATACAAAAGTTTTGTCAAATTTATTTGCATATGCATAAGTCAACATGTTCATAAAACTCACTGAAGAAAAAAAAAATGCATGCCATGACCTTTGACCTGATGGCCAGGTCAGTTTGGCCAGATTTACAAAACTCCTTCACAAGTGTGGAAATGTTGATTGTCAGATAACCATTTTTTAAATAAAAATTAAATCAATTAATTATTGCAAGAAGCATTTTATGTGAAAACCCATGTCAATGCCTTTTGCTAATATCTGTGATGTAATATTACTAGCCTGTAGCTTGTATGTAAATATAAAAGGCTTTCAAAGTAGATTAGTTTCTTACTTGTAACTAATGTGGTCACCCTCTTATTATTATTATTATTATTATTATTATTATTATTGTTATTATTATTATTATTATTGTTTTATTATTTATTTATAGTGTTATTATTATTATCATTGTTAATAATAATAATAATATTATTATTATTATTATGATTATTATTATTATTATTACTGTTTTTATTATTTATTTATAGTGTTATTATTATCATTGTTAATAATAATAATATTATTATTATTATTATTATTATTATTATTATTATTATTATTATTAATTATGCAAGAAGAGCTTTTTAAGATAGACACATTGGCTCTATGGTTAGAGTCAGTATAGTATTTTAGTGAAAACAAACATGTTAATAAAAACATCCAAGCAGGAAAAGAAATTTTTTTAAGATTTTTAGGCTGGCTATCAATTTGGCAGCCATTTTGGAAGTTGGTAGGCATACTTTTTATCTAGGACTATCCAAACTGTGCAAATAAGAAGTCTTTTGTTGTTGTTTTCTTATTAATTTTAAAACAAAGTTTGTATGGCCATCTTATTAGGAGAGTATTACAAGATTTTAAAAATTTAGCAGAGGTCACATGCTAGCATCATTTTTCTTTAGTATCAACTACATACATTGAGAGAAGTTTTATTGACAACTTCATGATGATACCACCATCCACTAAAGAGAAATGGTGATAAAATGTTTTCAAGATGGGTACCATTAATTATTTTTATCAGGACCAAATAGATATCAAAAGTCTTCCAGTGAAAACCATATGTCAGTATGATTATTGGTACCGTTTTCATTAGACTAATTAGACATCATAAGTCTTACAGTGAAAACCATATGTCAGTATGATTTTTGGTACCATTTTCATTAGACTAATTAAGACATCATAAGTCTTACAGTGAAAACCATATGTCAGTATGATTATTGGTACCGTTTTCATTAGACTAATTAGACATCATAAGTCTTACAGTGAAAACCATATGTCAGTATGATTTTTGGTACCATTTTCATTAGACTAATTAGACATCATAAGTCTTACAGTGAAAACCATATGTCAGTATGATTATTGGTACCGTTTTCATTAGAACCAACTAGACATCATAAGTCTTACAATGAAAACCATATGTCAGTATGATTATTGGTACCATTTTCATTAGACTAATTAGACATCATAAGTCTTACAGTGAAAACCATATGTCAGTATGATTATTGGTACCGTTTTCATTAGAACCAACTAGACATCATAAGTCTTACAGTGAAAACCATATGTCAATATGATTTTTGGTACCATTTTCATTAGACTAATTAAGACATCATAAGTCTTACAGTGAAAACCATATGTCAGTATGATTTTTGGTACCATTTTCATTAGGACCATATAGACATCATAAGTCTTACAGTGAAAACCATGTGTCGCTAAGATTTTTGGTACCATTTTCATTAGACTAATTAAGACATCATAAGTCTTACAGTGAAAACCATGTGTCGCTATGATTTTTGGTATCATTTTCATTAGGACTAATTAAGACATCTTAAGAAGACTTTTAGTGAAAACCCCATGTTCAAGAGAATTGATAATGTGTTTGAGATTGCCCTTTCAAAAAACAAAAAGAAAGACAAATATTAAGAGAATTACAAAATATATGAATTTACAATGAACACAAATAAGGAAGATAAATAAAAGACCATTACCATAATCTTATAAGATTCAATAGAAAACTTACTCGTTGTATTCACATGGTAAATGTTACTTAATGACGATTTAACTATAGTGCAATTTGAATTTGCTAGTGTAAATTATGAGCATGAATTGATGTTCATTTTTAATGGGACTTTATTTAGTGTTTTTAGGTGCACACTATATAAACTTTTGATACAGCCAACAAGCTGCTAAAATTACCTAATTAGAATTCCAAGAGGCAATTTTAAAAAAAGTTCTTATTTTACTTACTATACTGCATCTGATGTTTCTTTGATCTCTGTACTAACTGAAACATGTACAGGAAACAAAACACAATTCATCATTTCTTTAAAATTCTCAGTTGATATAATAAATACCAGTCATGGTTTTAAAGATACTGAAAATAAAATCTTCATTACTAGTATGCGTGATAGATTGAGGAGCCATATTTGTATAGGTACTTTATGCAGGAACTAAAATGATATATACCTTCTTTTTAAAAAAAACAATCTCATTTTGGTTCATAATTAGAGAAAATGTTTACAAAGTGGCACATAAATGCACAATAATGGTGTAGTGGAGTAATTTTCTTTGCCATTTTTGAGCACTTACCATATTCCAAATTTTAGGAGCCACTGAACAATGTATGAATTAGACCAAGTACATTACTATAGGCTCATCCTAATAAATTTATCACCAAGTAGAGAGTGGGTTTTCTGGCAGACTAATTCATTTTTACCAGCTATTTACTAATTATTTTTAATTTAGTTAAGATTTAGCTAAATCATTTTTTCATATATGGACACAACAAAATTTAAGCTTACACTTTAACATAAATCTCAAACTGATGGGGTCAAAAATTTTGAATACTGCAGTTAATGCATACAGGTGATCGGTACAAAGATATAATTGGTTGGAATCAGAATGGCCTTATATATAATACATATGTCCAGTCTGAAGAGAAAGCAAGGCTGTAGTTTCACAAAATTGTTCGAAAATCACAATCAATGTGACATTGCTCATCAACACATGGGATAAGTATATAAGTAAAATGAATTCCATTTATGCAAAACAATTTTAATTTAAACATTTAGTATAAAGCTGTCAGTGTATTATTTGTGACAGAAGAAAAGTCCATATTATATGATGGAGTGTTTGATCAATATAATCTATACATGTATCAGTTCAAATTTTAGGTGTTACATTCACAACTGAAATTATAGTACACTGTATTTCATCCTTGTGAGAACACTCAAATTGAGACAAAAAAAAATCAAATGCATCCTGAACTTGTCTTAGTCCTTATTCTCTATGCAGTCAATCAGAACATCCTTGGCCTTTTCTGTTGAGTTGATAAAGCTTTGGCTGTAATTTGTCACCATTGAGAACTATATTCTGAACTATGCTCACACAGACAAATATGGCAGTGAAAATAATTAAAAGTCACATTTGAATCACTCTCAGCCTTTGCTGTTATAACATGTACTGCATTCCTCTAAAAATTAATTAAGAAATATGCCAAATTGATGTGTATTCCTAGAACTACTTCTAAGGTTATTTTAGCACATGACAGAAAAGTCAAGTGATCAGGCATTCAAAAGGCACTGTTAACATCTTGATGATTGGCATTCAGCTTGGTTGCAGAAGTTAGTGCTGTGCAGTTTAACAAAATACTCCATTAAACACAGCTGTTTCCAAACCAGGAAGCAAGCTACCCAATTGATTGTATTCTTGTACAGAGTTTTGGTACATTGTATTCATGATACTTCTTAGGTATATTTAATTTGTATTATGTGTGTTGGCTTTTCTCCATTATATATATTATTTGCATCTATATTTTGTGATTTACTTTTATCAATAATCAGATTAGAGGCTTTCCTAACTAGTGACATTTATTTTGTAAACAACATAATGCATAACTAATATTTCTCTAGATTATAGATTAAAAATTTAAATTATTAATGGAAGTAAACATGTTTACTTGTATCTGACCTTCGGACATTAGTTTGTCACTTGGAAATTCCTGATCTTGTTTACAACTTAGAGTATTATAGCAATTAAGATTACCATCATCCTGGTTCTGTTATTATGTTGTAGCTTTTTATATTCATTTTATTTACTTCAAACTTACTCATTCCTACCTAAACATCTGAAGCCAAATGAGACTAATTGTTCTGTAAAGTTCAGACTTTTATTTTGAAGGATTTATTTATTTCAATTATTCACTTGAATTACAAAGTGCTCAATTATAGTTCCTGCATTAAATTATTATTTTGGAGATACTGTAAATTCATTCAAGGACATTTTGGATTATATCATTGTGATACATCAAGACTGTTTGTACATTAGTAAATTTGATGCTATTGGCACATCAGCACATTATTCAGCACAGCAAATTTATTCAGAACACAACTGGAATTCTGTAGGAACTCTATATATTTGGACTTGTGATAGACCTTTTGAGCCTATTTGGAATTTAATTCACAATACTGTAAGTTCTTTTTATATTTTCACTTTGTATTCAAGTGGCAAAAGTTTATTTGTGCTGAATTCAAACAAAACCTGTTGTTTTTTGCTCTTTTCTATTACTAAGTTTAAGGCCATAGAGTCATAAAATACTTCAGACAATATTAAGATTTATGTAAATGGTAAATAAGGTAAAAATGATGCAATGTCCTTTTAGCTTGGAAATGTAACACACAGAAACCATTTAATCTTGAAAAAAAGTTGACAAATTTCACAAATGTGAGGAAATTCTAAAATATGTCCTCTATGATAAAAAAGCAAGGCTCTTATCAGGTGGATTTAATTTAGTATGGCTGTACTTAAAATGATTAAAAAATAACAGCAATTCTTGTAAGTCTTCTCACATACAAAACATTTTACTTGAGATTTTCTCACTAACCTATGGAATATAAAAATTCCAAACTCAAAACAGTAATTTGTTTAGAACTTACATGATACATTAGTATACCTTCTAGAAAGGTTAGTTTTTTTTAATGAAACTTGGGAAAACACTTAATTCTCTGCATTCATTGTTTTCTGGAATTAACTCTTTGGTCCTAAACTCTCAGTTCAAAAAACAGTCTCAAGTTTTATACAAATTAGAATTCCCTTTCAACATCTTATAGTTAGTCCTGAAATTCATTCTGTGAGAAAACAATTATGTCCATTTAAAAAACTTATGCCCCTCTAAAGAAAATGCTAAATTCATAGTAACAGTCATCTAGACTAAAATTAATGCTGTCCAATTTCTCTTATAAGAAAAGTCCAAAGTAAACTGTACAGACCCAGATCTGCTGTTATAAAATGCACTGGCAGATCTGGATCTGTGTAGCTTTTAGGAGTAATCAGCAGAACAAGAACATAGACCATGATTTACTGGTGCATTATGCAATGGCTGATCAAGGTCTGTATTGTTAGCAGATGGACTAAACTAACACACAATTATATACTTAAAAATGTCTTCAGTAACACAGGCTAAACTTGACAGGAATTGGAAACTTATCATCCTATCAGTCTATTGGCAATATGTTTTACATTTTTCTACTGGAACATAAAATGAATACACTTATAATATAAGTCATAAATATACAAATATTTTTTAAAAAATATTATATTTATTCAGTGTTATTATACCTAGACCTAATAATGTTTCCAACATTAAATATTTTCAGCATTTTTCTTTTTATGTTTTCTAATTTCATGTTTTTTTGTTTTTTGTAGTCATATCATTATTTAAGTTGTAAAGCACTTAGAGCTTTTAAAAATTATGTGCTATTCAAAGTCCTCATTATTATTAATATTATTTTTATTATTACTATTATTTCTTTAAATCCTAAATCCACATAACATTGGCATATTTATGGAACACAAGTGACTGAGTAGAAATAAATCTAAAATAATATTAAAAAATAAACTTTTTACTTTTAAGTAATCTTCGACAAAAACAATAGAAAAAAAATTAAACTTTCCTGAATCAAATTTGACTTTCAGAACTTACTTGGACTCAAGATAGTGAATTTATCCATGTATCACACACATGTCAAAAAATGCTGACAAGAAACATCTCTGTAGGTCTGAACACTCCTATGGAAGAGTCCTGCAGAGACAAATTCTTCACACCAAGTAGCAGTGACAATGTAATACTTCAGTGATGGTTATGCTGAAGTGGAGGAATCAATAGGAACAGATGGCTACAGAGACTGAAGCTTCAAGCTGGTTAACTGTTGAATACAGCTTGGTTCAGCCTACTTTAGCTTAGTGAGAGATACCAGTGGAGTAGAGTGATGGATATGTTAATTAATTAATACAGCCTAATAATCCAGAAGCTAAGAAGCTTCCTCTTGAATCCAATCACATACTGCGAAAATACCATCAAATATTGGATTAAATGTATCAAGAGCAAAAAAGTATGTGCATTAGAACAAACAAGTTATATATTTTCCGCCTGTAAATAGAATGATTTCATCAAATTTTAGGTGATGAAAACATGTAGTCATTTCAAAGTGTTTTCTTGTAAACAAAATTCTAACTGATTATGACATCCAGATGCCCATTTATCCAACAATCCACCTACCCACTACCCATCTATACATCTACAATAAGAAATTTGGTTTCTCCTGCCCAGTCATGCAGTTTGGGAGTTTCGATGTAACTCAGGTAAACTGTTACAATTTCTATCATATAAATTCTTAACTCAAAAGAAAGTCAGTAAAAAAATATTGCCTGTACCAATAAATAATTAAAAAATCCAGGATTATAAAAAATATTTAAAGAAAGTAATTGCTGATATAAATTAAAATATAAATTAAAAGCTATTTCTTTCCATTTCTTTTTTCACAAATAATTTGGCTATGAGCTTTAAATATCTGGGATTGCATTAGTGAACATCATGGATGTTAATATTATTAAGAAATATTCTGTAAAAATACATTTAAAAGACATTTTTTCAGTAGCAATTTTTCAAACAGGCATAGCTGCAAAAATGAAATCTACAACTCTGAATATTTCCAAGAGAAAGGTTCTGAATTATTTATTGTGAAGGGGATCCCTAGTTTTAATTGCTCATTCACCATATGTGGTTACTATAAGTATTTGCTTATAACTGGAGTCCAAGTGCAAAATGCATATATCCATATCTAGGTTGCTGTAGTTTGATAGGAGTAATGAGTAGAACAAACAACAGAGACCCTGATTGACTGGTGCACTATGTAGTGGTAGATCATAGTCTGTGCTGATTGCAGAGAACATCAGAAGAATGTGATGAATATCTGGCTACATTTTTGTTTTTGCCATCCTTATAAAAAGACATTAAGATTTTCACTGTTAATAATTTGCAAAATGTACCAGCAGATTTGGATCTTTACTGTTTGCAGCTTGACTCGACGAATAAGTGAGCATATATGGTACTGTTAAAATAAATTGCCCTCAACAATCTCCCCACCCCACCCTCACAAAACAAAAATATGTTTATGGAACACAAGTGCCAGAGAATTTACTGACATAAACACAAATTTGAAATGGATGAATGCATGGCCATACTGAAAGAGGGATGGAAAATGCTTAATATTATAATGTCACAATCACATTTCACCAGGGGCAAGAAATCCTTTCACTCCCTGTGCAGACAGCAAAAATGGACATATGTAGATTTTGCAAAGATGGCTTTTGAGTTTCAGTGGCTTGGTGCTTAATGCATGTGACTAGTGGCTAGGAGAGTGTGGGGTCCAATTCCCACTATCAGATCCACAATTGTGTTTTTGGGCAAGGCACATATTCTAATTTATTTGCCAAGATTTAACCTTCAATGTGCTGCTGTACTTGATACAAAAAAATGCAAAACATATTTATCCTATGTGTATAATAGTCACATGACACTGTCGTCAGAATTAATGATCACCAAAAGGGTGGGTACAGTTGACTGCTTGCATCAGTGCATCAATATGCTTTGAGATACTACATCATGGTTTAGTTGAAAAGGTTGGGATATGTGAAAAAATTTAAACAGAAATTACTATATGGAGTATTAATTAAAATGTATACACATGCATTAAATTTAATTCAGTTTTAGCTACAGTGTTCAAAGTTGTGTAATGGTAATGACAACAAGAGACCAACTTAATGGCAATGTTTTAAAAGATGTGTGTGTGTGTGTGTGTGTGTGTGTGTGTGTGTGATTAGGACCTAGCTTTAACAATTTTTCAGTCATATCACTACGATGTCTGCAGTGAGACAGTTTATAGTGATGTCTAGCAAAGGGGCATCATGCTGCAGATATGTAGCATGATGTCCCATCCAGTCACATTATCCTGACACCAGGCCGACTAGTCCTAACACTAACCTCCTAATGCTGAGCACCAAGTGAGGCAGCAGTTAGTACCATTTTTGTAAGTCATTGGTATGACTCTGCCAGATATCGAACCCATGACCTCCTGCTTCCGTGGATGATGCTCTAACCACTAGGCCACTGAAGCAGTATATATGAAAACAAACACAGAGGACAATATCCATTTGATATGATAAAATGAGAATCTTAAATTATAAAATAATATATTTTACAATGTTGTAGACTTTCCAACAACAAAATGATCCCATTATGGTCTACACTTCAATATAATCATAAATTATGATTTTCTTCTTTTATATCACATATATGTAATATAAGTTCCTTTATCTGGCAACTAATACTGAATCCCCATTTTTTAAAAGTGTGAAACAGTGAAATCCACTTTGTGTAAGATGAAAATATTTGAAACACTCTCTGACAGAAATAATGCAAACATTCAAGAGTTCTTTGCTAATATAGGAATCACAGAGCTTTACTCAATGGATGATTTAAATATCTGAATAATTCCCTTTGCATGAAGTTGTGCTATTTGTCATTTTTCTTATTACTTGTCAGAATATATTATATTATATAAATATATTATAATTATATTTTTCATTAAGCAATCATCTTTTTCATTAAGCTTCCCTGAAAATGTACATGTGGTGACACCCACTTTTGTAAATCATTAACATCATCAAAAAATTTTTTGCATGCAGAAAAACTTGTTACCAAATCTCTTTGATAGAACAAACAATATACTCTATACCAAAGTTATCCAACATAGTAAGGTTGATGATTCATGAGGCTCTTGACATTGATACAATGACCAGTACAGTTTATGGATAATAAGATACTCTGTATTGACAATGGTCTATGACCAATAAGACCCTCTGCATTGATACATTGGTCCATGACCAACAAGACTCTCTGCACTGATACAATGGTCCATGGTTAATAAGACTATCTGCAATGATACTATGGTATATGACCAATAAAACCTTCTGCATTGATACACTGGTGTATTGCCTAAAAGACCCTCTGCATTGATACAATGGTCTATGACCAAAAAGACCCTATGCATTGATACAATGGTCTATGACCAATAAGACCCACTGCATTGATACAATGGTTTATAGATAAACAAACCCTATGCATTGATACAATAGTCTATGACCAATAAGATCTTCTGCATTGATACAATGGTCTATGGATAATAAGACCAACTGCATTGATACAATGGTCTATGGCCTTATAAGACCCTCTGCATTGATACAATTGTCTTTTGCCAATATGTCTCCAGAGTCACATTGATAATGGAGTTTATGGACAATAAGGCCCTCTGAATTGATACAATGGTCTGTCAAAATTAAAACCTTATACATTGATACAATAGTCTATGACCAATAAGATCTTCTGCATTGATACAATGATCTGTGGCCTTATAAGACCCTCTGCATTGATAACATGGCCTATGGCAAAAAAAATCCTCTGCACTGATACAATGGTCCAATAAGAATATGACTCTATGCATTGATACCATGGTATGTGGTCAATATATCAAGGTATCTTTACAGGAACTAAAAGGTGAGCATCTTAGCCACAAGAAAACATCCCTGGATGTGATTTTAAATTTAAATATATCAAAATTGAAAATTGGACCTTAAAACTTGGTCAAACATAATACAAAAGATAATGCATTCTGTGATAAGTAATAGCTAGTGAGTCCTGATGTTTGGGCCTTTCTTTTCTATCCTACGGCATTACTTTATGTTCATCCAATCAAGATTGCTGACTTGTAAAATAAACTCAGTTTGGCGCAAACCACACTGAAGTAATTGCAGTTAAGCTTGACATCTAAGCTTCAGTGATATTATAGATAAGAAATAGCAAATATTTTTAAATAGGTGCAGCTTTTCTATGTATCACTACAGTAATTGGAATAATGTACTGCTATGGCATCCAACTCTTGTCTCTAAAAAATCAGACATTTTTTTAATGAAATTTCTGAAGATTTGCTTATCAGTAAAGAATGCTACTCACATTCAACAATAAAAACATTACAGTCTAAACAGAAGAAAGCATGTTAATTGAGCTGATGATGAAGAAAACCTGTGCTTTAGCTGATTTTGGAAAGGTCTCATGCCTTAAATTGGTAAGAAAGTCTTCATGCATCTCAATTTGTAACTAATGCACCTGATTTAACAAAAAATATAGAACAAGAGACACATGAGAGACTGGCACTCTTCAAGAAAACCTGAGCTTTAGCTGGTTTTGGAAAGGTCACATGTCTAACATAGGTAAGAAAGTCTTGGTGCATCTGAATTTATAACTAATGCACCTGTATCTGTGGAATATTTTTCAATGCTTTTGACTGAATATGTTATGAAAACAATATTTTCAAGGCTTTTTTTAATTATATTTTATCAATATTTGATGGCAGATCAGCATCTTTCATCTAACACTGATGGCCAGGATAGAGCCAGGACAATTTGTGTCAAAAATTGATCAAATTCTACTCAGCAACTTTCTGGAGGTAAAGTTGTGTAAATAGTTTTCTACTTTTATTTTGGTTGTCTGGTATCATTTAAAGAGATTTAACAGATCTCTATGACAATACTCTCTCAGATTTGGTCAAATTATGTTCAGCAGTTATTGAGAAGTTGTTGAATTGTTTTTTCTCAGGTTTGCTAATGGTGTCCATAGTTGATGACACATCAGCATCATCAGTATAAAGTCTTCATGCCGGTATGCTACGCTTTTGTTCTGGATTTTGTTAAATTCTATGCAGTGGCTTTGGATAATAAGTCATAAAGGTTTTCTTTATGTTAACAGCCACATTTGATAGTATATTTGCATCATTTTTACAGACTTTAAAGGTATTCAAGCCAGGACACTGTCAGGTTTTGTTAAATTCTATTAAATGATTTTGAATAAAAAGTGATCTTGTTTTATATCCATGTAATGGTGTCCATATTTGATGGCATATCAGCATTAGCTATACAATTTTAAAGCCCCATGCCAGGATGCTGTAAAATTTACTTAAAGTCTGTCAAATATGTTTTGATAAGAAAGGCCTTTAAATATTTTCCTAATTTAAATAATGATATCCATTATTTTTATTTATATAAACTGCTTTTCCTCAATATGTTTTAGATTTTTTGAGTGGCATATCATCATTCCATTTCTTCATTTAGTGTGCATTAATTACCTTTGTCTCACATAATACACAAGTCAGCACACCTAACAAGAACTTGTTCGACTGTCAACAGGTGCTGGCAGAGTATGTACTATTGTTCATATTTACCCCTAAGTAGGTAGGTATGAGAAAGGTATTTGTGGCTGGTACATTATCTACATAATACAATCACATCCCTTAGTTTTGTTATATACCGGTAGCATGGATATAAGTGATCTAAAGCACTCAACATTACGGATCTCTGCCATCTCACCTCTGTCTGCATGGGTTCGAGTATCGGGTTCAGCTAATGTGGGTATGTAAAAATGCTTGCTTCTCCTGGGTCAATGGTTCTTTCCAGGGTTTCTGGGTTCTTCCTCCATGATTTATATTGGCCACCATGTATAGCCTATCTCGTGCTAAAAAATAGCATTAAATTCAACAACTTGAATAGCGAGTTTGATGCTTTCAAGTTTGAAGAGTTTTTCTTCCATAAATATTTCCAGGTATGAAAAATGTGCTGAATTATATAATATTTAAAATCAAAACATGTTTATTAGGAATCTTCCATTCATAGATGGCTAATTACAGGGCAGTGTTGGCTGTTTTATCTGCTCTTTATTACCCTTAATACTGTTATCACTTTATGGCAACCAACAATACATAATACCTTTGTTACCTATATTTAATTTAAGTCATTTATTTTTGTTTTAATTGTTTGTTTGTCAGATTCAAATTTGACATTTTAAGTTTAAGATTCATTCATTGGGAGATATTTTTTTTAGAAAGTGGGATGACCTGTACTCTACAAATAAACACCAGATGTTGACCTCATTTCTGGCCTGGCTTCAGAGATGTAAACAAGCTTTTAAAATGATTGGTTGATTCCAAGGACATTATGGAGCTTTGTTATAAACATCTTAATAGTTTTAGTTCTTGTGAGTAAAAATAACTGATTCTCATCTGGGTCATACAGTGTGTACTAGATTTTTTGAACGTAAATTTGTTCTAAAGATTCAAGAAGATCATGTGACACTTTCCTTGTTTATGTAAAAATATGTATATAAATGATGTTTTAGAGCGAACTATTTAGTAGAAGTTGGGCTGTTAGAATATTAAGTTGAGTTGTTTTGAGTTATTTTAAATTGCTGGAAATTATTTCAATTCGTTTGGATCAAGAGGATTTATTTTGTTTTTTATCTGGAAAATAATTTTCTTCATTGAATTTCAAAAGACCAGAACTGACTTCATCACGTGACATTGTCTTCCATCTTGGATGCTTCACTAAGATTCAAACTTGGAACTATTAGGACATTTTATTACCAGGACTTTTGCAATTTGACTACTGGATTATATTTTGAATTATTTTTGGATTAATTTTGGAATTGATTCTTAAAACCGTAAGTTTTTTTTTCTTTTCTGGAAAATATTTGTTCTCAATAAATTGTTTATTAAGTTTTTACAAGCTTGTTATTTTCACTATTTCTATGTTACTGTTTTTTCAAGCCTAAGCACGTAACACCTTGTCAAGATTATCTTTCTGTAATATCAGAGATTTTAAAAGATTGTAAGATTTCAGCTTTTAAACCATTTTAATGTAGAAAGGAGATCTGAAAAAAAATGAAAAAAATTGGTTTTTGAGAGTTTTCCATGTTGTTTGAAGTTATTAGTATATCTGGAATTTCTGCAACAAAACTAAGGCTTTATCTGGTAAGTGGCTTGAGATGGGTTCATAATTTAGCTATGCTTATTTGTACACTAAAATAAACTGTCATGAGAGAACACTGCAGTGTGACTAGATGTCTTGAGCAGCCAGGTTCTCAATGCACAGATTTATGGGTCAGTATTATCACTTGCCATGAGAGACAATTAATTTTGGGCAGAAGAGATGGTCTTTCATGATGGGTTCTATTGTATAGACAAGCTTAGGTCTCACTGAACAGTTGTTTTGGCAAATTTTTGTCTGACAATGACCTATAGCAGAAAAATGATAATAATATTACATTAAAGACACAAATAAAAATGAGCTAATGATTTTTGTTGAAATGATGCTTGTAAGATTCAGACTGATGAATTAAAGTTAATTCCTCATGCAACTAGTGGCTTTTATACTGAATCAACACTGCCCCCAACCCCTCTTTTTTACAGAAAAGGGGTAGTTTTAATATTTTCCTGGGACAAAAGAGCTAAAAGAATCAGTATGTGTTTTATACATGAATAAAGTTCACTAATACTGTAACAAATTTGCATACTTTTTATCACCCCTCAACCATCTAGATTTTTAAATATTTACCTCTGTAGTAGACACATGTAAATATGCAAGCCAAGTCTGCAGGCTCATTTGAAGCCCATGTTACACATTTGATCTCCTGTGCTAGTCTAACTGTGACAGACAGTCACCAATAAGTCAACCAGTTTCCAAGCCTAACTAAATCTAAATCACATTACAGATTTAGCTTATGTGTGACCTGAAAAATGCTAGGATGGTGATAATTAGGCCCATGCCTTCTACCTTAAACATTAGGGAGGTGGCAAAATGTGAAACTATCCAGTGAGACCTAATTTAATAGTCACAAAATACATCAGCAGTGTCAAATAGTTTTAAGTGAATTCAATATGTACAGTATAAGGCGAGATGTTTCTTATTAACCTGAGCATACGGACAAATTGATAATTTCATGTACAGTGTAACCTGCCTAAGCAGACACCTCTCTATCATGGCCTAATGTTCTTAAATTATTGATAGTATTGACACTGGATATTAAGGTGACCCAAATAAAAAATGAATTATGTCATTTCCCATTACTGTTCTTATTCATAATTTGTTAAATGATTTTGTTTTAAATTTCACTGTAACTGAGGAAAGGATAACAATTATTAGGAATTTTTTAAAATCTGCTTTCTTGATTTTAATTGAATGTACATCTCACTAACCCTTTTCACAGATATATATTTCTGTTACAAATCTATAAAATAAGTTTTATTATCATCAAGTAAACAAAATGACCAATGCATGCTGGGACTCAAAGCCTTGACCCCTTGACCCTGGTAGAAAGGATGAGTAGGTCTTTTGAAAAATAAATTTGCATCTTTTCTGACAGTTACTCTTCAGATGTGTAAAACGTTTTAGTGTAAAAAATTAACATCTTTATACAGGTGGAACTAATTATTTGATAGGGTTCAGACTGACTGAAAAGGAAAAAATGAATTAAAGCTTTCTACTCTAGATCTCAAGGAAAAGCAAAAATAAATATATATGTCACAATTATAAAGTGTTTTCATTCCCTAAATCCACAAGCACCAACTATGATGATATATTACTTATATATATATATATATATATATATATATATTACTTCAAATAAATACAGATAAATTTGAAAAACGTCTATTTTCAGAATTTCAGCTGGAAACAAGAGCATTGTAAGTGTTACATTATACTTATGTCATATGTTAATAGTTCTCTCTGCAGACAACTGAATTTGTTGGCAGAAACCATTCTTCTTATGAATAACCTTGACCTCTGACCATTTGATACTAAGATTGATAGTTTTCTTCCTTACCCAAGCACAAGTTGTCTGCAAAATGTGGCTGATGTATGTTCTGAAGAACTAATGTTATTGTCCAGAATCCATTTCTAAAAATAATTCAAGGTAATCTTGATCTTTGACCTTTTGATTCCCAATAAAACAAGGTTCTTCCTTACACCATGTGCAAGTCATTCATAAAGTCTATAACCATGGATCTGGATAATTCCAGTAATTTGCAAAAAATTTTTTTTTTTTCTGAGCTTTTAGAGTGACCTGGACCTTGAAAGACTGAAATCATTAATGTTTTTCCAAAAGCCAAATGTATGCTATTCACAAAGTTAGGTAACTGTAGATGATGGGCAGCTAAAATTATTGTCCATGAAACACAGTTGGTACATGTAATAGAAAGACATCATTGCATGATATAATCTGCTCTTAGTATGGGGCGGGGGAAGAATCTAATACTTTTAGTGTTTTTAAGCAAAGCTATATTTCACATGCACCAGCACATAAACATATTGACTAGGATATAATTCAAACAATACAAATTATGGTTTACTTCTGGCTTATCAACACATTTGGGTTTATTAAGGGATAATTACAGCTTACTTTTATTATTTGGCGTATCGACAAATTTGGGTTTATCATAGGAGAATTACAGTTTACTTTTGTGAAATAAGGGCTTGGCTTCCCAACAAGTTTAAATTTGGGATTTTTTTTATGGGATAATTATAACTTACTTCTATGAAATAGGCTTATGAACAAGTTTGGTTTTATTATGGGAAAATTAGCTACTTTTTATCAAATGGGATTTTGTCTTATCAATAATTTTGGGTTTATCATGGGATATTTGGAACATTTTTATAAGATGGTGGATGTCAACAAATTTGGGTTTATTATGGGTATTATGGTAAATTTGTATAAAATGGGGGATGGGTTTAGAAATAAGTTTTGGTTATCCATAGGAGAAATAAGGTTTATTTTGATGAAATGAGGGATTGGCTTAATCAACATGTTTTAGTTTAATATGGGTGAATTATTATTCACTGTATTTGGTCTGTCCTAAGCAAAACATTTACAAACTTATTAATCATACAGGAATATAAAAACCATGATTTAAAAATAACTCAGTATTAATTTCTTTCTTACTTTTATGCATTTCCCAATTACAAATTCTTCCTGGAAAAGAAAACTTACAAATAAAACAGCCTTCTTTGTTTTATTCTCAAGACATGAGTAATAATGACATGGTAAATAATCACTACTGTAATAAACTTTCTGGGATAAAAGTATCTAGAAAAATAGTTCAATGTCTAAAAAGTAAAAGCTCCAGTTAAAATAGTTCTCCACTGTTTAGGAAGATCCAGACTTAAATATCACAGCAGACAAATAAAATGGGCAAAATATTTGTCAACTTTTATAATACAATGTTCCAAAGTATGAGAAAACAATGTTGTCCATGATAAATCAATAACTGACTGGGTATGATGAAGCAATCATCAATCTTTAAATTTGGACAAATCCCCAGCACTTCAACAAATACATCCTTAAAGCTGTGATTACCAGGGACAAAATTGGCTTTAAATGAAAACAGTTTATATTTTAAGCATGAGAACACACTACTCAAATCAGCTGCAACTACCATTAAATCTCTGATTTTCACACAAAAGACAGCAGATGTGAGAATCACAACAATATGGATTACATTGCATTTTAAGGCTATCATCTATATATGGAAGATAGCCATGAACAAGGTAGAATGGTTGCTAATTTACATGAATTATGGCAACTAAATGGCTTTTACCAGAGTGAAATAAGCTTCATATAATGCAGTTATTTAGCTTCCAGTCTGTGCTCCATTTTACATCAGCTTTAGGCTGTATCATTCCCATGATAATTTTCTCCTCTTGTTTTTTTACTATTAAAAGCATTTGAATCTAGACATGGGAAATGGAAAATTCCTGGTTTAGAATTGATATCTTTTAGCGTTATTTCCTAACAGCTTGAATGACATGCACCTAGCTGGCAAGTGCTCAACCAGTTCAGCAAGTACATTCTGAAATGTAACTATCACTCTTGCCAAATTGTTATACCCCATGAAGCACTATTATCTGAACCCATTGGGAGACAAATAATAAAATTAGGAGTTTGTCTAGAAAATTGGCAATCAGGATAATCAATTTTTACCAATTTATCATTTATATTTTGAGGGGACATAATACAAGTCCATATCAATGAACAATCTAAATAATCTGGATCTGGATATTTGGCATCCAAATGAACCATGTGAATTTTAGACTGGTTTTCTTAATCAGAAGGTTTTGCTCATAGCAAAACTTCTGAAACACTCAGCTAGTCAATCTACAGCACACACTCTATATTCAGGATAGTATAACGAATTGGTAAACTCAGTTATGAACTAATTTAGCTTTATAAGCAGACATTAGAATGTGACAAATTTCCATTGCCTGATCCTTTCTGGTTTAATAGTATTCCCACCTAAATAATCTATGTTTAACTGAAATAATGGCAGCACGTCCCCAGAACAGCCTGTGTTAAAATGAAATAATTGCAGCATTTTCGCAAAACAATACATGTTAAACTGAAATAATGGCAGCATTTCCCCCTAATCAATGTATTTTAAACTAAAATGATGGCAGCATTTCCCACAAAACAATCTATGTTAAACAGAAATAATGGTAAAATCTCCCTGAAAACAATCTATCTATAACTAAAGTAATGGGACATTTCCCCAGACCAATCTATGTTAAACTGACATAATGGCAATTTTTTTAAAATATTGACACCTGGTTTATTTACATCACTGTAAAGTGTCAGCCCATTGAGGGGGTAGTGCATTAATTGTGGAAAGTCCTGGTGTAGTATTCTACAAATCTGTTTAGTTTTTATTTGGTATTCCACACATTTATAACCATGGTTTTGGTATTTGCTCACATCTAATACTTCATGAATTATCACAGCAATTCTGTGTTTTCTTCATTTGTAGGGGAATTTCAGTAAAATTATTTACCAGATTCTGAAATATTAGAACTTTGTTGTGGTTTTTTTTTTGTTCTTGGTTAAATGGCAGAATCTGAATCAGGGAGTCTCCCTGCTAATCAGGTGTATCTCACTTGTGCATTTAAGCTATGGCTGTCTGAGTTTAATAACCAGTTTAAAATATCAAAAGTTATTCAAGGACTGAATGTTCAATTTTGTTAATATTAATGACATTTGGAATTCAATAATATGACTGAAACTTGTCAATATATTCAAACAAGACATTTCAATGTAATCTAGCATTTGTTAGTAAATTTGTATGATAATTTCTGTATAAACAATATTAAAAATCAGCAAAAATATTTTGTTTATATTTTTTTCCAGAAATAGTCTGAAAATTAGAAAAGGGTTCTTGGAATATGGAGTTCTGTTTGAGAATGTAACTTTAAAAACATAATAAAATGCAGCCAAGATATCAAAATTACATTGTTACATTCTAAAAATATGGCTGTAATCTGCATCACTGTGACAATAATGCAGTAAGATGCATGTTGCAAGACATGACAATGGCACTGTAAGGACATGGCAATAAGATGAACGCAAGATATGAGAATGGCATTGTGAAGACTATGCAGCTAGATGCATGAGACTGGTACTGTCAGGACATGGCATTAAAATGCAGGCGAGACATGAGAATGGTACAGTCAGAAAATAGAGTTTTCAAATGCATGCAAGATCTGAGAATGGCATTGTCAGGATAAAGCAGTGATGCAGGTTAGACAAAAGAAAGACATTAGGATGATAAATCATCACAGTGCAGGCAAGAAATGAGAATGTCCTTGTAAAGACATATCAATCAATATCAGATGCAGGCAAGACATGAGAATGTAATTTTAGGACATGGCAATATGATGTGGGCAAGACATGAGAATGTAATTTTAGGACATGGCAATATGATGTGGGCAAGACAGGAGAATGTAATTTTAAGGATATGGTAATATGATGTGGGCAAGACAGGAGAATGTAATTTTAAGGACATGGCAATATGATGCAGCAATACAAGATAATGCCATTTTAGGACATGGTAATAGGATGCAGGCAGGACATGAGAATGTCATTTTGGGACATAGCAATATGATATGGGCGAGAGTAGTAATATGGGATACTCTAGCTCAGTTCATACTATACTAAAGTAGACTTTGATTTCATTCTCAGATCAATTCAGACTATATTAAAGTAAACTTTGATTTCATCCATGGATCAATTCAGAAAATACTAAAGTGTACTTTTGATTGCATCCTTATAGGATCAAGTCATACTATACTAGAGTATACTTTTCATTTGATCCTTGGATCAAATCAGATTATACTAAAGAAGTCTTTGATTTCATCCATTGATACTATACTAAAGTAGACATGTGATTTCATTCTTTGGTCAATAGCTGAGGTTAGTGATCTTTTCAAGGTACTGATTTAGTTTTTGTTGTCATCATTTTGCATTATTATTTTCTTTCTTTCTTTCTTCATTGAGAGTATTGTTCTCTCAATGCAGCAAATTTTCAACATCCATCATTTTATTTTATTCAATGAACCAATTAAAAAAATTATTTTTCTCTATCAATGAAATTTAGATCTAGATTTTTCCTTGTACTGATAAAATGTTATTATTTTGCAACATTCAATGTCTATTTTTTGCTATGATAACTTACTCTCTCTTCTCTTGTTGTGAAATATATCTGTCTGATGAGAGACTGTAGACAGTGTCTCGTATTGCTAATCAATATACAGATAGATATCCATTTGTCAAGTATTTTGATGCGAGTTAAACAACAAAAATGTATTTCCTGAAAGTTGTCAGGCAGTATAATTTAATCTCAGAAAGAAACATGGTCATGTGCAAACTGTTTGACCTAATGTATACATCTGTAAATTAAAAAAAATTCTTATAGATATATAACATCAGCAAAATACATCATCAATTTGGACAATATAAATTATAAATTTTCATTTCAAGAGTCCATGTAATTTGGCTACAAAATATATACTAAGTAAAAGCAAAGAGCCTAAAATTCATATGGATATAAAAGTATTTCAGCTTAATGATAGTGAGCAAAAAATATCCATAAAGCACACTTTTTAAAATTATATAGTTAGTACATCTTTTTTCTACTATGCATGTCTTTATTCTGAATCCCTTTACTGTCTGAAACTGAATAATTTCTATCCCATCTTAAACCAAGGTATGTCTTTATTCTGAATTCCCTTTCATGTCTGAAACTGTCATTATTATCCCATCTTAAACCAAAGTATGTCTTTATTCTGAATTCTCTATAGTGTGTAAATTAAGTGCATAATATTTCTATCCCATCTTATACCAAGGTATGTCTTTATTCAGAATTCCATTTACTGTCTGAAATTGAGTCATTCCTATCCCATCTTATTCCCTTTAGTGTGTAGATTGGGTCCATAATATTTCTGTCCCATCTTAAACATAGGCATGTGTTTATTTTGAATTCCCTTTAGCAGGTAAATTGGGTCCATAATATTTCTGTCCCATCTTAAACATAGGCATGTGTTTATTTTGAATTCCCTTTAGCAGGTAAATTGGGTCCATAATATTTCTGTCCCATCTTAAACATAGGCATGTGTTTATTTTGAATTTCCTTTAGCAGGTAAATTGGATCCATAATATTTCTGTCCCATCTTATACATAGGCATGTGTTTATTTTGAATTCCCTTTAGCGTGTAAATTGGATCCATAATATTTCTGTCCCATCTTAAACATAGGCATGTGTTTATTTTGAATTCCCTTTAGCAGGTAAATTGGGTCCATAATATTTCTGTCCCATCTTAAACATAGGCATGTGTTTATTTTGAATTCCCTTTAGCGTGTAAATTGGATCCATAATATTTCTGTCCCATCTTAAACATAGGCATGTGTTTATTTTGAATTCCCTTTAGCAGGTAAATTGGGTCCATAATATTTCTGTCCCATCTGAAACATAGGCATGTGTTTATTTTGAATTCCCTTTAGCAGGTAAATTGGGTCCATAATATTTCTGTCCCATCTTAAACATAGGCATGTGTTTATTTTGAATTCCCTTTAGCAGGTAAATTGGGTCCATAATATTTCTGTCCCATCTTAAACATAGGCATGTGTTTATTTTGAAATCCCTTTAGCAGGTAAATTGGGTCCATAATATTTCTGTCCCATCTTAAACATAGGCATGTGTTTATTTTGAAATCCCTTTAGCGTGTAAATTGGGTCCATAATATTTCTGTCCCATCTTAAACATAGGCATGTGTTTATTTTGAAATCCCTTTAGCAGGTAAATTGGGTCCATAATATTTCTGTCCCATCTTAAACATAGGCATGTGTTTATTTTGAATTCCCTTTAGCAGGTAAATTGGGTCCATAATATTTCTGTCCCATCTTAAATATAGGCATGTGTTTATTTTGAAATCCCTTTAGCAGGTAAATTGGGTCCATAATATTTCTGTCCCATCTTAAACATAGGCATGTGTTTATTTTGAAATCCCTTTAGCAGGTAAATTGGGTCCATAATATTTCTGTCCCATCTTAAACATAGGCATGTGTTTATTTTGAAATCCCTTTAGCAGGTAAATTGGGTCCATAATAGTTCTGTCCCATCTTAAACATAGGCATGTGTTTATTTTGAAATCCCTTTAGCAGGTAAATTGGGTCCATAATATTTATGTCCCATCTTAAACATAGGCATGTGTTTATTTTGAATTCCCTTTAGCAGGTAAATTGGGTCCATAATATTTCTGTCCCATCTTAAACATAGGCATGTGTTTATTTTGAATTCCCTTTAGCGTGTAAATTGGATCCATAATATTTCTGTCCCATCTTAAACATAGGCATGTGTTTATTTTGAATTCCCTTTAGCAGGTAAATTGGGTCCATAATATTTCTGTCCCATCTGAAACATAGGCATGTGTTTATTTTGAATTCCCTTTAGCAGGTAAATTGGGTCCATAATATTTCTGTCCCATCTTAAACATAGGCATGTGTTTATTTTGAATTCCCTTTAGCAGGTAAATTGGGTCCATAATATTTCTGTCCCATCTGAAACATAGGCATGTGTTTATTTTGAAATCCTTTTAGCGTGTAAATTGGGTCCATAATATTTCTGTCCCATCTTAAACATAGGCATGTGTTTATTTTGAATTCCCTTTAGCAGGTAAATTGGGTCCATAATATTTCTGTCCCATCTTAAACATAGGCATGTGTTTATTTTGAATTCCCTTTAGCAGGTAAATTGGGTCCATAATATTTCTGTCCCATCTTAAACATAGGCATGTGTTTATTTTGAATTCCCTTTAGCAGGTAAATTGGGTCCATAATATTTCTGTCCCATCTTAAACATAGGCATGTGTTTATTTTGAAATCCCTTTAGCAGGTAAATTGGGTCCATAATATTTCTGTCCCATCTTAAACATAGGCATGTGTTTATTTTGAATTCCCTTTAGCAGGTAAATTGGGTCCATAATATTTCTGTCCCATCTTAAACATAGGCATGTGTTTATTTTGAATTCCCTTTAGCAGGTAAATTGGGTCCATAATATTTCTGTCCCATCTTAAACATAGGCATGTGTTTATTTTGAAATCCCTTTAGCAGGTAAATTGGGTCCATAATATTTCTGTCCCATCTTAAACATAGGCATGTGTTTATTTTGAAATCCCTTTAGCGTGTAAATTGGGTCCATAATATTTCTGTCCCATCTTAAACATAGGCATGTGTTTATTTTGAAATCCCTTTAGCAGGTAAATTGGGTCCATAATATTTATGTCCCATCTTAAACATAGGCATGTGTTTATTTTGAATTCCCTTTAGCAGGTAAATTGGGTCCATAATATTTCTGTCCCATCTTAAACATAGGCATGTGTTTATTTTGAATTCCCTTTAGCAGGTAAATTGGGTCCATAATATTTCTGTCCCATCTTAAACATAGGCATGTGTTTATTTTGAAATCCCTTTAGCAGGTAAATTGGGTCCATAATATTTCTGTCCCATCTTAAACATAGGCATGTGTTTATTTTGAAATCCCTTTAGCGTGTAAATTGGGTCCATAATATTTCTGTCCCATCTTAAACATAGGCATGTGTTTATTTTGAAATCCCTTTAGCAGGTAAATTGGGTCCATAATATTTATGTCCCATCTTAAACATAGGCATGTGTTTATTTTGAATTCCCTTTAGCAGGTAAATTGGGTCCATAATATTTCTGTCCCATCTTAAACATAGGCACGTGTTTATTTTGAATTCCCTTTAGCGTGTAAATTGGATCCATAATATTTCTGTCCCATCTTAAACATAGGCATGTGTTTATTTTGAATTCCCTTTAGCAGGTAAATTGGGTCCATAATATTTCTGTCCCATCTGAAACATAGGCATGTGTTTATTTTGAATTCCCTTTAGCAGGTAAATTGGGTCCATAATATTTCTGTCCCATCTTAAACATAGGCATGTGTTTATTTTGAATTCCCTTTAGCAGGTAAATTGGGTCCATAATATTTCTGTCCCATCTGAAACATAGGCATGTGTTTATTTTGA
This sequence comes from Unio pictorum, assembly GCA_030141615.1. NCBI lineage: Eukaryota > Metazoa > Mollusca > Bivalvia > Unionida > Unionidae > Unio > Unio pictorum. Next base: position 12,486,831 of record JARLTB010000101.1, on the reverse strand, counting down.
AATCCTTTTAGCGTGTAAATTGGGTCCATAATATTTCTGTCCCATCTTAAGCATAGGCATGTGTTTATTTTGAATTCCCTTTAGCAGGTAAATTGGGTCCATAATATTTCTGTCCCATCTTAAACATAGGCATGTGTTTATTTTGAATTCCCTTTAGCAGGTAAATTGGGTCCATAATATTTCTGTCCCATCTTAAACATAGGCATGTGTTTATTTTGAATTCCCTTTAGCAGGTAAATTGGGTCCATAATATTTCTGTCCCATCTTAAACATAGGCATGTGTTTATTTTGAAATCCCTTTAGCAGGTAAATTGGGTCCATAATATTTCTGTCCCATCTTAAACATAGGCATGTGTTTATTTTGAATTCCCTTTAGCAGGTAAATTGGGTCCATAATATTTCTGTCCCATCTTAAACATAGGCATGTGTTTATTTTGAATTCCCTTTAGCAGGTAAATTGGGTCCATAATATTTCTGTCCCATCTTAAACATAGGCATGTGTTTATTTTGAAATCCCTTTAGCAGGTAAATTGGGTCCATAATATTTCTGTCCCATCTTAAACATAGGCATGTGTTTATTTTGAAATCCCTTTAGCGTGTAAATTGGGTCCATAATATTTCTGTCCCATCTTAAACATAGGCATGTGTTTATTTTGAATTCCCTTTAGCAGGTAAATTGGGTCCATAATATTTCTGTCCCATCTTAAACATAGGCATGTGTTTATTTTGAATTCCCTTTAGCGTGTAAATTGGGTCCATAATATTTCTGTCCCATCTTAAACATAGGCATGTGTTTATTTTGAAATCCTTTTAGTAGGTAAATTGGGTCCATAATATTTCTGTCCCATCTTAAACATAGGCATGTGTTTATTTTGAAATCCCTTTAGCGTGTAAATTGGGTCCATAATATTTCTGTCCCATCTTAAACATAGGCATGTGTTTATTTTGAAATCCCTTTAGCAGGTAAATTGGGTCCATAATATTTTTGTCCCATCTTAAACATAGGCATGTGTTTATTTTGAAATCCCTTTAGCGTATAAATTGGGTCCATAATATTTCTGTCCCATCTTAAACATAGGCATGTGTTTATTTTGTAATCCCTTTAGCAGGTAAAATGGGTTCATAATATTTCTGTCCCATCTTAAACATAGGCATGTGTTTATTTTGAAATCCCTTTAGCATGTAAATTGGGTCCATAATATTTCTGTCCCATCTTAAACATAGGCATGTGTTTATTTTGAAATCCCTTTAGCAGGTAAATTGGGTCCATAATATTTCTGTCCCATCTTAAACATAGGCATGTGTTTATTTTGAATTCCCTTTAGCAGGTAAATTGGGTCCATAATATTTTTGTCCCATCTTAAACATATGCATGTGTTTATTTTGCAATCCCTCCCACACCAAAATTGCCTACCCTTCTGCACACGAGATTCTCACGTGAGATCTAACACAGGTTAGTCTCATGTGCATTTTAACATGCAAATTAGGTAGAACTCACGTGAGAAATTAAATCTAACAAAATCTAAAAATAACATGAGCAGGAATTGTTAATATGTTGCTCACGTGAGCAAGATGTTGCTCACGTGAGCAAGATGTTGCTCACGTGATCAAGATGTTGCTCACGTGAGCAAGATTTTGCTCACTTGAAAATTGCAGGATCTGAAATTAATATGAGCACAATTTTCCTCACGTGAGCAAGAGTTTGCTCACATAAGCAAAAAAAACTCCAAAACAACTAGTATTTAATACGTACATTTTTGACAAAAGTTAAAAAAGAACAAAGTTTACTATCATAAAACTTGCAATTTAATAGCATTAGAGACTTTCAAGGTCATATTTAAATCTAACAAGGATGAGCATCTTTTGAGTTCAGTTATGGATGTTTTAGCCAGGTTTCTCGCATGAGCAAAAAGAAAACGTGTGTGTGTGTGTGTGTGTGTGTATATATATATATATATATATATATATATATATATAAAATTTTCAATTATTGTAATTATCGTATCACATGCATTAAATAATCAAAGTTCTTAAAGGTCATCATTAAACATACTGCAAATAAACATATTTTAGCAAGCACACTATACAAGTTAAAGTTCCAAATCTGTATGAAATTCATGGCTTCACATGAAGACCATTCTTCAATGTTCCAGAAAATTTAACGCAAACGAAGCGTGTAATTAACAATACTGCTTCCGAGTCTTTCATCATGTACACACAGTCACATGCCAGTCTGCAAAAGTATTCATTTGGAAATTTTTCTCTTTGAATCGAGGCACTTCCTGTTTACCATTGAATTTAGGTTAGCTGGGTCTGTCTTGAACTGTTGAAAAATAAAATCTGAAATTGAAATGAAAAACTTAGTGCAAGTTTGTTTTGTTCCTATTTTTGCATTTGTGATATTTTGTAAAAAGGAATGCATTTGTGATATTTTGTAAAAAGGAACTGGTGTAGATTCACTGGACAAGGCAAAAGCAAAACACAGTTATTATTGGTTTAAATGGCACTTTCAACACATTATTGGCTATCTCACACTGAGGAAATAGGACACACTGAGGCAGCCGACTGAGCCTGACCCATGCAGGTATTGAAAACGCAACCCTTCGATTAAGTCTGATGCTCTATCTATATTGTTAAAATCAAGGTGTGAATTATATTGCAGAACAACATCATATATATAAAAAAACATGATGCTACCATATGCAGTTTAACAAAGTTACATATGGCACATAATTTGTTTTAAAGCTTAACTAATGGGAACTTACAACAGCCTTCCTCTTCTTGAAATATTCAATGGTCTGAATCTTTTGTGTTTCTGCAGTTTTTCCTTTTTCTAGTGTCTTTCTTGCTGTAATTTCTGCTTTCATGTGTGTCTTCTTTGGTTTACTTTCTATTGTTTTCTTGTTCATAGAGCTAAGCTGCCTCTCCTCTTGGTCTTCTAACAATTCACTTTCCATCTCAAGTATTTTTGCTGTTTTTTTTCGTTTCCTTCCTTGACACTGTTTTTCTGTTGCTTGTTCATTTGTCCAAGCCACAAGACCATCTTTTCCTTGCTTTCCTATTTCAAGAATTTTGTCTTGATTATCTGATAAAAAGGCCTATGCTCCAGCTCTATCTGTAATAAATATATAACAAGAGTAAGTTGGTGTACGTGCATATGTTTATTATTCATCCAATATAGCTTATTTACACACTGGAGACTTAATGTACTAGGAACCAGTAACCTAGAGAAAACCACCAGTTCCTGCGTAAGTCATTTTTATCAGGTATTTTGATCCTCCACCTGCACTATGAAAGTAGTGAAGACTAGTTAAACTTGTGGTGACTAGTGCATAGTGCGCTATTTGCTCATATAAATATACGGATGAGGCTACAGTTAACACGGCAACCGTGCACCTTAACTGGGAAAGACAATTCACACAGCGGCCATGTACCTCATTTGGAAAGATTATTCGTATGGCTGCCATTATATAATTTACATAAAGCTATTTGTACGGATTCCACGTACCTGATCTGCAAAATATACTCATTTTTGCAACTGATTACGGTAGCTTAAATTCCATATTTTGCATGTCATTGTAGTTAATACTTGTACAATGCTCTATACTCCTTCACCTCTGGCAGAAATATAAATTTTTGAATACTGAGTGAACCTCGTGGTTGAAAACTCCAGCATTAGGCACAAAAAAAACAATGTGTGTTTCCTATTGCACTGGTTTTAAAATTAGGGTAGGCAGGTAGGGTTTTTTAATTTTTTTTTTAACATTATATATAAATAAAATAATATTTCAAGTGCTTCAATATACTGGCAAAACAGGCTCAATTAGATGCACAAATCAATTTTGGCAATGTGATTTTTTTTTATTATAAAAATTTTTTTAAAAAAATGGGGTGGGTGGGTGGGGTGAGCAGGGAAAAAGTGCTAGGGTACCCAATCGATCAACTTTTCCGTCATTCACTCAGAACAAACACGTTTTCTTTTTATTTTATGCTTAAACGAGTTTGCTAGCTAAAGTGTACTAAGAGTTTGCAACTAGCAGATTTCTTCGGTAATGTCAGTTGTCTAGGCTACCATTTATGTTCTGCAGTGTTTTGTGTACATTTGCAAAGTAAATCTAAGTAACAATTCTTTCTTACTTCAAGATAACAAAAGCATACACTGAGGCCCCCTCCCCCCCAAAAAAATGTGTTTCCTCATTGCACTGGTTTTAAAATTAGATTTAAAATATTTTTTCTTTTTTTTTGTAAACTTTATATATAAATCAAATAATAATTCAAGCGCTTGAAAGTACTGGGCAGAACCGGCTAATTAGATGCACAAATCAATTTCGGCAATGTGATTTTTTTTAACTAAAAAAAAAAATTGGGGGTGGGGGTGGGGAAAAGTGCTAGGGTCAGCAACGAGAAACAGGGAACGTCGGCCAACTGGAAACATGTATTTACTTTTTTTTTGGCCTGAAAATGTACATTCACAAAGTAAATCCGAGTAATATAATTCTTTCTCAATTCAAGATGCCTTTGTACATATTTACTAAAAATGAAAAAAATAAAAAACAATTTGAGTGGTATTCGATCCTGAATCTTTTGCATGATATATCTGCATCATATTTCATCTGCAGTGACTGATATGTTGGTGGCGATATTTTTACACTTATGTTTTGGCTGTCTATTTCAATCAAAATTCTGCAATGTTACAGTAAAATCGAATTATCAACATTTTTTCTCATGGGAAAACCGCTAATTCACGGACTAGCCTTAAATTGTTAATTGCACACCATATCATAATTATTGTAATCCAAACTGAGACGGACGCTGGTCGCAGTGCGAATATTGTTAGCGAACTAGCGAACTTCAAACATGAGAAAAGTCATTGTAAAATATAGTACATGGCCGCCATACAAAACAGATACCAAGGAACCTTTTTTTTTTATGGTCGTGGTATTTTGTAGTCCGATAAATCAGCCGCCAAACTTGTAATGGTATTGATGGGTATATATGTTATGTTTAGCAGAGTCTACATCATTCGGAATATTTTGGACTCGTCCCTAATGCATTGATCGGTCGCCGTGCGTATAGTCTTTTCTCTTGCGGGCACGCGGCGGCCGTGCGAATAGTCTTTCCAAAAGTTGATACACGGTGACCGAGGGAATACACACTTCCTAAATATACCCACCCCTCTTCCGCGTATCCTACCCCTACCCAATTACGGAGATATGAATCTATAGTAAAGAAAACAAGAGTGCATAATGTTTTGAGGGCTGTGCGAGTATAAACATTTGTCAGTATGACATGCCAAGTTTCACAGCAAGGTATATAACGGCGAGAGTTTAGCTGCATTCACGAAATTCTAGCCGTCATGCATTAAGTTATGTATCCATATACCATGCAAGTTCCAAAGGTAAACTCTTACAAAATCCATGAGAACACAAAGATGTGTCAATATGTGCAGCTTTAGATGATGACCATAATATACATGTATCAAATTTCAAAGAAGTTTTTTGGTTTGTTTTCTATTAGCTTTTTTGATGGCAAATAGCTTTAAATTTAAAAAGTATGTACGTCTGTAAAATAGAGGGTCTGAGAGCATGAATTATTCTGATTTAATCGTATCCCTTTTCCACACACTGAGCATAACATATGTGAAAATAGTAGAACGAAATGAGTAAACGTCACTTACCTTTTTCAAGGCAAAGAACCAGTCCTTCATAATCCTGAAATCTTCTAATATCCCTCCCACTTTCATTGATGTCTTCTGTTTCGTACTGGACTTTAACATCAGTACCGACGTGGAAATCACTAGAGGTTGATTTTATTTTATTTTTGTTAACAATGTCCACACTCTTGTCGTCATAGAAATATATAACAGCGAACATGTTGCAGGAGAACATAAAGTGACTTTCTTTCTAAGCAGCGTGGTCCTTGCTAAACGTTGCCCGCGCGCGAAATTCAGTCTCTTGGTTCAAATGTACTCTTCTACATGTACACTACAGGCCAGCGAGCAGCATCCGTTGAGTTCGTTTGAGGCGCCAAAGAGGGCGGACTGTTCGTAAACTTTTTGTTTTACGTGCCTTTGTATACATATTCACTCAAGTATGACTTAATTTTATAAATCAAATAAATTGTATTTTCGTTATCAGATATTTCTTAACAACATGGCCTATATAATAGAATTTGTGTCTTTCGTAAGTTAGTTAATATTGCTGTAGTTCATTTTTTATGTACATACAGTAGAATGGGATGATCCATGCCCCACAGGACACTCTAATTGGTTCCAAAAAGCCCATCCTCTCATCATGTAATCAGATAGGTTGACAGTGGGAGATTAAGTTTCACACCAGCATCAACAATATTATCCGGCATCAATGGTTAGCAAAATGAAGCTTTTTATATTTATTCTAATGTCCAGTTCGGAGCAAATTTTTTTAAAAACTTTATTGTTATTGCCGATTTTAACTGAAATAAAAAGTAACAATATCACTGGTTTTAATATTGGTTTTTTTTTTTTTTTTTTTCGTGAAGTTAATTAAAGTTTACAAATCATAAACAGATGCACTAAGCATAAAGAAACGTACAAAGATTAAAAGACAAATGAAATGACTGTTAAAAAATAAAACATTACATCAACATTACTGTTATATAAATCGTGGACCGAGTATGTAATGGGGCCGAGTACGTAATGGGGCCGAGTACGTAAATGTGCCGAGTACGTTATGGGCCGATTTGGGTGAGCCGAGTTCGTTATGGGCCTAGAACGTTAAGTGTGCCGACTCTGCTATGGGCCGAGTTATCCCGTAATCGGTTATACGAGACTTCAATGCCAAGTTTGTTTTGAAGAGTCTTTTGTTTTATGAATAGTGATACGTACATTAATATTGTTCAAACAAATTCTTTGATACTTGTATAAACAATGTCAGAAAATTATAAGATATCTGGTTATTGCTTAATTTGAGTAAAACTATACATGTGCGAGACAAAGCTGTCACAAAAATATGTTTTCCGGTATATGGCATGCATCAGAATTTTACTTTTCGGTTAACCGTTACGAGTTTATTTTTTATTTTTAAGACCACATCTTCATGCTTCAACGTGTACATACTTTTGCAGTCCAAAAAAGATGATTCTTGGGTCAAGGTAAAGAGTCAAACCCACTGTCATTAAATAAATTGACAGATTTTTTATATATGAAAACAACAAAGTAACAAGATTTGCAAAACAGAAACGATGTCTATTTGACGATACTTTGATCAGAATCAAAGTCCAAATTTCTCACGTGATAACTCACATGAGAAATTAGAACTCTGCCTTATTTTGAAACATGGTCAGATGTAATGGAAAAGAATGTTTTCTAAGTTAAACTTTCTCATGTAAAGATTCAAATTCGCATGTGAGCAAACTCCGCACATATGAGAATTTGGTTAGTTTTTCCATGGCTCACAAGATCTAACAAACTGCACACATGAGATTGCAAAAACTACCCAATTTGCATACGTTTCTAACATGGTTCTCATGTGCAGCTTATGAGAAGCTCATGTGAATTGGTGAGATTTTTCTGTACGGGAGCTTTAGCAGGTAAAATGGGTCCATAATATTTCTGTCCCATCTTAAACATAGGCATGTGTTTATTTTGAATTCCCTTTAGCATGTAAATTGGGTCCATAATATTTCTGTCCCATCTTAAACATAGGCATGTGTTTATTTTGAATTCCCTTTAGCGTGTAAATTGGATCCATAATATTTATGTCCCATCTTAAACATAGGCATGTGTTTATTTTGAATTCCCTTTAGCATGTAAACTGGGTCCATAATATTTCTGTCCCATCTTAAACATAGGCATGTGTTTATTTTGAAATCCCTTTAGCAGGTAAATTGGGTCCATAATAGTTCTGTCCCATCTTAAACATAGGCATGTGTTTATTTTGAAATCCCTTTAGCAGGTAAATTGGATCCATAATATTTATGTCCCATCTTAAACATAGGCATGTGTTTATTTTGAATTCCCTTTAGCATGTAAATTGGGTCCATAATATTTCTGTCCCATCTTAAACATAGGCATGTGTTTATTTTGAAATCCCTTTAGCATGTAAATTGGGTCCATAATATTTCTGTCCCATCTTAAACATAGGCATGTGTTTATTTTGCAATCCCTTTAGCAGGTAAAATGGGTCCATAATATTTCTGTCCCATCTTAAACATAGGCATGTGTTTATTTTGAAATCCCTTTAGCATGTAAATTGGGTCCATAATATTTCTGTCCCATCTGAAACATAGGCATGTGTTTATTTTGAAATCCCTTTAGCATGTAAATTGGGTCCATAATATTTCTGTCCCATCTTAAACATAGGCATGTGTTTATTTTGAAATCCCTTTAGCATGTAAATTGGGTCCATAATATTTCTGTCCCATCTTAAACATAGGCATGTGTTTATTTTGAATTCCCTTTAGCATGTAAATTGGGTCCATAATATTTCTGTCCCATCTGAAACATAGGCATGTGTTTATTTTGAAATCCCTTTAGCATGTAAATTGGGTCCATAATATTTCTGTCCCATCTTAAACATAGGCATGTGTTTATTTTGAAATCCCTTTAGCATGTAAATTGGGTCCATAATATTTCTGTCCCATCTTAAACATAGGCATGTGTTTATTTTGAATTCCCTTTAGCATGTAAATTGGGTCCATAATATTTCTGTCCCATCTTAAACATAGGCATGTGTTTATTTTGAATTCCCTTTAGCGTGTAAATTGGATCCATAATATTTCTGTCCCATCTTAAACATAGGCATGTGTTTATTTTGAAATCCCTTTAGCAGGTAAATTGGGTCCATAATATTTCTGTCCCATCTTAAACATAGGCATGTGTTTATTTTGAATTCCCTTTAGCATGTAAATTGGGTCCATAATATTTCTGTCCCATCTTAAACATAGGCATGTGTTTATTTTGAATTCCCTTTAGCATGTAAATTGGGTCCATAATATTAATGTCCCATCTTAAACATAGGCATGTGTTTATTTTGAATTCCCTTTAGCAGGTAAATTGGGTCCATAATATTTCTGTCCCATCTTAAACATAGGCATGTGTTTATTTTGAAATCCCTTTAGCAGGTAAAATGGGTCCATAATATTTCTGTCCCATCTTAAACATAGGCATGTGTTTATTTTGAATTCCCTTTAGCAGGTAAATTGGGTCCATAATATTTCTGTCCCATCTTAAACATAGGCATGTGTTTATTTTGAATTCCCTTTAGCAGGTAAATTGGGTCCATAATATTTCTGTCCCATCTTAAACATAGGCATGTGTTTATTTTGAAATCCCTTTAGCAGGTAAATTGGGTCCATAATATTTCTGTCCCATCTTATACATAGGCATGTGTTTATTTTGAAATCCCTTTAGCAGGTAAATTGGGTCCATAATAGTTCTGTCCCATCTTATACATAGGCATGTGTTTATTTTGAAATCCCTTTAGCAGGTAAATTGGGTCCATAATAGTTCTGTCCCATCTTAAACATAGGCATGTGTTTATTTTGAATTCCCTTTAGCAGGTAAATTGGGTCCATAATATTTCTGTCCCATCTGAAACATAGGCATGTGTTTATTTTGAATTCCCTTTAGCAGGTAAATTGGGTCCATAATATTTCTGTCCCATCTTAAACATAGGCATGTGTTTATTTTGAATTCCCTTTAGCAGGTAAATTGGGTCCATAATATTAATGTCCCATCTTAAACATAGGCATGTGTTTATTTTGAAATCCCTTTAGCATTTAAACTGGGTCCATAATATTTCTGTCCCATCTTAAACATAGGCATGTGTTTATTTTGAATTCCCTTTAGCAGATAAATTGGATCCATAATATTTCTGTCCCATCTTAAACATAGGCATGTGTTTATTTTGAAATCCCTTTAGCAGGTAAATTGGGTCCATAATATTTCTGTCCCATCTTAAACATAGGCATGTGTTTATTTTGAATTCCCTTTAGCAGGTAAATTGGGTCCATAATATTTCTGTCCCATCTTAAACATAGGCATGTGTTTATTTTGAATTCCCTTTAGCAGGTAAATTGGGTCCATAATAGTTCTGTCCCATCTTAAACATAGGCATGTGTTTATTTTGAATTCCCTTTAGCAGGTAAATTGGGTCCATAATATTTCTGTCCCATCTTAAACATAGGCATGTGTTTATTTTGAAATCCCTTTAGCAGGTAAATTGGGTCCATAATAGTTCTGTCCCATCTTAAACATAGGCATGTGTTTATTTTGAAATCCCTTTAGCAGGTAAATTGGGTCCATAATATTTCTGTCCCATCTTAAACATAGGCATGTGTTTATTTTGAAATCCCTTTAGCAGGTAAATTGGGTCCATAATATTTCTGTCCCATCTTAAACATAGGCATGTGTTTATTTTGAATTCCCTTTAGCATGTAAATTGGATCCATAATATTTTCTATCCTGTCTAAAATCTAGGAGTCTTGTGTTTGAATTCCCTTGCAGTGTTGATTTGGCCTTATAACATTTTCTATCCCATCGCAAACCAATACAGAATGATTGTAGCTCAACAGATTTAAAGAATGATCATCTACATATTTCGTAGAATTTTATCTCCATAAAAGACATTCTTGCAGATTTGTCCAAAATATATTTCACAGAAATAAGCAAGGAATTATCTGAATGTTTTTTCAAAATTAAGTCCAGAATTCTTGTCTCTTCCATTACATGAACTGTTTATACATGTAAGTCATATGTACATGTAATTGCAAACAATACAAACCATGATCAGCCAATGCATAATGCACTGGCAGGCTTGGGTCTACGTTCTTTGCTATAATGGTTGCACTGAACATATTGCATATACCGGTACCCAGATCTGTTGACACATTGTTCATTCATACATCTGGGTTTATGCAGTTTGAAGTTGGATCTGATTAATGTGCAAGTATATCACTGTTCATAAAATGTGGTATTGAAACTAAAAGAAAGAGGCTCAAGTTGGCCAAAATTGCTTACCTGGTTTTGTCAGTCAACTACAAGAGCAGTTGCTCAAGAAATCTTGGTTGGCAATATGCTTTCTATCAAAACTTCAAATTTTGTTGATTTTGTTACATGTACAAGAAGAGATTGTTTAAACGATTGTTTGTTTCCTTTTAGTAACTGCAGTTATATTTTATCACAGAAAAACATCATTTGCAAAAAACAAATTACAAAGTATCATACCAGATTTCAAGGTTTTGTTGTTGTTGTTGCGTGGTTTAATGCCATTTTTCAGCAAATGATAGGCTAAACATGGTGGCCAGTATTAATGGTGGAGGAAGAACCTGGCAAATCCCCGGAAAGAACAAGTGACCCACAAGAAGTTACTGGCAAGCTTTCTCACATACCCACATTGGCCAAATCTGAGACTCAAACCCATGCAGGCAGAGGTGAGATGACAGTGATCCATAATGGAGAGCACTTTAGACCATTCTGGGCCCCTCAAAGTTTTGTCAAAATTGGTCAAATTGGAAGAAGTTACCTGAAGGCTTGTCTGTTTCAGTGATCATTCTGGAGGCAAATCAGCACCATTTGTATGAACTATACAGAAAATTAATGCAAGGATGTTTTTATCATATGTCAAATTATGTTAGCTATTACAGATAAAGTCATGTAAAAAGATTCTTGCTGTTGTTGTTAACAGTGGCCATAATGATAGATTGTTATTAATTATACAATTTGAAAGGTCTTCATGTTAAGTCAAATTTGGTTGAATTGTAATTCAGTTTAACGATTTTGCAAGACAAGTAACATGACTGTTAGAAACAACTTTTATAATGAATGGCTGATCTGCATCATTTATACCAACAAGAAAAAGAAAGACCTTTTAGAAATTCAGCCATATTCTGCCAAGGAAAACTTTTACAATCAACTTCTGCCAAGGCAAGCTTGACATTCAACATCTGCCAAGGTGAGCTTGACATTAAACATCTACCAAGGCAAGCTTGACATTAAGCATCTACCAAGGCAAGCTTGACATTCAACATCTACCAAGGTAAGCATGACATTAAACATCTGCCAAGGTGAGCTTGACATTAAACATCTACCAAGGCAAGCTTGATATTAAACATCTACCAAGGTAAGCTTGACATTAAACATCTACCAAGGCAAGCTTGACATTAAACATCTGCCAAGGCAAGCTAGACATTAAACATCTGCCAAGGCAAGCTTGACATTAAACATCTACCAAAGTAAGCTTGACGTTAAACATCTGCCAAGGCAAGCTTGACAATAAACATGCCAAGGTGAGTTTGACATTAAACATCTGCCAAGGTGAGCTTGACATTAAACATCTATGAAGGCAAGCTTGACATTAAACATCTACCAAGGAAAACTTTACAATCAACATCTGCCAAGGTAAGCTTGACATTAAACATCTGCCAAGGCAAGCTTGACAATAAACATCTACCAAGGTAAGCTTGACAATAAACATCTACCAAGGTAAACCTGACAATAAACATCTGCCAAGGAAAACTTTACAACCAACATCTGCCAAGGCAAGCTTGACATTAAACATCTGCCAAGGCAAGCATGACAATAAACATCTACCAAGGTAAGCATGACATTAAACATCTGCCAAGGTGAGCTTGACATTAAACATCTACCAAGGCAAGCTTGACATTAAGCATCTACCAAGGCAAGCTTGACATTCAACATCTACCAAGGTAAGCATGACATTAAACATCTGCCAAGGTGAGCTTGACATTAAACATCTACCAAGGCAAGCTTGATATTAAACATCTACCAAGGCAAGCTTGACATTAAGCATCTACCAAGGCAAGCTTGACATTCAACATCTACCAAGGTAAGCTTGACATTAAACATCTACCAAAGTAAGCTTGACGTTAAACATCTGCCAAGGCAAGCTTGACAATAAACATGCCAAGGTGAGTTTGACATTAAACATCTGCCAAGGTGAGCTTGACATTAAACATCTATGAAGGCAAGCTTGACATTAAACATCTACCAAGGAAAACTTTACAATCAACATCTGCCAAGGTAAGCTTGACATTAAACATCTGCCAAGGCAAGCTTGACAATAAACATCTACCAAGGTAAGCTTGACAATAAACATCTACCAAGGTAAACCTGACAATAAACATCTGCCAAGGAAAACTTTACAACCAACATCTGCCAAGGCAAGCTTGACATTAAACATCTGCCAAGGCAAGCATGACAATAAACATCTACCAAGGTAAGCTTGACAATAAACATCTACCAAGGTAAGCTTGACATTAAACATCTACCAAGGTAAGCTTGACAATAAACATTTACCAAGGTAAGCTTGACAATAAACATCTGCCAAGGCAAGCTTGACATTAAACATCTGCCAAGGCAAGCTTGACAATAAACATCTGCCAAGACAAGCTAATAAACATCTGCCAAGACAAGCTTGACATTAAACATCTGCCAAGGCAAGCTTGACATTAAACATCTGCCAAGGCAAGCTTGACATTAAACATTTGCCAAGGCAAGCTTGACATTAAACATCTGCCAAGGCAAGCTTGACATTAAACATCTGCCAAGGCAAGCTTGACATTAAACATCTACCAATGTAAGCGTGACATTAAACATCTGCCATGGTGAGCTTGACATTAAACATCTGCCAAGGTGAGTTTGACAATAAACATCTACCTAGGCAAGCTTGACAATAAACATCTGCCAAGGCAAGCTTGACATTAAACATCTGCCAAGGCAAGCTTGACATTAAACATCTGCCAAGGCAAGCTTGACATTAAACATCTCCCAAGGCAAGCTAGATATTAAACATCTGCCAAGGCAAGCTTGACATTAAACATCTACCAATGTAAGCTTGACATTAAACATCTGCAAAGGTGAGCTTGACATTAAACATCTGCCAAGGTGAGTTTGACAATAAACATCTACCAAGGCAAGCTTGACAATAAACATCTGCCAAGGCAAGCTTGACATTAAACATCTGCCAAGGCAAGCTTGACATTAAACATCTGCCAAGGCAAGCTTGACATTAAACATCTGCCAAGGCAAGCTAGACATTAAACATCTGCCAAGGCAAGCTTGACATTAAACATCTACCAATGTAAGCTTGACATTAAACATCTGCAAAGGTGAGCTTGACATTAAACATCTGCCAAGGTGAGTTTGACAATAAGCATCTACCAAGGCAAGCTTGACAATAAACATCTGCCAAGGCAAGCTTGACATTAAACATCTGCCAAGGCAAGCTTGATGTTAAACATCTGCCAAGGTGAGCTTAATATTAAACATCTGCCAAGGTGAGCTTGACAATAAACATCTACCAAGGCAAGCTTCACATTAAACATCTGCCAAGGCAAGCTTGACAATAAACATCTACCAAGGTAAGCTTGACAATAAACATCTACCAAGGTAAGCTTGACAATAAACATCAGCCAAGGCAAGCTTAACATTAAACATCTGCCAAGGTGAGCTTGACATTAAACATCTGCCAAGGCAAGCTTGACATTAAACATCTACCAAGACAAGCTTGACATTAAACATCTACCAAGGCAAGCTTGACATTAAACATCTGCCAAGGCAAGCTTGATGTTAAACATCTGCCAAGGCAAGCTTGACATTAAACATCTACCAAGGCAAGTTCAACAACAAGCATCTGCCAAGGTTAGGCTCTAAACAAAAAATTAAAAAATTAATTGAAAGCAAAATAGTCTTCAACAGTTATTACATTTCCTGGATTCAATCTGAAAAAGAATTCATGTTACTATGAATGTCAAAATATACTGAAAAAATAGTCTCAAACACTTGTACAAGGTACCTGTGATAATGTTTAATACCTGTCATAACTACAACAGATAGTGTATGTTTAACACATGGAGAAGACACTCCAAAAGAGCAAGACAATGAAATTCATTAAGATATTTTAAAATCTGATATGTGACTGCTATGAGATTCAAATGTACCCAACCTGATAAATTAATTACTGCCATATTTGAACACATCAATAAGTGCTTATGCTCCAGCTGTGTAGAAAGTGGCATTTTGATTTGGTTCTGTCTGCAGATAATCCTAAAATGCTTCTCAACAACATTGTTAATAATAGTAATAATAATAATAATAATAACAAAGACTTTATTTTGAGACAGTATCCAAGTTACAGAACTAATCTGCCTTAAGTTCTTCTAGCTGTTATACACAATCTATACAGTACATACAAACCAATATGTTGAAATTGACTTAACAATAAAGAATCATACCTGGAACATATGCACAAACATATGTAAACATATAAATATATATATCAAATATAAAATGTCATCCTGTATTAAACAATTAAACTGTCAAAACAGTGACAGCGATAGACAAAGACAGATGGAGACAGAGAAAAACAGAGAGAGAGAGAGAGAGAGAGAGAGAGAGAGAGAGAGAGAGAGTTTTGAGACCAGATATCAACTAATCTACTGTTTTAATACACTTATGCTTGTTACAGGAATTGCTTTCATACACTGATATGTGTTACAGGACCTGTTCTAATACACTGGTGCAGGTCACATGAACTGCTCTAGTACACTGATACTTTTTACAAGAACTGCCTTAATACACTGATGCATGTTACAAGAACTGCCTTAATACACTGATGTATGTTACAAGAACTGCCTTGATACACTGATGCAGGTTGCAGTAACTGATCTAATACAATTATGCATGTTACAGGAGCAAAAAAAAAATGCCAATTAGTACAAAAGTTATGACTCAAAAAGTTATGTAAGATTTTGTTATACAGTCCTACCCGTTTATATCGACATCGCTTATCTCGACAAGCCGCCTATGTCGACAAAAAAGCAAAGTCCCGGTCCCATGGTCTACTATTACTATCAAATTGTCATGCCTATGCATGGCGACGTCGAGATAAAAGAAAAACGTATATGTCGACAGAAGCCCTTGGTTCCAGCTTGAACAAATCCTTTGTTTTCAAAACGTTTATGTCGACAAGCTGCCAATTAAGACCAATACTTTGTTCAACAATTAGTTGATCTTGCCGCCAGGCTTTAATGTCGCGGTCGGATGAAAAAAACAAACAAACCCATAGCAGCACGTTTTCTCACCACTCTGCCGCTAGTTAAGTCTTTGATCTTGCCGCCTAGCTTGTGAATCATGTTATTCAAATGTACTCTTACAATGACAGCATGTACATCTGTGGGTCTTTCAGCCACTGAATTTTCTGATTGTAAATATATCAACACAACAGAAACAACAACAAAGGGAAGAACAAAAACAAACAGAAAGACAGCCGGAAAAGAAGGGGAAACTAAAAGAGAATAGTCCAGAGGAAATAAAGAAACAAGAAAACATACAACGAATAATACGAACATCAGAACAAATCCCAAAAGATATGGAGAGAGAAATAGTCCTAGAAGAAAAAAGAGAAGAGATAAGGAGAAGAATAAGAAGAGCAGAAAGAAAGGAACAAAAAGAAAGACAATATGACTTGCATTCAGATGAAATTTGCTAAAAAATTTATAATTTAAAAAAAAAAAATTATAATAAAAACAAAAGCTTGAAATAAAAACATATACTTCTATAGCACACACTTAAGCTAAGAAACAGGAGGGCCTTTCCTTTAAATGGTCTGTGAAGATCAGCGGAAAGAAGACCCCTCCAAAAAAAAAAAAAAAAAAAAGTAAATATATCAGCACAGCGAAAAGGATCAATTGATGAACACAATTTCCCAATCAACAGGTGGTCGAAGCAGGACTAGCAAGCCCTTAAATTTGCCGTCCAGGAAATTGATGCGTACAGAGGACTCCTGTATACGTGATTTTCTGAATTCCATATATAAAAATTGCGTGAAAATACGGATTACACGTTTCCGAGACCTTTGAAAGTGATCGGTGATTTTCGCTGTGAAAGTTTCGTTTTTAATTTTATTTACATTTACGATGGCTACCGACAGAAGGGTAAAACGCAAATTAAATTTACAGTCTTTGGAAACTAAATATCTGGCTGTTAATGAAGTTAAGGGATGAACATCTCGCAAAGAGGTCTGTGAAATTTTTTTATTTAAAATTAACACGTCCAGGAAGGATGAAAGCTGCAGAGTCTATAAAGAAAGACTAAGTTGAAGGTAACTTCGCTTCCCTAAGGAAGAAGCAAGACTGGTACATTTGAAGACGTGGAGGAAGCATCTAAACGGTTCACGGTTCAATTAAGCATTATCGAAAAAGCTTAGTGTGGAGAACTTCGCTGCAACAAGTGGTTGGTGCAGTCGCTTTAATGTTCGTCATAACATCGGATACAAAAGTATTTGTGGAGAATACATGTACTGTTGACAGTTTTTCATTTCCCTGTGAATAGCCCTATCCCCTCGGTACCCTCAATAATATGGGAACAGACTGACCGATATCTGGAATCACATCACAATTAATACTTTCAGTTCAGTACCCGTAGTTCCAGTCTATTTTTAGAACATTTTTTCCTCTCTCATTTTGGTGGTGATAGAAGAGTTATATTGATGCATATTTGGTAGGGATTTAAAGGTAATTGTTTATTCTTGAGAATATGAGCAGAGAGAGTGGTTGTCAGTGTGTAATTTGGCGACAGTGCACATGGAGTAATAAGGCCTTGGTAATGATCCGGAAGTGAAATATGTGGTCTGTGTACATGCTGTTATGTTTACAGTGCAGCAGCTCAAAAAAATGCCGGTCAACCCTTGACAAGAATTTCACTGTGAAGTCATCTTTGGGGGTATTTTAGATTTTCATATGATTTGTATTGATTGTCACACTGTGGAAAGGTCAGTGCTGAGAAATATATGTAGAGAACATATAGTAAAATGACTTATAGACAATTCGGCCCAAAGACAATTCGGCCCAAGACAATTCGGCCCAACTTGGACCGAAAATAAGACAATTCGGCCCAATAGAAAGACAATTCGGCCCAACTTTTTCTTCAAACAGCAAGTGGATACTATGCAAGTTTTATATATAGTTGTAACAAATATTTATTTTTAAAAGAAAATACTTAGCAAGATATACTGATATATTTAGAAAAATCGTCGGCACAAGAGTAATAACTGAAATTTCACATACACAATTTACTCACAAACATGGTCATTTATTGCACTTTCTAATTAAAAAAAAGTCATAAATTTGGTATGCTTAAAAAATATATGCATCTGCACAACGACATTCTCAACTGAAGTCGTCTGGACAAATTATCCATATTGATTTATCAAATAATAATTAAAAGATAATATTCTACAGACACCGTACATGAGATATTATACAGATATATATAATTTTAGGTTAAGATTGTAACACCGCTTCATATACGACAAACTCGACTGCACATGGCTTTATAAAATAGAAAAGATATATTGTTACAAATCAGCGACATTAGTACAAGCCATGCATACCTCTTGAAAACACTAATCCTACTTCAAAGGCTTTGTTACCTTTTAATTAATACTTACTTGTTTTGTTAGACGATCTGTTATTTTATTAATAGGCAAATAGAGTAGAAAATCAAGGACCATTGGTGCCTATGACATATGTTTCACCGAGGCTTCATAAATGTACTTCAAAGAGACTATTGATTTTTATTATTGTTATTACATCTTTTAATCGGTTCTCCCTTTCGAAATCGTTGTTTGAGCAATGTGTGTTTATCGCAGGCCTATATATACATATAGAACCAATCGAATGCACATTTTTTTTATTTATGAGTTATAGTGTTATACCGTGTGTCTGTACTTTGTATATTCCAACAATGCACTATCCATGTATTCAGTGTACTAAGGAGGTGACGACTCGTCAACAAGCTGTGGAATGTGACTGTTGTCATCGATGGCAACACAGGACATGTGGCACAGGTAAGAATAACTTAAATATTTTGTTAGCTAAATATTTGTTAATAGTTTCAAATAATACGTATTATAAAGCATCATTTGTGCAGTATATATGGAGAAAAAAGGGATTAATTAAATATCGAAAAAACATAGTAGAAGCACTATGTTTCGGTTTTACATGTCAAATGAGCAAGTTTTGTTCTTATACAAAGATAATTATATTATGACTAATTTTGGTACTAACTGTAGCGTGACTCTTGTCATCAATAACATAATCATAATATTTGTTTTCAGGAATTTCTTTAAAAATGTATAAGGAGGCACTGAAGTTGGGTAGGTTGAACTTGGTCTGCAGCCCATGCTGCAAAGTGAACGAGCAAGCAGATGACATCAATAATCCGGCGGCACTTGACCTTAGTGTAAGTTAAAACCAATTCTAGGTTTATTGTGTCCTCATACGATAACATTAATAACGTCATGAACTTTAACCAGTCGCTGTCACAGAGTCATACGATGAAGATCCACCAACTCGATAGTTTATAATAATGTTAAAAATCAATACAGCTTTATATACCCTATTATGATAATAACTGCTTTATATCGACTACCTTTATAATTATATATGTATAGTGAAATATTAGCTTGCGCTGTTGACCGTCGCTTATACGTTAATAATACCTAAACATGATATATCTGCTCACTTATGTTCTGTTTTAAATGATTTCGACCATGTTCTAAACTTCACTATATGAATAATATCAAATTTTCATAAGTATAGTTGCAATTATGTATACTGAATAAAATTCATGGCAAACGTATAGTGTTGCATAAATGTATCAAAATTCTTCTTTTCAGCTGAGAGTAAAAGCGGTACAAGATCTGTTTGATCCTACTCAGAATATTGTAGATCAGTTAATTCAGGAGCACATAGATGCTGAACAACCTGAAGCATCAAGACCTACTTACAACAACATGATTCGAAACTGTAACCGATATAGAGGAAAGAAAGACCTACAGATTCATCAGACTTATCATTCGAGGTACATAAATGACGTTACATAACTCGTTATTTTTCTCTATCGAATATTACATGTAAAATACAATCGCGACTTTATATTGAATAAATTATATCCATTTTACGTTTGATTCGTATCAAATAAGTGTTCTTAAGAATGTGTTGTTTATTTTCAATTTTCAGCTGGACGAAGAGTACTTGTCGACTGCAATTACAGAGCCCTTTTTCAGACAAGATGTAATCCGCAACGACAACCGTCATTTAATATTTGCAACGGATTACCATCTGGAACTACTGAGCAAGGCTAAAACATGGTACATCGATGGTACCGTCAAGATCGTGAGGAAACCGTTTTATCAGTTACTAACAGTTCACAGTTTCTTGAAGTCCGGCAAACATATGAAGCAAGTACCACTTGTGTTCATCGTCATGTCCGACAAGAACAAGAAAGATTACAAGAAGGTAGTTTATTATTTTGCTCACCTCACCACTTTAGATCAAAACCACTATAAATGAAAGCGCGAGTAACTTTACAATGTCTTCGATCTGCATAATATGAATAAAACAAACATTAGTTTACATTTTACATGTTCTCTGTTCGCTATATAACTTTTCTCCATATTAAGTAACTTATTGTTTCCTTATTAGGTGTTCCGGGCTCTACTTCGACTTCTACCGAGAGAAGCATCAGTAAAGTCATTCGTAGCCGACTTCGAGAGTGGAATATGGAAGGCACTCCGTTTGGTATTCGATAATCCACATATAAGTGGATGTGCGTTCCATTGGGGCCAGGCTGTGTGGCGAAAACTTCAAGAAAAAGGTCTTCAGGTATTGTTTTAATTTTATATACCACTGCTATAATATATTTTTTCATAGTCGATTCGTGAGACGTTAAGTCGTCATATATATAGTGTTTTCAGCTCTTCACTGTTTGAACCTAGAGATACGATGGTTCACGGTATTCATTTTTACAATTTGCCTTATTTTGTTAATGATCTCATTATCTGGATCAATTTGAAGTATAATATGTATATATTGTTTATTTGTAGACGACATACACCCAGCGGGATGCTGTATTCAAGTTATGTAGGAAGGTGTTTGCTCTGGTATTTCTTCCAGCCGAGCATATCCCATCAGCATTTGCAAAATTGAAAGGAAAGGCAGGAACACCCGCATTACAAGAATGGATGACTTACATTAGTGACAGGTGGATATCCAGCAAAATTTGGCCCGTATCTACGTGGAGTGTCTTCGGTAAAAGTGTACGGACAAACAACGACGTGGAGGGCTGGCACAGTCGTTTGAATCGTAAAGCGCGAAAGAGCAATCTGCAGTTTTATCTCATGATAACTTTACTATATAAAGAAGCACAAATGATACCGTGTCAAGCAAATATGGTATCGGAAGGAAAACTTACAAGACATCAAACAAAAATGATCCGTACCTTGCACGGTAAAATTTTTAAGATGTGGAGGATGTACACCAATAAGAAAATCAGTATTAACAATCTTCTACGATTGTGCGGAAGAATCTACGGTCCACGAAGTTGAAGAACTAAGAACTGAGAGAGAGAGTGAGAGAGAAAGAGAGGAGATGAGAGAGAGAGAGAGAGAAATGCCGTTAATTTTGTGAATAAACTGATTACTAGTCTTAACTAAGTTACATTTTTTGTTTATTCCCTTGCTTGTAAGCTGCTATATTTTTAAGACAAATATACACACATGCAAAGAATGTACGTCTGAATGCGTCTGTCCATGTGTCTCTCTCTCTCTCTCTCTCTCTCTCTCGCAAATTAGAAACAAAATAATTGGCAGAAAGGGATAAAGTGAAACAAAGCAAAATACATCTGAGCCCGTATACATAAAACTCACCAGCCTAAGTGCACATACATATCCACATACATACACACATGCATGCATACATACATACACACACACACACACATACATACATACCTACATACATACAATTGATGCTGCATCGATTAATTGC